>VZRI01011322.1:28311-104695 GCA_013397515.1 Upupa epops
CACCTGTCTATAACTTCCCTTCAGGTAGTTATAAAGAGGGAGATGGTCCCCCCCTGAGTCTCCTCCAGGCTAAACCTGACTAGCTTCCTTAGCTTCTCTTCCTAAGACTCTAGTTCCTCCACCAGCCTCATTGCTCCTCTGGACCTGCTCCAGCCCCTCAATCTCTTTAAGTGAGGAGCCCAGAACTGCTCTCAGTACTGAGTACAGGAGTATAATGCCCTCCCTAGTCCTGCTGGCCACGCTACTGCTGATACAAGCCAGGATGCCATTGGCCTTTTGTGCCACCTGGGCACACTGCTGCCTCTCTTGTTGAACCAGTTGTGTAGTGATTCTTGAGATCTCTTCGGTTTGCAGTATATGTCTTTTAGGTTTGAGGTGTATATAACAGCAACTCTGTTGGAGTGATAAATGTTGGGTTGATATTCTGCCTTTCTTCCCCAGACATTTCTTTATACATGTCTCTGTATCAGGGCAGGGAGCTTACAATAATTGGTCTTATTATCTATGCTATTTAATAATTGCTAGTTGGATATCAAAATGACTAGTAAAATATCTCTGAAGTGAGTTTCATGGAATTAATATTGTGTGTGCTCAGGTGTGTTATTTTCATTCTTACTTCCTAGAGAAAATACTGCTATTTCACCTGAAAAAGTTCTTGATTGGCACCCCAGTGGAACTGTGGATGGAAAATCCATCGTTTCTACGATTCAAAAAAACCCCCAAACCTCTCTAGTATGAGATGCCAAGTGCAACACACCATTTAGGACTGGAAAATGTGATTTCAAAAGGCCAACAGAGACAGATACCTTAAAAAAATCTCAGGACCATTTTTCAAAAGCTGACTGAATGAAGGAACTTGATGCTTTTCTGTTTTTAAACGATCTTGGGCTTTCCTACTTCCTTTTGGATTCCTAATATTGGTCACGAGTTCAAATCAGGTTTGCGTAGTTATGGATTGGCCAAGATCCTAGGGCAGGGTCTGGGCTAGAAGTGTTAACAGAGCTTCTCATTGCTGGGCCACCATGTCTTGTTCTTGCACAACTGCTGAACAAACCCTATTGTCTAGTATCCCAAGACACCTACAGGGTAACAAATGTGAGCTGTAGTGATCAAGGTTAGTTTTGATGCCTTGAATTATCTCTTTAAAATCACTAACAAAGCCTTTTTCTTCCCCGTAGCCTTTTCTTACACTTATGAATCTTCACTGCTCACCAGATGTCCACACATTTCTGTGCAAAGCCTTTGTCCCTGCCTGCCTGGAACAAGTTCATGTGATTCACCCTTGTCGAAGCCTCTGTGAGAAAGTGTATTCTGACTGTAAGCAGTTGATGGATACTTTTGGAATCACATGGCCTGAAGAGCTGGAATGCACCAGGTGGGGTGTTTTTTCATGTGACAGTGGGTGAAGATGATATTTTCATATTTGACCTAGACTGAGTTGCAAGTGCAAGGCAGAATGTTAAATATCCCCCTGTTCCTTCCTTATCACCGGTGATCCTGCAGTGCTTATGCACAGGACCAGTTACTTTACTGAAACTTCTACATTATTCAAATCATCACCTGCATTTCCTGTGTGTGACTTTTGGCATGAGAGTTCTGTAGTAGTTCCTTTCAATACTCAGATTCCTGCAAAAAGAAACTTATAGCTAGAAGCATCTTGAAGTCTAAACTATTAAACTTTACAATACGGATTTTACTTTGGTGTCAGATCTCTAAACTAGGGGTGGTCATGTGGGGGTTCCTGGGGGTTTCATAACTAATTTCTCATAAAATAATGCCATAGAGAATTGTCTGTATCTGAATGGACATGGAGCATGAAATAGTAGAAGCTTTATCTTATTCCTAAGCACCTTGATGGACTCTCATAATAGCATTGGACAAAGAGCATTTTGAGGTAACAGAATCTTTCATTAAAAGGTAGAAGACAACACTTGTTCTGTTTATGCATTCTGAGCTTCGGCATTATTTATAAATCCCATTCTGAGTAAGTGAAAGGTCCCATATTATGTCCAGTTAATGGTCTACCAGCCATCAGTTAATTCTAGATACTGTCAGTATTCTTTGTTGGTTGAAGCTTTGTATTTCACTGTCTTGTGAGTAACTTTCAGATTTAAAAACCTACTTAGAATATTTTACGTACCCATGTAAAAGTTGAGTATAATCTGACTCTAAAAGAACAGGTGCAATTCAAGTAGAGTTTCACAAGCAGTAAAACAGCTGGAGCACAACAGTTAAATAGTGTTCAAATTGACTTCTAAACCCAAATGATCTGAAGTCTTTCAGGTTTATTTTGTAAATGCCACCTGATTTTTTTTTTTTCATGTACTGCAGCTTCTGCATTAGCTGTGAAATTTAACAGTGCTTAGAATAAGTGCTTTATACTTCAGAGGAGTAATGATCAAGAATGAGAGATACTAATGTATTTCATCTTCTGTTTATTTATGTAGACTAGTCAGTTGTGATGAGACTCTTCCTGCCGCTGCCACTGTAACCTCAAACATACATGGAACTCAGAAGACCTCAGGCCAGACGCGAAGGGATTATGGATTCTGGTGTCCGCGACACTTACATACAACCAATGGACAAGGCTACAAGTTTTTAGGAATTGATCAGTGTGCACCTCCGTGTCCCAATATGTACTTCAAAAATTATGAATTGGATGTTGCAAAAAGTTTCATTGGAATAGTGTCAATATTTTGCCTTTGTGCTACACTTTTCACCTTCCTGACTTTTCTGATCGATGTGAAAAGGTTTCGGTACCCAGAGAGGCCCATCATATATTACTCTGTCTGTTACAGCATAGTATCCCTAATGTACTTCATTGGGTTTTTACTTGGGAACAGAACTGCCTGTAATGAGGCAGATGAGAAGTCAGAGATTGGTGAGACGGTTGTTCTTGGCTCCCAAAACAAAGCCTGCACTGTCCTTTTCATGGTTCTGTATTTTTTCACTATGGCAGGAACTATATGGTGGGTGATCCTTACAATCACTTGGTTCCTTGCAGCAGGAAGGAAATGGAGCTGTGAAGCCATTGCACAGAAGGCCATGTGGTTCCACGCAGTTTCATGGGGAATACCTGGTTTTCTAACCATTATGCTCCTTGCCATGAACAAAGTTGAAGGGGACAATATCAGTGGAGTTTGTTTTGTGGGTCTCTACGATCTGGATGCCTCACTGTACTTCGTGCTTTTGCCGTTGTGCCTGTGTGTGTTTTTTGGTCTCTCTCTTCTGTTAGCTGGTATTATTTCTTTAAACCATGTGCGGCAGGTCATCCAGCACGATGGTAGAAATCAGGAGAAGCTAAAGAAATTTATGATCCGAATTGGAGTTTTTAGTGGTTTATACCTGGTGCCACTTGTTGCACTTCTTGGATGTTATGTCTATGAACTGGTGAACCGGAAAATCTGGGAGACAACTTGGGTGTTTGACCATTGTGACCAGTACCACATCCCTTGTCCTTATCAGGCAAGTAGCAGTTTCCTTTACAAATAATACTAGAAAGCTAATGAACAGAGTTCTTGCGTAGCACCACATCTGCTGTGCGGGTAGTAATTTCACAGTAAATAACCAGTTCAAGAACAGGCAGTGATTAGTTGCCTTTAAAGTCAAAGTCAGTAGTGTGTGATACCTGTGCTCAGAATTTTTTCAGTAATCAGATAGCACTCAGCATACAGCTTTAAAGGGAGTGGATCATGAGAGTAGGAACCTGATGTTACGAATTCTGTCAGGAGGAGAATCATTCCTCACAGTGTCTGTTCCTGGAAGTACTTGCTCAATATTTGGGTGTGGAGCTCAGTATCAAAATACCAAAGGTGAATGTTCATCAGTTTTCACAGAATCACAGAATTATTGAGGCTGGAAAAGACCTGAGCTCATCCAGTCCAGCCCATGACCTAACATCACAACATTAACTAGACCAGGGCACTCAGTAATACGTAGTGTTTTCTTAAACACCTCCAGGGATGAGGACTTTGCCACCTCCCTGGTCAATCTATTCCAGTGTCTGATCACCTTTTCCTTGAGGAAGGGCTTCCTAACATTTAACCTAACCCTCCCCTGGCAGCTTCAGGCCCTGCCCTCTCATCCTGTCGCTAGTTGCCTGGGAGAAGAGCCTGATCCCCACCTGTCTATGACTTCCCTTCAGGTAGTTGGAGAAGGTACCTCCTCTCCAGGCTAAACAATCCCAGCTCCCTCAGCCTCTCATCATCAGACTTTCCCTCCAGTCCCTTCCTCAGCCTCGTTGCTCCTCTGGATGCACTGCAGCACCTCAATGTCTTTCTTGAAGTGAAGAGCACAGAACTGCCCTTAGTACTCAAGAGTAGGTCTCCCCATTGCTGAGTACAGGGAGAGAATGATGTCGCTAGTCCTATTGGCCACACTGTATTGCTGATCCAAGCCAGGATGCCATTGGCCTTTCGCGCCATCTGGGCACACTGCTGGCTCATATTTAGCCAGCTGACAACCAGTACTCCGAAGTCCTTGACCAGGTTGCTCTCCAGCCACTCATCCCCCAGTCTGTAGCTCTGCTGGGGGTTATTGTGACCAAAATGTAGGACCCTGCGCTTGGCCCTGTTAAACCTCATCCCATTGGCCTTTGCCCATAGACCCAGCCTGTCCAGGTGTCTTTGCAGCATCCTCCTCCCCTCCAGCAGATCGACACTCTGCAACAACTTGGCGTCATCTGCAAATTTAGCTGAAGCTGAAATAATAATTCTTGAAAACTCAGTCTAACTGGATTTCAAATACTGCTGCTAGGTTTGATATGGCTTTCCTTTTTATGATTCAAAGCACAGAGGTGTAAAACACATGAACTTGTGGAGCAGGTCTCCAGTATATTTTTGCCAGTGATAACTGTCATTTACAGGCTGCTGTTCAGTAATGTGAAGAAATCCTTCAAAACCCCAACAAAAAGCAAAGAAAAAGTGGTAGGGGTTGGGAAAACAAATTACCCAAAACAGCTTTTTAAATGTTTAGCATTTGACTCTGAAAGCCTTTACAAAGAAATTGTTTCTGTAGAAGTTAATCTACCTGTGTTCAAGTATATAATGCTCCCTGCAATCAGAAGTAGTTTGTGGTTAGTTTGTTCCTGTTGAAGAACAAGTATAAAAGAAGACACCAGCACTGTGTTATAGAATCACAGAATTACTGAGGCTGGAAAAGACCTCTAAGATCATCCAGCCCAGCCTCTGGCATAACCACCACAATCATCTAGACCAGGGTACTAAGTACCACATCCATTTTTTTTCTTAATCACCTCCAGGGATGGGGCCTCCACCACTTCCCTGGGCAGTCATTTCCAATTTCATACCAACCTTTCTGTGAGGAAGGGCTTCATAACATTCAACCTAACCCTCCCCTGGCAGCTTCAGGCCCTGCCCTCTCGTCCTGTTGCTAGTTGCATGACACCCACCTGTCTACATCTTCCCTTCAGGTAGTTATAGAGAGTCGTAAGGCCCCCTGTGAGTCTCCTCTTGTCTAGGCTAAACATGCCCAGTTCCCGCAGCCGTTCTTCATAAGACTTTCCCTCATCTTCCATTGCTTTACATTTAACCACCTTTGCAGCAAATTATCACTAAAAAGAGGACGGTAAATGCAGGCATAATATGATAAGGCCTGATCCTTATGCATTCTTATAACATCATCTCTGTCCTCTGTATTGATGACAGTGTTAGCTGAGAGGATCTCAGCTCACAGGCTTCTAGGCCAGTTTTGCCTCCATTACCTTCTCAACACGGACACTTTTCTCTTCAGTGGGTTTTAGGCTGAGCTCTCTGTCAACATAAGTATAGAATATACATGGTTGATGAAGAGGTATTTGTGCCCTTTAAAAAAAACACCAAACAAAAGCTCAGAATTGTAGAATCATCATGATTGGAAAGGACCTCCAGGGTCATCAAGTCCAGCCCTCATCCCAGCATCTCCCTAACCCCCAGACCCTCAAGTGCTGTATCTACTCATTTTTTAAACATCTCCAGGCACAGTGACTCCACCACCTCCCTGGACAGCCTGTTCCTTTTGCAGTGCTGGAATACAGCTTGGCGAAGTAACACAAAGGTTATGTTCTCAGCCTGGACTTAACCTACTGGAAAGAGTAAATAGCAACAGGGAATGTTAGGCAAAGACATGGGTAATGGATCTGTCCCTGTAGTAAACAGTGAGCTGATTGTGGAGTAGCTTACAGTGACCTTGGTTTTCCTGAGCTGCCTTGTCGACTTCTATTACACCGGCTAAGTCAAAACCAAATACAAACAAACTGCAGTTTAAGTAGTTGATGTTACCTGTCTAACAAAAACAGTGGCTTTCATAGATGGGATGGGCAGATGATCCTGGTAACATAAACACAATTTGCAGCATGGGAACAGAAGATAATCATCTCGTGATGTGTTGTATGTCTCAGCTCCTGTGCTCCTGTTCTGCAAAGAGGTGGATTAATTTTGCAATAAGCAGACAACTGCTATGTAGTTCCCTGCGGCTCCTGAAGATACTGTCTAATCTAATTAGCCTCCAACTCTTGTTCTTTTAAATTGAAGG
Source organism: Upupa epops (assembly GCA_013397515.1). NCBI lineage: Eukaryota > Metazoa > Chordata > Aves > Bucerotiformes > Upupidae > Upupa > Upupa epops. The sequence continues at coordinate 34,843 of VZRI01011322.1, forward strand.
AATAAATCTTATACATACAGACTCTCTATGAGGAGCTAATACCATTACCCCCCAAATTATCTTTCCTTTGAATTGAAAAGAAAAAATATTTCCTTCTGACTAATCTCTCCTCTGTGCCTTCAGCTGCAGATGTTGGCCAAGTCTGACCTGACTGTACATGTCTAACATTTGTTTGCAGTACAAACCTCAACAAAGAACAGCAGCCATAAGGAGAAATGTTCTCTTTTACACAATTTATTTGTTTCCTGTATTTAAAAAATGAGGCCTATTCTCTCTTCCTTGCATTTATTAAACTTTGTTGTCTTCTAGGCAAAAGCACTAGCAAGACCAGAAATATTTCTGTTTCTGATGAAATATTTGCTGACGCTAATTGTTGGCATTTCTCCAGTCTTCTGGGTGGGAAGTAAAAAGACCTGTTCTGAGTGGGCCAACTTCTTCAACAGAAACCGCAAAAGAGAGTAAGAACTATTTTTTATTCCTTTTTTTTTAAAGTGTATACTGGAAAATCAGCTGGATTTCAGATGTATTTCTTTAAACAGAGCTCAAGTAACCAAAATAACACCCCTAGGCACTTGTCTGTAGATGTTGTATATGGGCATGAGCAAAATTATGTTGGAGTCTGTAGAGGTTTCACATGTGCAGTGACTTTCTGACAACATCCTCAGAACATGGAAAGTACTTGCTTCTGCTGCTGATTTGCTCTCTTTCTAGAGTGGGAAGACCTATTGTTGTGTTTAGCATTGGCTAATACATCTCTGGATTCCAGTTGAATGACAGAAGACAATTTCAGCCATCAGTTTAGATCTTTTTGTGTGTTCCAACTGCTTCACTTGGCACAGTATTTATTTGTGGTTGCAGTCCTGCAATGATAATGTTGTCTGGTTTTCTCTTCTGCCAGGCTTGTCTTACTTGAAAGTTGATTTTCACTAAACCTTTGGTATCACCTATGTTGTATTAATCTATGGGTTTATGCATATTGTGTCATCTCAGTTTCTTGCAGTTGTCACTATTTGCTCTACCTCTTATTTCTTGCAATAATTTCTTTTTAGAATATCTGTGTTACTCATAATTTTCCCAAGGCAGCAGTCCTTGAGCTTCTTTTAGTTTTACATCTACATTCCTTGATGGTGAGCTTATAGCTTCCTTCCCCTCTCCTCTCTTTTTCCAGTTCCTGTATAATTTTTCCTGTGTTTCAGATGTTAACTGCTTTTATCTCTTAAGGATTTAAAAACAGCAAAGTTAATTTTATAACACACACCTTTTTTTTCCACTTGAACAAGATGTGCTTTATTTATAGTTAATAATACTGCAGCTTCTGAGCTAATCTTCTCCTCTCTTAGATAATTAATCTACTGGAGTCATTGGGCTGACTGGCAGAAGTAAGAAATTCACAACTCTGCTTTATTTCACTGTGCCACAGACAGAATTACTTTGGAGCCATTATGAGTATTGTTTTTCTCCTTTCATGTATTCATTGTGTTCATTAACATCCAGCTCAGATTGCATCACTGGTTGCTATTTCATGGTTTTGTGTACAAAGCTGTTCGTTATATCAAAGGTTATCCTCTTCATTCAGTTACATCCCTCTGTTTCCTTTCAGTCCAATCAGAGAGAGTCGAAGAGTGCTGCAAGAATCGTGTGAGTTTTTCTTAAGGCACAATTCCAAAGTTAAACATAAGAAGAAGCACTACAAATCAACTTCGCACAGACTCAAGGTCATCTCAAAATCAATGGGGACTAGCACAGGGGGCACAGCAAATCATGGAACTTCTGCAGTAGCAATCACTAGCCATGATTACTTAAGCCAAGAAACGGTTGCAGAAATTAAAACCTCTCCAGAGACATCTGAGAAAGAGATAGAGGCAGATGGAACATCAGCCCGCAGAGTTGAGGAAGGCGAAAACAGTGGAGATCAAATGTTACCAACTTCTAAACTGACTGTGGATCAGGTGGAAAAAAGAAACAAAGCAGACAGCACGTGTGATCTGAGTAGCCTGGCTGGCAGCATGAAGAAAGTAGGTGAAGGAAGGTAAGGCTCCATAACTTGATGTGCTTGTTTACTGTTTTTATAAGCCCTCTACTTGTGTACCCTGGATGTACAATTAACCCTCAGCAGCTAAGACTACTGTGAGCCTTACAGACTATTTCCTGGGCCATTTGTTAGCACATGGGCTATTCAGTATTTTTGTAGAATTCTTCTTTTAAGCTGGACTTTAAGTTTGTAGGTTGTCCTTGTACTGTTGATCAGTGACCCTCAAAAGGTGTGTGGCTGCAATATAATGTTTTTTGAGAGGTAACAGGTCTGAACAACAACAGCAGTGGTGATCCTAAGCTTGGAAGGGTGTGTCTGTATCTGGAAAGCGATACAGATTAAGATTAAAACATGGTTTTTCCTAGTGTGCTTAAAATTGACTCTCTTATTTTTCATTACTTACAGAGTAACTCCTAGAAATGATTTTATTGAATCTCCTCCCTTACAAAGCAGCTGTTCCCAAATACCTGATGGCTCTCAGTCAGCTTCTATATCACTACATGTCTACTCGGCTTCAGACACCAGAAGAGAGCTGGATTCAGGAAACAGTTCAAATCTTTGAAAGACTGCATTTTTGTATGAACTTTTTTGATGTATTAAACTGGATTCTTTGTTAACACTGGAAAGGATGGATATTCTGTGCCTTATTCAAAAAACACGTACCTTGCTTTGCACTTAAAAAGTTGTAAGCTTTGCTGTGGGGACAGCTGGCAATAACGTACTATATTTAATCCTGTTCAGGAATACTGGTAACTGAGGTTCTGTAGGACACTGCTGGATTGGCTAACAATAAATGAAGAAGAAAAGATTAACAAATACTATTCCAAATTTAGAAACACTTGACAATGATCTGCATTAAAATAATGCTTGGAAGACACTGTTACTTTGTGAGGCATGAAAGTTCCATCTGTACCTTTTGGTATTTTTTTTGTAACTTGATTTTTTTTCACTTTTTTACTGTATTTTAAACAGCAGTATCACTACAATAAGGGATACACAGATGTATAAATACTTCCTAAATTATATGTCACGATGTATCCATGATAGCACTGGCTTATGGTAGCTTGTACACTGAATACAAAGGGGAATCTGGAATTAGGATGATTTTGTACATAAACATGAATGTTGTATATAACTGACTGCATAAGCTCAATATTTAGGAGCAATGTTTTGTATGTACTGTACAAACTGGGTAACATTAACGTGGCCAGGTTTGTTACGGAAGTCACCAGTCCTGTGGTATCAGAGTGTCACTTGGTTCTGAGTAAAGCGGGTTATGCTGATGTACATAATGTGCCCCGTTTGCTGTGCATGTGGGGCAGGACTGGTCACACACGTGGGCATCCTGGAACACAGGGATCATGCGTTCGATGCAGCACTGCTTCAGAAAAATCCTGCTTGGAGCCACTCCTTTTCTGGGGTTCCAGTGCATCGTGCCAAAGAAAACACTTCAGATCCCTGGCAGGTTGGGGGGCAGAACATGTAATGTATGCTCTCAGTTTTTTTACTGAGCTTAGTGGAAGTGTGTGTTTGATGTTGTTTCTATGCAACTTACATTTTTTAAAATTCTCTAGAGGAATATGTTACAGACAGTGAACTGAGTGGTTCATATACAAGCTAGTTTAATAATATATTTACTTAAAAGAAGACCTTAATACTTTTTCTACAAAGCTTAATTTTCTATATCCTACAGCATTATATTGTCTTTTAAATTAAGAAGGCCTTAATACTTTTAAGTAAACCTTTATTACAATAGAGGGGCTCTCCAGAGCAGGTATTACTGACCTGGAAAAGAATTCCATCATTTGGCACTTCAGAAATCCAGGCTCCAATGAAGTCAACATGATTTAATTGAGATAAATCAATAATTTGAAATCAATTGATATGAGATTATTTGGAGGCAGGATTTTGCAGTTTTCTGAACCTAAATTTTGTAAGACAGTTCAGCATTTGTTTAACGATGAGATTATCTCTCAGGATTTTGCTATTTTGCAGAGAAATTACTGTGCTCCAGTTTGGGCAGCATTCACAGCAGTGCCTTGAACAATCAAGAGCAATTTCATGCTATAGAGTCAAGTAAATGCTGAATCAACAGGAACTACAGTTCTGGTAAACCAAAGTGGGTTTTTCTTGTCTTATCCATCATGCATTCAAAATTGAATATGTTTGCCTTTTATACTACAGCACCTGCATTTTATCACTTGTAATTTATTGCCTTCAGTAGGGCATGCTGTTTCTTTTGTAACTTTCCCATTAGAAATCTGGCTGCTGAGAATGACGGTGAGAAAGGTCGGATGAATCTCCAGTGAAAATGCACACTAACTACCCTTTGCTCTTGCAGTCATGTCTGTAAACGGGTAACTTTATACACATGGTCGCTAGTTTTGTTATTACTGTCTTTGTTGGCAATAAAATACTCTGTTGTATAGTACCAGCTGCTGAGTTGATGTTTTTTACTACCTAGATGCAGTGTGCTCATTGCTCTGTTACTGTCATGGTTCTGTATCCAAGGTGCTTTGATGTACTTTTTCTTAGAGCTGTGTGATGTAATAAGTACTGAAATATTTTTATCCCTCCTGTGTGAGAAACTGAGGCACAACAGTGCTGAGAACTGTTTATGTGAACAGGGAGTGTTAGGGAGGAGTAAGAAAATGAACTGAAAACTGAACTGGTTCTTCCATGACTTCTAGGTAAAGGTCTCTTTTAGGTTACATAGACTATGTGCTTGCTGCAGCCTCCTTAAAATGCTATCTTTAATTTATTGCTTTTTCTTTTTAGGCAGCCAGAAAATAACATGTTTTAGTGTGACCAGAGTAATTTTGAAGTTACAGCAGTGCCCTGTGCTTCAAAATAGAGAATTTTTCAGGGAACTGTGAAATACTATCAGTAACATTCATTGGGAGTGAAATGTGTTGGTGGTAGATTGAGACTGTAGCACTTGTGTGTTCTTGTGCTGCTCTACCAGGAGTAACCTAATGACTGTAAACTCCAAGGGGAAAATTTTCAGCTAGAGACGCTGTGATCTCTAGGTGCTTTAACCATGAAATCACAGCATAGTAACTGGGAACTTATTTGAATGCCCACCAAATGAATGAGGGAAAAGGAACTGAAAGAGGTGCAGAGATGTATCTGGGTGTAGAAGGCTGTTAGACATGTTCATTAACAGCTGCGTTAACAAAGGGTTCTGTGTTATTTGCATTCATCTGTGAGCAAAGGTAAACTGAAAATAGGCAATTCATATTAAAAGGTGTTTTCTTAAGCTCTAAGGATGTGGCTGCTTACGGGAGCATCTCTGTCAGCCGAAGTAATTGAGACTGGCTACTTCCAACAGGTGCACTAGTAAGTTCAGTAATTTAAAAGACTGATCCAGCCACTCGTTGTTTTGCAGAAAGCTGGAATAAGTAAGTTTGAATGACAAATGAAATTAAATAGGTTTTGTTTGCAGATGCCTGGAATAAAGGGTACCAACAGCTTCTCCAAGCCTTAACATGTGTGTTGTCAGATAGTCTTTAACATCTTTTGTCTCAGTAGATCTGTTGAAAATCAGTTCAAATTATGCATTACACTGTTTGGGTTGCTCATGAAATCTATTGAAGGACAAAAAAAATTTAACCTATGAAATCATACTTGATTTGTGGTATAAACAGCATCAAAAGTACCAATGCAGTAGATTTACAGTATTTGTTATTTTACTGATTTGCAAATTCTTCATGGTGAAAACTGGAGTAAAGTTTACCTAGAGTTTAAAATTATTCTGATACATATTTGAAAATAAAGTAGTCTGAGATTTGCCAAACTAAGCAATGGATAAAACATGGGGGAAAAGGTCTTGTTGTTTATATTTGTAATATTTACCGTGTGCTGTTAGTGCATATCGGGAAAATACCTGCAGTATTTAAACCTTTCATTCCTGTTACTTTTTTAAGTTTAAAAGAAAATAATTCAGGGGTGGAACACTAACAAACTGAAATGTCACATGGTTTTCTCTGACAACCGTTTAGTTGATTTAAAGAACTGCAGGCCCTTTCTTCTTCACAGGATGTGGAATTTACTGTAAAGATGATCGAATCTTGAATTTCAGAAGCAAAATTAACTCCTCCCTCCCCCCCCAACTTTAATATGAGAACTTGAACTTCTTTCCTATTCAGCATTCTGCAAAGCACTGAAAAATGCAGTAGCTGAACAGGATGAGGAATCGTGTTTTCCTTTTGAAGTCTGACCACACGGTCTCAACGTGCCATTGCAGAAGGCAGCACATCAAAGGAGAAACACTCCAACCCTCTCTGGACACTGGCCACTTGTTGAATGGGTCTTTGAAGGTATCTTGACTGCTCTCTGTTTGGCTGTGTTTGCTGCTAGAGATCCTGACAGTGGTAACCACTGGTATTTGCAGTAATTTCGATGCCTGGCACCAGAGGTGTTTTAGAGTTTCATAGCAGTAAATGTAATTTCTGTGCATTGCATTAGTTATTTTTTACTTACTCTTTCTTACTCTTGTCCCTTATTATACTTTTTTGTTTCTAATGGTGTGGGGATGGTTGGTAATTGAAAGTAAGTTGGGCAAGCTCTGCCACACCTTCATGAGCTGTCTGCTTTGTATTTCCAGAAGCAGAGCTCAGAGTACCTTTCCGATGCACATCTGTGAAATACACTTCTCTGTACCTACTGGGTTTTACTTCCCATTAAAAAGCACTTGAGATGCAAAGTATAATTATAAGATTAAAAACATGCCGGGACATTTATACCTGAGCTCTTCATTAATGCTTCTTCCCTGAATTTAAGCATTGCTCACTGAAACCGATTCTAAACCAAAACTTTGCTTTATTTCAGCTCTTCCTAAACTAGTGAGACATTGTTAGACATGGAAAGATCTGCCTTCATTATACGGCTTGCAGCTGGTTTCTCGGCACAAACAGGAGCTGGACAGGGGAATAGTTTCTGCACAAGGAGCTGTGTGGAAGAGAGCAGCTTTTGTGGAAGGGAAGTGCTAAATGAGCACTTGGTGCTAGGTGAAGGTGAACTGCAGGGACACTGCAGGTATGGCAGTATGATCGTGAAAGAATGTGAGATGCTTCAGGTGTTTTTTTAGGGCTTACTCTTCACGTACACCATGAAGAGAAATGGCAAGAGCTTCTACTTCTGTTAAGTAGGTTTGTAAGGTACAGAAGTGATGGTTGGATCATTAGACGGGGCTGCCAAAGGGATCTTCAGGAACAAAAAGTTGTGTTGGTGGTATATGAAGGGTGATCAAATAATCTATGTTTTTATGCAGATTGAAAGCAGCCCAGTTTGTTTCCTCCATGTTCTGCCACACAACATGAAACTGAATCACAGGAAATTACAGGGGTGCAAGAATAAGACACTGCCAGGTGTCATATTTAATCATTAAATATGAAATCATTAGTAAGGTAATGCCATAAACTAGGAGAGAAGCTGTGTTCTCTCTAGGACCCAAGTCCAGCAGCATTGTATCTACTACCTGAGAGAGTCTGCAAGTCTTGAATGACCCAGCTGAAGACAGAGCATTTGAGGATACTGAAGCAGTGGAACAGGTTTGATTCATTCATGTTGCCCACTGGATATAGTCCTCCCTGAGACTTGGTCTCCTTCCAGACTCCTCCAGGCAGGGCTGTGCTGCAGCCTTTCAACTAAAGAACAACGTGACTTGCTGGTGAGTGGATGAGATGTAAATGTGTGAGTCAGGACTCGCCACAGAAATGGGGCTAATTTACTTAAAATGTGACTTTAGTAGGCAAGAGCATCCTGGCAATGAGAGAAGCTGGTAGTTAGGATGAAGCTCCCTATGCAGAGAAATGGAAAGTCACCCAGCTGGTAGGAAAACCCAAGAAAGCACACCTGATAAAAACAAGGGAGGACTTAGCCTTTTAAATGAATACGACCTCCCCAGCATTAGATGTTTTTAGGGCACACACATACTGAAAGTTTCTCTACCTGACCATGGGAAACAGAACATAAGCAAGTTCTGACATGTATTTAGGTTTTCTGTTGGTGTGGGGATGGTTGGATTTGGTGATCTAGGAGGTCCTTTCCAACCATGATTATTCTGTGAGTTTTTTAATCAACCAAGAGGTGCTGTAATTACCAGCAAAGTTAGAAGGATGGAAGTAAGGAAACTACACAAGGAAAAAAGTTGTATCTCAAAAACGCATAGTTAGATGAGAACTCAGAAAAGGGCTTGAAAAGCCATTTCTATTTACAAGAACCTGGTTGATCTTTGGCTGTTCTGGCCAAACGCAGTTTCATCTCCACATGAGTGTTGTGCTTGATCCTTTGCAGCACCACAGCACTAGTCTGATGCTGATGCAAGTCAAATAGGACTTCTATTCTAGCAGGTACAATAAGTCTGTATGTGCCAGACATTGAGCTCTGGTTTCCCTAGGCTACCCCAAAGCGGCTTGAGGAGGGCTTACACAGCTCTTCCTCAGCCGGCAGCCCACTTCTCACTGGTGCCTTGCTTTTCAAAGGACTTTCTAAAGCCAATAAAAAATTAACACAGTTCAAAACTATTCTTTTACTGTTAGAAATGACTAATTTGAGGTATTTTCTTCCAAAAGTGTAAGGACAGACCTGTGGCAGTGTTCTTGATGAATGATACAGAAAGAAAACCTTCTCTCAATTAAAGGTGGTTCCATGTCTGAATGGAGCGCTCTGTGTCACATCCACTAGCAATTTCCTAGCAACGTATTCAAGGAAAGTCGCCTTTCAGTTCTGCAAAAGGCCTTTCTATTCACTGAGGATTCAGGAGGCAGCCAAGTAATTTTTCTACCACTGACTACTTCACAGCCACTCTAAATGAGCAAATATTTCTCTCGATCCTCAACTGCTGTCCCTGCACATGATGATTCACTAGAGGCCCAGCAGATTTAAAATTGGACTGATTCATTTTCCCATCCCACTTGCACAAGTCCTTGAACAACCCAATCTAACTGGACCTGTTTCAACCAGATGTGCTGCAGATGCCCCATCCAACTAGGCGTTTCCATGACTGCAGCCAGGATTGCACCAGCTACACTAGGGACACAGTCTTGCGGAGGTGAAGACTAGACTGGTCTCTTTCAGAGACAGATATTTGCAGCCAACAGAAATGGGTCTCACTATGGGCTTCTCATCATAAAGTTTACACTATGGAAGTGTCTGGATATCCTGAGTCTATAAGGAAGCTGAGGAAGGGCTTTTTACAAGAGTTTGTAGTGGTAGGATGAGGGGAAATGGCTTTAAACTAGAAGAGGGTAGATTTGGGTTAGATATTAGGGAGATATTCTTTACAGTGACGGTGCTGAGGCACCAAACGGATTGCCCAGGGATGTTGTGGCTGCTCCATCCCTGAAAGTGTTCAAGGCCAGGTTGGATGAGGCCCTGGGCAACCTGATCTGGTAAGAGGTGTGCCTGCCCACAGCAGGGGGTTGGAACTAGCTGATCTTTGAGGTCCCTTCCAGCCCAAACCTTTCCATGATGATCCTTTAGCAGTGAAGCAGACTGCTCCCATGCAGTTTTATTAAAGTTTATCTAACTCAGTCTGACAGATTTGTGAACTCTGTTCAGTTTAAGATGTTCAGTGCTGCCTTCACTGTTGTAAAAGCCACGGCTGTAGAGAAATGCAGCTGTCAGCCAGCTGATGACTTGGACTGAAGAGGAAGATTTGCCTGAAAGCCCCGGCAGGCTATGAAAGGAGCTGTTTGCACAAGGTGAGCTCCTGGTCTTGACTTGTTGGTAGCATGATTTATCTCAATAGAAAAACTTAATTAATCTGAGTAACAATGAGCGTTAATCCTCTCTCTAGTGCTTTCTGTTGTGCAAAATTGTGACATTTTCTATCGTAACTGCGTTGTGCTTGTTCAGAAGCACAGAATCAGCACTCAGCTGCAGGATTTTCTCTCACGCTCAGCAACCCCCCACCCACCGTCCTCACCATCCTGGATGTGGATACAGGAATCTTCTTCCACAGAAAAGCTAGACTGTCACTTGGAGGTGCAGAGTCCTAGCAAATGGCATATTAACACAACTTAGGCTTTTAAGCTTTACTCGGAGGCAGAAACAGGACACTGCTGTCTATGATAATCTGCTAAAATATCTGTCCCTAACTACCTTCTAAATCCAAATGTTAACATGTACCTGCAAAGCACTGCTGGGACTGCAGTGCCGCAGTTATCCCTTCATGTAGAGACTACCAGAAGATGATTATGTTTTAATATCCACTAGTAAAACAACAAAATGGAGAGAAGTTTTTGTAGTCTTTTAAAATATGAAGCATGCTATATAAATATTTAGATGAAGGGGTTAAGGCCATGAGCCCATGGGTTTATACGCTGTTCCAAAGTGGGGTTTTCTGTGAAAGAAAATGAAATCTACTTCTGAAACCTGTAAGAAATTTCCCTGAGAGCTTTTACTTTAGTTTTCTTGCACAGCAGTACAGGCAGCTCTTTGTCTCCTGGATCAGACAGGCAGGCTGCAGAGAGCTGTTCAAGAAATTCAGTGGTCTCCTCTGATCTCAGCCTTTTACACCAACTTGCATCCCACCCTAAAATATCAGTAATTAAGTGAACAAGAGCTAAGTTATTAACTTCACAATTAAAGCAGCCAGGGCATATCAGCAAAGATCCTGCGGTGCTAACCCTGAGCTCGCTGCTGCTCACCCTGGGGCAGGCATGTGGTTCCCGAAGCAACACACAGATAGGGGGGACAACCACAGTCCAAATCCCCAGATGTCACCAGAACAGGAAAACGTATAAATTGTTAAGGGTTAAAAGCTGATGAAAGGGCCAGGTCTTGGCACTTACCTTGCTGGGCCCCTTTTGGCTCAGGATCCTTAGTCCTGAACTTTCTGTTGGCACACTAGACACACAAGGCAGGTTTTCCTGATAGAGAAAAGTCACAAGTAACTTAGTTCCCATCTGAAAATCAGCTTTTTCTGGATGGTTAAAGCTTCTCATTGTACAAGGAGACTCTTCTACCAGATCAGGGTCTGTTCTATCAGATCTGGGTCTCCTCTATCAGATTTGGAACATGAACCTGGTGTTTTATTCTCAGACTCTGCATTGACTTTGAGCAATAGGTTCTCATGATAAAATGTTCCTAATCTTTCCTACTGCTGCTGTTTCACTTCGTGAAGACTAAGGAAAGGATGACAATTAATTACTGGTTGAATTCAAGCAGTGTTCTTTCTTATAAATGGGAAGATTTTGCACAAGGAAGGCAGAGAGACCCAAGGACCTGCTGAATACCTCCTTGAATGTAATCGTGTTATGGCTGAGATCAAAGGGAACATGTGCAGCTATGAGCTCATCCTCCTCTTCAGGCTTGGAATGCTGAGAGGCTACCCCTCCCTTGATAGCTCAAGAGGTGATGGTTTTAACCAAAAGAACAATGTAGATTAGATGGATGCAAGACATGTTTTACAGTGAGGGTGGTGAGACACTGGCACAGGTTGGTACAGTGCCATGGTGACACTGATTGCTTACCTGGTTGTGCAGCAGCAGACTGATTGTGTGGAAGATTTTAGATGCTTATATGTTTGTAAAGCCACATAAAACAGATAAATACTGTATCATTGGCACTATGGGTAAGATGAAGGAATCACTGGGGATGTAATATGGATCCTGGATTGAAGATGCTCAGGTAAGTTTACTACAACTGCTTGTTTTGCCCAGGAAATACTTAAGGCAAGGTAGATCGGTGGTGCTGATTCAAGCTGGGTATCTCTGCAGCATTCAGTAGTGTTCGCTGACCTCAGAAGCATTTAAATATTATCAAAAGCCCCCAGAGTGTAAGCACAGCAGCTGGCAAGTCTTGCTGCTGAAGCAGGCTAAGGAGAATGTTGATGTTTCTGTTCTCCAGATGGGAATGCACATTGCAAGTCAAATGAGTGCTAGGAACTGCCCTAAGCTCAGAGCAGATGCGTCACCATTATTTGCAAAGACCTTCTTTTAAAGTACTCCTCAGCCTGTTTAATCCAGCAAAACCACTTGAGGTTTAAAAGTTTCTATCCCAGACCTGAACTCTAACCATGAGTCTAACCAGGTGGGGAAATGCATATGGATGTTCATGCAAATTGCATTACTTAAAACACTGTGCAGTGGTGTTTGGAAGGTGCTGTGCTTCAGCTATTGTACTGTGCCTGACATTAATGCTGTAATGCAGAACCTGGGCAGCCTGGGAAGGAACATGCCTCAGCAAAAGCCTGCATCAGTCCTGGAGATCTCCAGCCACATGAGAATGTGTGACCCTGCACTTAACAGAGAAGCCTAATGTTCCGCCTTCACAGCCTTGCCACCAGCACAGATTGAGAGGCTGGAGGGTTTGCAGGCAGGGCATAATGAAGGCTCTGCATGTGTGTCCATAGATGCTCACTGAGGCAGTCATAGAGGCAACTGTTATAATTAAGGATTTACATCCTGCCATACATTTTCTCAACGGGTTTAGGGAACCATAATTATTTACTAACCTCAGCAACAAAGCATTTATCCTACTTCCCAGCACAGTGGGTGATGACAGTGTAGCCTGTGGTGCAAATCTCACTGCTGCTGTGGTTCAGCCAATGCAGGTGTGGAAAGGGAGAAAGAAGTGGCTTCAACAGCAGAAGGAACTGCCTTGGTGCCAACATGAAGAGGTCTGGAGTAAACAAAAATCTAGTTCAGCGCACTCCAGTGTGAAAGGTTTAGTGTCTCCTAATGGGCACTCCTGCAGGAGAAGTGCATGGTTTGTTTTCCAGGAATAAAGATAAACACATTGGAGCTTACCTCCCCCTTCTGGAATTTCTATCTCAAGAAATACCGCCGAGATTGCCGTGTACGTAAGTTATCCTGCAAGTATTTGTTAGTTCTGGTTTTAATTCCTAAGGATATTTTAAAAAAGCAGACGTGAACTTGTAAAGAGGTGAGAATTGGCCTCTTCTCACATGTAATAACCTCAGGTTGTTCCAGGGGAAGTTCAGATTAGACATTAGGAAATGTTCTTTATTGAAAGAGTCATCAGGCATTGGAACAGGCTGCCCAGGGAAGTGGTTGAATCATCATCACTGGACGTGTTTAAAAGTCTCGTCGATGTGGAATTCAGGGACAGGGTTTAGCAGTGGGTGTGGTAGAGTGCGGTTAGTGATGGGACTTGGATGATCTTAAGGGTCTCTTCCAACTGAAATGATTCCTTGATTCTATGAAAGCTGCCTTCATTTTATGAGGCTTTCATTTCTAGTGGGATGAAACACAAAATATTATCTGAAGCAAAAGCAGAATGAGATGATGGGTCACACGGGATTTTTCTTGCGTTATTAAATTGACAACATTCTGTCAGGCACCACCAAAGTTCTTGATAGAAGTCCCCAGTCCGCTGCTGGCCAGGGGGATTTACCTTTCTGTTAAATCAGTGATTTCCACGAGCTGTTCTTTTCTCTCTGTTTCCAGTCGCGGTGCAGACGGGGCCAAACAGCTGCTTCAGCGGGAAGAGGCTGGGGGCTGCAAAGCAGCTCCGTGCGGCTGCTGAGAGGAGAAGCTCCCGCTGCTCTGCCGAACTACAGCTCGCTCGACCGGGACTGCCGGCAGCGCCCGGGGCAAGCTCTGCGGGCCCGGCCCAAGGGGGCGGGAGCCCCCCAGCCCCATCGCCAATGGCTGCGGGGAGAGGGGGGGCGGCTCCGCCTGGAGGTTCGCGCTCCGTTACAGGATGGAAATTCCCGGCGTCCCCGGCGAGGGAGCTGGGGCTCCGCGCTCTGAAAGGCTCATTGATCCCGCGCTGCCCACCGGAGCAGCGGACACGGGCCGCGGCGCCCTCCGCAGCCCCTCTCGCACCATGCCCCGCGCCCCGGCCCCTCGGCTGCTGCTGCCGCCGCTGCTGCTGTTAGTGCTGCTGGCGGCTGCCCCGCACGGCTATTCCGAGAGCCCCAAGGGCAAGCAGAAGGCGCCTCGGCAGCGAGAGGTGCTGGACGTGGTAAGGGGGAGAGGGACGGGGGGCAGGTTTACTGCAAGCGCGGGGGGAAAAGCGAAACCCAGCGGCTGTGGGGAAGCCCGGGCGGGCCCCTCCGCGCTCCTCTGCGCCCAGCGGGGCTTCAGCGCCCAGCGGGTCCCCCCGGCGCTTTTTGTTCTGCCCGGCTGTGCTGAATCGGGGAAACGAGAGGAAGGGCTGGAGGCGCTCAGGCAGAAACCGGCGGGTCTGGCGGCTGCTCTGTGTCCTGTGCGAGGGGCCGGGGCGGGGGGTCGCGGGTGAAGCTGCCGCTGCCTGCCCGGAGGCGTCGCTGCGGGAATAGGGCAGCACCGAGAGCGGCTCCCTGCCCGTCGCGTTCGACGATAGCCTAGTTCTTGCAGTGGAAGGAGTCGGTGCTGCTCAGTGAGTAAAACTCTATAAAGAGGAACTTAGGAGGAGGGATCCCCAGCTGCCTTTGGGAGCCGCGAGAGCTGAGCTGTCGCTCACTGAGCCCACTTTGGTCCCTTTGGAACCCAGGACCGCATCCCGCTGTATGCGGGTTCCGTGGCAGCCAGAAACCTGGACGCGTTGGGACTATCCCGTCTCAGGGATGGAAGAAAGGAGAGGCTTTCCTAGCCTGTGGAATGTAGAAAGCAGATGTGAAGATATTTCCATGAGCTGTTGGACTGATGTTTTCCAACAGAAATTCAGTGGCAGGACCGTTTCTTCCATGATCTTCAGAGAAGTCTCCCAAAGTGATGTGTGGGAACCACCACTTCCCTTTCACACCCTTTCCACTCTTATTGTGGAAATGGCATGGCATCGAGAATAGGGAGGCTGTGTACGTATAGAAGTATTTTAGAGCCTACATTTCTTTTGCATCGCTCTGTGCTTTGGGAGCAGTGAAGTTAAGGTAAATTGGTGGCAGCTGGATCAAACACAGCCCTTGGTATGGACCGACATGGCTAACGCCCTCCCAGGGCAGAGTGAGGAGATGCTAGAGAGAGGATGCTGCCTTAGCAGACGTTTTAGAAAGATATTTTATGCATTTCCAGCCTAAGACCGCATGAAATCAGTTGCTTTGATTTGGCACGTGTAGAAGAACTTAGTTGGATCAGAGCCTAAACCTCAGGTGATTCCCTCACTTTGGTTTTTTGGGAGATGCTAAGCTGCCCTCTCTGGAAGGAAGCTGTGCAGCTCCTCTTTTTGGGCAGCCCCAGGGGACTGAGAAGGTGGGGGCAGAGCAGCTCTGAGCCTTTGTTGGCTCCAGCCTTTCTTGATTCCCACATCCTTGGGATTTCTGTGGTGAGCCGTGAAACCAGAGCCAGTCACTGTTACAAACGGAGTCCTACACTAGCTGAGCAGCAAAAGCAGATATCCAGTGCTGTGTGAAACAGAAGTGTCTGCATCGTTCTTGCGGTCCTGAGGTTGGTGTGCGCTGGACCAAGCAGCCTTCCCTCCAGCCAATTTTTTGAAACATGGCCTTTTTGGTTATAATGTCCCACTATTTCCACTGCCATTTGCCAGCAGTGTTTTCTTTGGTGGAAGCAGTAAGGGAATATCAGCACCCGTTAGCTCAACTCTCATCTCACTTCTTACTAGACCTCTACATAGAGTCACCGATTTTACTTACAGAGTGGCTCCAGCCGAGCCTGTGATGCCCATGCTGGGTTTTGCACCAAAGGAAAACTCCAGAAGCATAAAGGTCACCAGTCTGACAAAGGAGAGAGGGCAGAGGCTGTGGTTCGCAACTCCTGCAGTGCACGTCATGGTGTGGTTTGGAAGAGGTGGGGATAGTTGCATCATTAAAATGGATTAAGAAAAATGGGTGTGAGAAAAGGGAAGAGCAGAATGTAGTTATCTGTGAGGATTTGGGATGAATATTGGAAGAAGCATTTGGTCACCAGATGGGAAAGAGTTTAAAGCAAAAGCCCCGCTATAGCTAGCTCCTGCTCCACTAGCTCCACACACAGTTGAGCTAGTGGAGGTTGGATGCAGGAGTGTGTTTCCTCCAGCATCCAACCCTGGTGCTGCTACAGAAAGAGCTCTGGGCTGCACAAACCTAAAAAGAAAACAACCTAAAATATTATTAACAGAGGGAGTTCTACAAGCAATGGTAGCTTAGGAAAAAGCAGCTCTTAACGTATAACTTTTTGTTTTGTTTCTGTATTGGAATGTTTTAATTCTTCAGAGATTTTCCAACAGGTGTTAATCCTTGATCTGGGTCAGATTTTGATTCTGGATTTTATGCATCTTGTCCTAAAATAGTTGGCTTCTTGAAACTTACAGAAACTTGTGCTGGTGCTGTTTATGTTCTATCTTAACTTCCTTTTCAACCACTATGGAACCATTTTCTTGGTGATCCAGAAACAGCCCATCAACACAGGGTGTTTTGTGGTTGGTGTTTCACTTGGTTACCCCTGAGAACTGATAGATGGAAGCAGTAAGATCTGTTCTGTGTTTCAGTACAACGGCGTTTGCTTGCAAGGCCCCAGTGGTGTTCCTGGACGGGATGGGAACCCAGGAGTCAATGGGATTCCTGGGACACCTGGGATCCCAGGGCGGGACGGGCTGAAGGGAGAGAAGGGCGAGTGCATGCGTGAGAGCATCGAGGAGTCCTGGACACCCAACTTCAAGCAGTGTTCCTGGAGTGCACTCAATTACGGCATCGATCTCGGGAAGATAGCAGTAAGTGAACTTTCCTGACAGGCTACTCCTCCCCAGCCACAGTAGCTCTAGTTCTGCCTTGATGAGCTGGGTAGCACAAGCATGTGGATTTCCTGCTGAAGTTGTTTTTGACAAGTAATGGTTTCCTTACTTTGGGTTCGTCTTGGACTCCTTCCACAGCTCTGTGCCCATTTCATTTCTATAGCAGTGTTTCAAAAGAATGATGTGGTTGGGGTAAGCCTACATTTACAGGGCAGATCTGTGAGGTCAAAGTCACCCTGCTGAAAAATTCCTCCAGCTTCCCAGAACAGGGCAGGGGTTTTACTCTTTCAGTCAAAGGAGAGACGCACGTCCTCAGGCTGTTTGTTGGACCTGTTTTACTTTTATGTTCACTGAAGCTCCTTTGCAGGATGCTACTGCAGAAATGAACAGTGCTGTTCAGGAGAATTACCAAGAACTACCCAAACCCTCTAACTTTTAAACACAACAATGAAGGCCTAGAAGAGGGGAAGGAATCCCAGCTTGATCTCAGTAATGCCCAGCATGACTGGAGTAACGTAACTACTGTGGTTCGAGTGAGAATCAGCTTTTCTGAGTAGACATGTCTCACTGCCCTGTACTTGCAGGAGCACTGTTCCCAGATTTTTCCTTTTCCCCCATGAAGTCCAGCATTTTCACAGCAGAATAACAACCTTTTAAAAACCTAAAAGTGTTTATCAGCTGTGGAGTGTTCATCAGGCTTTAAACCTCTCGCTAGTGTTGTGGTAATTGTTAAATCCAGGATTTCTGGTAACACAGACAAACTGTGCTATCCTCTTACACAGGAATTTGAGGGCAGCTTTCAGACAACTAACACCCCTTTACATAAAACCCCAGAAAATTAAGCATTTTCATAATTCCCCTTCTCCATTGGCACCAGCAAGGTGCAGTTTCTGATCTGCATCTCTGCATCACAGAATAGTTGCCAGGCTCTACATCTTTCTTTTTGTTTCAGAGGGAGGGGACTAAAGAGAACAGCCAAACCATTTTGATTCTTAATACATTCCTAAGCTGAAATACATCTCTAAATATAAATAAACAGGTTCAAAATGTATTTTGTCTCCTCCTAGGAATGCACGTTTACGAAGATGCGCTCCAACAGTGCTCTCCGTGTGCTCTTCAGTGGATCTCTTCGGCTGAAATGCAAACACGCCTGCTGCCAGCGCTGGTACTTTACCTTTAATGGAGCAGAATGTGCTGGGCCGCTTCCTATTGAAGCCATAATATATTTAGATCAAGGAAGCCCAGAGCTGAATTCTACTATTAACATACACCGGACTTCTTCAGGTATGTATGCCAAGAGTGTGTGAACAGAGATGAAGTACAAGGCAGTAGTAAATCGAGTTACAAATGCAGGGTGCAGTCTGCCTTAGGAAATAAAAAGACTCTCTGCCAAGCAGACAATGTCATCTTGCCTTAAATTCCACTGTTTGCATGCTCTCTGTGCACAAAATGAGACTTATTCCTCCTGGAATTCCTACTGTCATTTGAGGTGGGGTGCAGAAGTACCTCCAAACTGGCTGTCTAGGAACAATTGTTACGCAAAAGGCGAACTAGTGACGTTATTCAACATGAAAGACGGTGACACAAGGAAGTGGGGACTAAAGTCTTGTCTGTGTCGTCTCCACTTTCCTCCCTGTACTGTTTCATGACTGTATGAAAACTAGCAGTGTCTGGCACTAAGACAGATCTATTACTAGTGGGGAAAACCAAAGGGCCACAGAAGTGCAACTATATATGGACACAAGCAGTGGCTCAGGAGTGGAAAAGGCAGTCACTTCTGCAGGGCAGTCGTGGTAGAAGCCAGGTAAAGCTGTGTTGCTGTCTTCTCTCCCCATCACTGCTAAAAAGATGGCTGGGTGGGAGTGAAGGAAGCTCCCAGCTACCAGTTGGTAAGTGTGGACATTTTAAGCAGCAGGTGAACCTCCCATTCTGCTGTTCTGTGGAGTGTGGTCTGCTTCAGGTACTGTAACACTGAGAAACAGCGTGGATAAAGACTATAACCAGTGTTGTTGTATCTCTCAGGAAGTGTTTTGTTTCTACAAATGCTTTTCAGATTCCACTAAACATGAGCTTGCAACGAACTGTAGCTCTTAAATGGTTTTGTCCAGTCTGCAGCTGTGAAATACAAAGGGATTCTGTCTGCAGAGGTAACTTGATTTTTGTCTTTAACCAGTGGAAGGTCTCTGTGAAGGGATCAATGCTGGCTTGGTGGACATTGCCATCTGGGTTGGGACTTGCTCAGATTATCCTCGGGGAGACGCTTCTACTGGATGGAATTCAGTCTCCCGAATCATCATTGAAGAACTGCCAAAATAACTTTCCCTCCCTTTTTATAATGACTCCCTCTTTTTCCATTTTGTACAATCGTCTTCAGAAGGCTTTTCTAGAGAGCTGGATGCAAGGATCTGACTGACAGGCAGCAAACCCTTGCATCTGTAGTCTTTGTTGAGCCTTTCTTTGCACATTGCAAAGGCTTTTTATAATAATCACTTTAGAATATAAACGTCGAAACCAAGTTCATTCCTTTTTTTAATCCCTTGTTTGACGTATGAGACTACACCACCACTGTTTTACGAATGAAATGTAACCTTCTGTCTCAAATAAAGGAGACCTTTTACAAAAAAAAATCCAGGCTATTTTATTGATCATCGAACTTTAAGGTATTTTACATACACAGGTTGTTTTTATAAGACTTCATAGAAAGCTCTAAAAAAGTAAACTCAACTCTTGGCTTAAAATATACTTAGTACTGACTCCTGTAAACCTGCTGCTCTCCTGTCACAGACCAAGTCTCTCAACAGCCTCCTGGTGAGTTACCTGTGATGTAGATGCTGTGCTGTTATATACCTCGTTCTGAGTAACTAAAAACAGGTTGTTGTCTAAGCTTTGCTTCCCTCTTTTGCTTCTTGATAGATTGCATTTCAGTATAAACATTTACTATTGGACATCTATCGTTAGAAAACTTAAGTTTCATGTGCTCTCATTCTCTGGGATTTGGCCTTTCCGATATAAATAGTTACTTGGGTGTTAATGAAAAGGTAGGTAGGTGTATTAAAGCGTTTTCAAGCTGTAAAGAAGAGTTTGGAATGCCTTCACTTTCAAAAAAGCGTACTTAGGACGTGAAGGATGTCACAGCTTTTTGACTGCAGCCTGCAGCCCAGCCAACACTGATCCTGCCAGCACAGCACTGGCTTCCACTGCAGTGACTGTTTGTTTTTTACAAATGCAAGAAGTTACACACTGACATTTAAAAAATGATACAGATTGTAAAAGGAAGCCACAGCCACTTTTATATTACAGAACGAGTTTTACATTCATGAAATAAACCCAAGAAAAAGCATGTACAACATGCAGAGATCAACTGTCTTCCCAGAAATTAAAAGAAAAAAGCATTACATCTGAGATAAGGAATACATTCAGCAATTTAAGATCAAATCTTAGGGGGGTTTTTTTGTGAGCAGGCTATCAGACTATCCCCAGGCATCTGTTGCAGTGGTAGGAGAAACTCACCTGCAGCTATCAGGGCAGTCAGGCTTCTCCAGCTGGGAGGTTGTGTGTGATCCTCCCGCATGGCATTACACAGCGGGTATTTTGCTCTGAAGGACTGCACTGTTTGCATTGGCTTGGGTGATAGGGTCTGAGGTATCTGAACACAAACCAGTTACTATGAGCTAAGCTATGGTGTGAATTCACAGAATGTCAGTTAACATACAGTGCCTGATTGTGTACATGCTGCTAGCCTCTTTGCGTTTATCCTGGCACACGGATCTGGGGGCCTAGAGCACACCAGTCTGGGGCAAGAAGTACACAACTTGCATTCTTTTTGAATTTATTTTTATGTCTTCACAATGTCTTTTTGGACCCTGGGTGGCAGAATTAACTCAGTGTTTCATTAACTCAATGTTTCGTTAACTTCACCCTGAGTACTAGAAAAATGCCTGAACCCAAGTGAACACCTCTGAAAGCAGAAGGCAGCAGCTGTGAAGGATCTATACCAAATTTGCAAGGTAAGCTGCCAGTGGTATTTATTTTTCAGCTACATACACATGGGAACTTCCATCATAAATCCCCAATCCAGCCATAATGGTCATATGTCCTTCTGAGATGAGATTATTGACTGCATCGAGGGGATGCAGTCATGGAGGACAAAGGGTACATTATTAATAAAGGTAGGTACACATACAGCGTGGTGTGTGACAACAGTACCAACAAACCCAAGTGAGCATATTGGAGAAATATGGATTAAAATATTGAATGTTTCTATAGTTTTCCAGATTTTAACTTAAAATTGAAAGCAGTTCCCTGATATAAGCATTTTTATAAAAAAAGCCTTGTTTCTGCTTTAGGTTAGACTTCTGCTAAGTGGGAAACTAAGCTTTAAGTAATTGTTCCAGTGCTTTCCTGAAAAGTGACCTCTGCTCCTTATGAAAGTGATAATTACCCCTACCTGTGCAATAATCTTGGCTACCTTACATCCTCCTCTCACAGAATGTTATGGATTGGAAGGAACTTTGAAAGATCATCCAGTCCACTCCCCCTGCCGGAGCAAGATCCCTTAGATCCAGTCGCACAGGAACATGTCCAGGTGGGTTTTAAACATCTTCAGAGAAAGAGACTCCACAACCTCCCTAAGTAGCCTGTTCCAGTGCTCTGTCACCCTCACCTCTTATGTGAAACCTCCTATGTTAAGTGATACTTTTCTGGATGCTCTTCAAAACCTTCTTACTAACAGCAGGAAGCAGATGTTATGGTCAGTCATGTTACTTGAAAAACTAAAAAAAAGTAGTTCAGAGAGCTCCAGAAAGCCTGGCAGCAGTTGCTGCATGCAAACAGACATCTTTATCATACAAATTTCCTGAGATGGGCTGTAATTCAGTCACTAAATTAGCAGTCGATATATTTTTACAGTCCTTCCCTTGGAACAAATCAGAAGACGCTAATGGAGCTGTTTGGAAAGGAGGTCCTGTGCACAGTATTTTTAGACTGATTACAGAAAATGCTTTTCCAGAGAATACTAATGAATTTAAGCATGGTCAGAGTTGTTATGGCAGTATTATAGCATTGCTAGAGGATTACTATAAAACCCTCCTTCTTCAACTGTAAGCCTACTTTCAAGTATATGTTTACCTAGTAGTATTTGGTCAGATGTATCAGTAATGGAGACAGAATCTTGCTTGAAGAGTGATAGGGGAGAAAGAATGACTTCAGTGGCTGTTGATGCATACAACAGACACTTTGGTCTGCTGCTAAAAGCAAGGGGAAAAATCACAGTGTGAGTCTGCACTGGTATGAGTCAAGAACTGGGTTTCATCAGATTGGCAGTAACTCAAACCCTGGACTGGATAGCTGTTTTACAAAACAATTTGGGTTTCAAAACTGCACCCCACTGAGGTTGCATTTTTGTGTTGGATGAGCAATGGAATCTGGAGCATTCTATATCCTAAAATCACAAGTAACACAGCAGTGAGTTCAGAAGACATTGCTATAAACCAAGTGCACACATATTTTCTTCCTGAGACTCAGACAGTTTTGATAAGACCCCAGGGTTGCTTTTATATGAAGATTTCTACTTCTGCAGGAGTTATCTTGAGACTCGTCCAAACAGATTAGTCCGTTATTCCAGACAGGCCAGGATGAACTGAAGTGCTGCACAGCTGCTTTCACCCAGCCACAGTGCTATTATTTCACAATTGCAGAGATGTGTTTCAAGCAGACACAGCTGATTCAGTGAGGGAGGCAGCAACGCAGGGACATTCACCAGAAGAGGTACTAGCAGGGTTTTATCAGCTTCAGGTTCTTTGTGCAAAATACTAGATCAATCCGCAGTGTCAAAAAAACCAGCTGAACTAATCTCTCTCAGATCATAAATATAAAAAAATAAAGATAGATTCCTTATGAACACAAGCTCATACCTTTAATTATTTTCTTTTCTAAAGCCAAGTAAAAAACCAGACACGTTCTCATAAACGACAAAGGTAATACAGCAGGCAGGAGTCACTCTGATCACATTGGGGATAATTCCTTTGTAAAATCCATGAATTCCTTCTTTCCTTTAAAGACAAAGAAAAACATTTAGTTTCAGTTACTGCCTTTTAACAGAAATCAAACGTAAAGCAACATTTTCTCACTGCGAGTAGTACATTTCAAATAGGAACGATTTTCACCTCAAGTAGTAACAATTTCAAAGTAACTTCTTACTACAGTGTTTGAAGAGTCCTAATATAATCAGATCTTAACCCATCGTTTTCTTTTCTGAACACAATACTACTCTGTAGGTCAGTCAGGTTGTGGGTGGGTTTTTTGTGGTGGTTTTTTATTATTGTCCTAGAAAGGGCAATTTACTTTGTTCACGCCACAACCAGTGGTTAAATTAATTTAAAATTTCTGCAGCCTGTTCAGAAAATTACATGTTTTATCTCAGGGAAGCCATCAGGACTGAAGGGCTTGGTGGTTTTCGGTCATGTAACAGCAAGTGAGCTGAGGTCAACGTAACTAAGCAAAGTCAGCAGTTATTTTCAGAGAATTAAAGCAACTCCTCCAGAATTTTGACTCCACTGGCCACTAAGTGAGAATCCAACTCCTCCCGATTTCAATCAGGGTGTTTTAATCTTGGCTATGTTTTTCATCTTCATAGGGATCTTGGACACCTGCAGTACAGTTGTTAGAGACCCTTGGACAGGGCTTGGGTGTGGTTTCCACAACCTTTCCTTGAGCTCTAGGTGAGGTTTGTTGCTGTACAGTGGTGGCTACACACATTCACGCTTCAGTAATCCCTCCCACATGGAGCACAGCACTGAGACATAGGAGCTATTTGTGTTTTGTAGTAGCCACAGTCAAAAGGTTTTTACTGCCTCTGAGCCAAGGGTGGTCCTGAAACAACACAGCCTCTTCACTTACTCAGATGGTACCTCTTATGCTCCCAGGAGCTAGCTGACTCTGCTCATGTTTGTCTAGCATTGTGGTGCTACTCAGAACACTGTCCACAGCAGAATTACTATTGGTTGCATAGGACAAAGATGGCCAAACTCAGTAAGTAGAGAGCTCTGTATGAGAACTCACTTTCCCTATGGAGCTGAGGAAAGAGGATTTGTGAGAAGATACGAATATATGAGAGGTAACAGTCCTACAGAAAAATGCGGCTAGACTACACATGCAGTCAGGTCTTGGGGTAATCCTGTAACAGCTCTGGCTAGCTCACTTCCTTCTGCCAAGAATTTGGATTAGCCACAACTCTGCAACACTCTTGTATGTGATACCCTAAACCAGTTCAAGTGAGACCCCAAACCAGCAAACTCTATGTTATTTTTTACCCTTTAACTGAATTTTGCCAGTGAAGAGAGAAGGGAGACAGAGCAAACAGCAGAAGCCTGCAAGCTAGCACCAACCCTCCCATCTTCTTTGTTCTGAGATTATTGATTGCTATTAGCAGCATCTTACACAAAATGACTTTGTACAGCCAACATTCTGTCTGCTCTGAGCTGCATCAGTTCTGCAAGTCAGCAAGGAAGCCAGCTAACATAGTTCTGATACTGTAAGGCTCTTAAAGATGTAGGCTTTTAATTCTGCGTGCCTACCTCCATGTCCTGGAGATCACATCAAACACACCAGAATATGTATTATGCTGATCTTGAAGACGAGCTCGCACAACCTGATAGGGATATGTTGCTGACACGGCGAATATTTTGGATACAGCTGCCATCATTATGTATTCCACAGTGTTCTAAAAGCAAAAAATTAACCAGGCTTGCCTTAAGTATACTTTAAATTAGCCAATTTCCCCCAAATCCTCATTAATTTTTAAATTTTAATAAACTCCAGTTTTTCCCCCTTATAATACACTTAAAAAAATGCTCTCTATTTAAAATTCTCCAGAAGCTTGCCAAAAGATGTAGTCAGTTTGCCTACATGAATACAGCCTGTTCCTACAAAGTGAAGCATTATTTCTTTCTATGCATGATGTGTTCCAATTAACATAGCAGTACTTTCTTCATTTGGCTGCTCTATGACCTAGACAAATGGAATGGCTTGATTCACATGCCACTGCACATTTTTGTTCTCCAGAATCATACCAATTTTGTGTCTGATCCTCTGTTTCTATACTTGTTGTATCTGAGTTTCAAATCCTCATAAGCCATGAATTGAAGTGCTCCATGTGAAGTGCCAAACAGACCAGGGACAAATCCCTAAAAAAAGGAGTAAAGTGAGATTAAACAGCAATGCACAAAGACTGTGTGACTTGAGCTCAGCTTACACACACATGCATGTCCTCTGTGACTTTACAAATCATGCCGGTCTTGCAAATGTGCTGCTCAGTGCCTGACCCTTTCCAGGGACCGGTCTAAGCTGTTAGTTCCCACCTGAGACTGGTAAGGCAATGACAGAAGCTGATGTCTCACTGAGGAGGGACATAAAGAAACTAGGTGTTTACATCATCAGAAAGGAACTATTTTCAGATTTTATTTCAGTTTTATGGTGATATTCTTTGAGACAACCCCCTATTTTCTATAAGGAACTCCATCTGAAATGCACATTTGCATGTGCTACAGCTCCTGCAACTTGGGGCAATTACTCCTCAAGTTTTAAATAAAGCAAGAAAGAGAAAAAAATTTAACATTTTCCCAACACCAGAAAACAAAGGAAGGCTCTAGTATGGAAAAGTCAAAGAGGCACCGAAAGAGGCTCAGTTTTCTTTATTATAGACAAGGCTGAGAGAATCCTGATGGTGAGGAATTGCAGAGCGCTGGAACAGGCTGTTCAGGGAGGTTGTGGAGTCTCCTTTTCTGGAGATGATCAAAACCCACCTGGACATGTTCGTGTTTGACTGGATCTAGGGGGATCCTGCTCTGGCAGGAGGACTGGACTAGATAATCTTTCAAGGTCCCTTCTAATCCTTATCATTTTGTGATTCTGTGATGGAATCAAAGTTGCTCATTGTGCATAGTTCTGTAGGCTGCTGTGAACCTGTGTATGTCACCTTCTTTCCAAATGCAAGCAAGTAATTTGCTTTTTTCAAAGGAAGTGCCTGGTTTAGTTCCCCACTTGAAGATTAACACTACAAAGAAGTGTCTAGTACCAAAGGAAACACAAGCTACATGCATGAATAATCTGAGAAGGAACCCAATGGCCCGACATCTTTAACAGATGTGAGAAATTAGAACTTATCTACATGGAACATAGCAGATGTTAAGGCAGGCAAATTAGAAATCCTGACAATTTCAATTTATGAATAAGTAAGGTGCCTTGTTCCTGGTGCCAGGATCTGTCATTCATTGCTATGGGGCACAGTCATCTTTCAGCACAGGAAGGATTATATTTTTTACTGCAAGTACAAGTTAATGCTCAGGCATCAGGACAATTCCTAACACCTACTGTTCTTGTTCTATAGCATTACTTGCAGGAAAGAGCCAGACTGAACTAGAATAGAATGAAGACTCAACTTTACACTTTCCAGGCAGTGATGAATACATCTTGATGTCATGGCCTGAAGGAATAAGGAGGCAAAAAGTCCAAATCCAGTTGCCATCTGTTACCCTAAATTGAAGGGAATAAAAACCCCACACATATGCAGACCATTTTTAGAAGTCTGCAAATTTTACAGATCTAGGGATGACAGACTACAGACCTCAATAACTAGAGGGCAAATGAGCAGTTGTGAAACTGTCCATTGTGAAAGTGGAAATTAGCAACTCATTTAGTCATGTTATGTTCCACGAGATGTCAGATTATGCTACTTCCACTCTGCTTATCCAACTTCTAATTATAGGAAGACTGCAAAAACTTAAAAATTACTCTCATTTTAGCGTTGTTACCTAACAGAAGATGATTTGGACATACAGCTTATACTCTATTCTTCAGTGATTTTCTACATTTCAACAGCGTAATAGCTTTTCTTCTGGTAAGTCTTTTCATTGCAGTTCTTCAGTGGGAAATAAGATACAGAATAGAAGTAAGTGAGCTAAATGACTTGCCATTGTTTTGTGGACCTGTATTTACAAGTCTCACCATGTCTCCGACTGGTGCGAGTTATCTTGGGATTTTTCTTACCTTATATAAGCCACGTACACCCTCCATCTTGTATATCTTTATGAGAGCATCAAACATTCCTCTGTACTGCCGCTTGGATGGATCAACACCAGCATTATACTGTAGCACAAGTCGTGTCTTCGTTACCCATATCGGGTTTGTAATACAGAGAGTCATGGCGCCTGAGAACAGATGGAAGTTACACTGATTGTTATGCCAACTCCAGTGCTTGTCCTGGTTTGTTCTGTTCAGTGTAACACAGGTTTCTAGAATGACAAAACTACTTTCCCTACAAAAGCACTCAGACTACTTACAATAATCATGCCTGTAATCATTCCCTTTCTCTGCCTGTAACCTCTTACAACTTTACAGGTTATTGAGATTGCAGCTGTAAAATACCCCACTGCCATTTTTCACAAATTCCACTTTATTTCACACCTTTAGTTTCTAAGAAATTTCGGATCATAGATAAAGATTTTCAAAGATGCATGACCAATTCACTTGTTCCATTAACTTCAGCAGATTTATAGTTATATTTTTGGACTCAATATAATCCTAAATGTGGAAAGTGCTTATATATAATGAAAACAAGGTCAAAAGGAGTTTTAAGAACTGCTAGTTCTGAGCAGAATGGAAAAACTCATCAGCAAGACCGATCCATCTATTTATCTTATACACCATTAATTTATTGACAGAAAACAAATGATTATATTTGGGTTCAAACACACTTGCCACTTGTAAGAAAAAGCAGAGTTGACACACAAAGGCAGAGAATACAGAATGGCTAGAAACAAACATTCTTGCTCTTTGCATTGAAACTTACCAGCCTCTGCAGCTGACACGAGGTGTTCAGTTGCACTAAGGTTTTCGGGCTTCCCTTCCTTCTTGTATGCTTTGATGGCATTGTAACTGTAAAATGTAAAACATGTTTTGGTAAAGGTGAAAAGAATCCTACATCACTAAAAGAATTCCAGACCAACAGAAGATATCACTTATGATCATGGAAAACATTAGGTGGTACAGCATCTGGAAACAGGTATCAATCTGTCTTTATTTAGTTGAGTGATTGATCTCTGAGCAGTTAGGTCTTTAAAGTCTACAACAATAGTACACATTTAAATTGATAAAGCTTTACTTTCAGTATGACTTGGATTATCACATCTGAAGAACTAGCTTATAGAAGAAACCAATTAGCTTCCTTCTATTCAGAGCAACAGTAGCAGATACGAACTTCTAGCTCAGAAACACATTCAGCTTTCTTCTCTTGATCCAGGTTCCAGTCACTGTGGACTGAGAAACTGTTAGTGGGAGCTATAGCAAAGCTTGAGGACTGACAGAATATAGAGTCTAGAGAGCAGACAAGTGAGGTTTGCATGTGCATTCCGAATAAACATTCCCTAAAGTGTTCTGATTAGTGGGGCTCAGCAGTAAATCAGGTCACAATTACACTAAACTACAATTACAATAAAGTAGAAAAGATTGAAAATTTTAGAAAGTGATTTTACAAGCAAAGCCCATCACCTCACAAAACCAGGGAAGAACTGTCACTAAAGTTATCAAAAATCTGTTAAACATTTAGCTTTAGTAGAAAACTCCAAGTTCTCTAATTCTTAACATCCCAGTTTAGGTTTTTACTTTTCATGAAGTTCTAAGCACATTGTATTGGCATTGTTAGAGAATTTGTCATGAATGATGTCAGCATCTCTCAAGTTCCTCATGATTTTCACAGCACCCAGGGAATGCACTGTACTTGACAAAGGAACATGTGTCTGACTCCAACTGCTTAGATGCTAAACCAGCAAACCATAACAAAGGGCAGCTGATCTGGAGTTACTTAAAAGAACCCCATGTTTATAGGCCATATGGCATATTTTTATGCCCTCTGAAGAAGATGCAGTATATATCTGAACATTCTATTGCACAAGGTATGACGAGTTACAGTTCTACTTACAAGAAAAAGTAAAGTCCCCAGGAGGCTCCTGCTCCCAGCATGTTCGGAGTTACCCCTTGATACAAGCCTCGCAGGCCTTCATGCTTCCAGACAGTGGTCATACAGTGCAGAATCCCATTGTATTTTGGCCTCAGCTCTAATCCATCACTTACTGTGAAAGAAAGAAAGGTTACTAAAAAGCAGTTCAGGCAGCATCGAGTTCAGCTACGTAAAAATCCTCACAGAAGGCCGCTGCCTGCAAAGGCAGCTGCAATGAAGCCTAACTGATCAACTCTATTTCTAAATTATCATTTGACAAGTATGCAAAAGCTGGGGTTCACAGCTTTGTACATTTCTTTTTTGAAGAACTTTAAAAAAAAGGAAAAAGAAACAAAGCTAACAAAACAAACCAAACTTTTAACATCTGCAAGAGGAAAGTCCTTATCGCTTTAACCAGGCTAAATAAAGACACCATGAGGGATTTCTGGTGAGCAGCAGCTTTGAACTGAAAGGTTTTTTGCTCTTTTCTTTAACATCCCAGCAATTCTGTATCACATTTGAAGTTATCCAAGACTCCACAGGTATAACACATTTTTATAAAGGGGTTTGAAGAAGGCCCAAATAATAACTCTCAAATTCAGTCTTCACCTTTCAAATGTTCTATAATGTTCTGAAATGTTTTAATAGTTAATAGCATCTTATTAATGTCAAAGTTATTTTTTACCAGAACACTCAAAAATTCCTGTGTTCTCCTTTTCTCATTGAACAGATTTGCAAACATGAAATCCACACACCTCTCCCACCCAGTAACCACACAGCTGGTTGTCCACGCTTTGCTTGACAGACTTCAGTTACAACAGGAGGTCTGTAACGGGGAATTATGAAAAGTGACTCAATACTGGAACAGGTTTTCTGAAGAGGCACCTTTGGAGCTACTCATAACTCTGGCAGACAAAAGTGAGCAATCTAGTCTAAGCAGCGTTTAGCTGAGTAGGTGGTGAACTCCATAAACCTATTCTGACCTGAATCACTTTGTGATGCCAACATAGCTGCAGCTTTTGTTCTTAATATGGACAAAAGGCCAGATTGCAATGTCACTGAAAATTAATTTCAAAGTTTTAATTAGTGTAGTTTCTGTGCCCCTATCAAGATTAAAATCTTTCTGCTCAGTGCTACAATTATTACTCATTGCTGAAGTACTGTACATTGTGACAAACTTCAGGAGTAAAGACAAAATGCTTTTTCTGAGTACACCGTGACAAGGCCTCAACATCACAACCACCACTCAAAACCAGAATCAGAAATTAAATGCCTCTGTTCTCCCTCCTGAATAAGCACTGCTAATCCTTTCACAAAGATCTTTCTTGTTTTATTTTTTGCGATGTTGCCACTGGGTCAGACTTATAAACACATTGAACACTGTGGTAAATCAGAGACACCAACACAAAAGTCTCTCTGTCTGTGACGCTGCTGAGAATACTGACAACACTGCTCTCCTACTTCCTGGTTGAAGACAAAACATAGGGATCATCATTTTCAACCCAAACAAGCATGTCAAAGTTACCTCCAGAGGCCACCTAATCTGCTCCCCTGCTCAAAACAGGTCTAATTACATCTGGATACTCAGGGAGATTTTTTAGGAAAAAATCCTTTTTCCTAACAAATAGCTGGAATTTTCCATGTCATTGCTCATCCTACAAGTCTTTACCTCCAAAAAGAATCTGGCTCCACCTTCTTTGTGTACTCCAAGTAATTGCAGGTCTATAGTCAAAGACTCTAATACTCTACAATCTGCCTGAGGCCAAAGTAACTGACCCTGTCAGCCCATCCACCTATGTCATGTGCACCCGCTTCTTCACCAGCCTAGTGGCTTCCACTGGAGTCATGCCAGTATGCCAATGTCCTCCTTGCACCAGTGAGCCCTGAAATGGACAAATTACTTCTCTGTAGACTTCCAAGGGCATTTCACAGCCCAGCCCAGGATGTGCCCACACCAGCACAGAAGCGTTTAAACCCAACTTTGTAAAGTCTGTTTGGAAAAGTAAGGCTTTACATTTTGTAAAGCTTCTCCGCATTAGATCACTCAGTGTTTTATATCTTAACACTCCCACATATCAGTTTAAGATAACAGTGCCAAGATAACAGGAAACTTTTCAACCTCTATAAAAGGGAATGTGATAAAAGGACAACGGGTTTCTCATATTAACAGCATAGGGAGAGGCTGATTCTCTGCAAGAAATGAAGCAAGTTATAAGTTTTCTGCAAAGCCAACACCACTATTGCTACCAGCCAAGATTATTACGAAGCCGTTATGCTTGGAGCGTTGGAAATCTCTGGCATAAAGGTGAACCATCAACGCTGGCTGCACACGATCCACCTGTTAGAAGCAGCAACCTTGCTGTGTCCTACGGTCCCAGAGGGAAAACACCGGTGAGCTCTGACCCGCCTGCAGGCAGCCAGAGGCAAACAGCGCGTCCCTAGGAACGGCGGCAAGATGAAGCTGCGGGTCAGAGGGGAAAGAACCGGGAGCGATCCCTTTCGGCCTGGTTTATTCCCAGCCGCGGGGCTGCCCAGACAGCGCCTCAGCACGGGCCGGGTAGCTCCGAGACTGGTGATCTCGGCCAGATGCGCGGTCTGTGCGGGCCTCGGCCCAGGCCCCCAGCGGGGCCTCCCCCAGTGAGGGGTGACGTCGCGGGCGGCCGGGGCGCCCTCACCTGCGAAGCGGATCTTGACCAGGTCGAGCGGGTGCAGCACCAGGGTGGACACGACGCCGCCGCTCAGCCCCGCCGCCAGATTCTCCAGCTGCACATGCCGGAGCACCGACCGAACGAGAGTTGGCGACGCCGCTACCGGCGGCTCCGTGGCACATGTGGGGCCCTGCGCGGTCATCGCCCCGCAGCGGCTGCCAACAGCAGCCTCGTCGCGCCGGCCAGGCAGTGCGCGGGCAAAGGGGCGGGGTCGCGCGGGCAGAGGGGCGGGGCTTCTCTCTTGCCCCCCTCCCCTCCCTCCGTCGGCACCAGGGGTGGAGCAGCAGCGTCACGCGAGAGCAGCTGGCTCGGCGCATCCGGTCACGTGGGCGCGTTGCCTGCGCTTACGCGGAAGCGGCGGCTCACGCGGGACCGAGGATGCGGGTGAAGGTACTGAGCCGCAACCCTGACCACTATGTCCGCGAGACCAAACTGGACCTGCAGCGCGGTGAGCGAGGCAGCGGCGGGAAGCGGAGCGGGGCTTGTTGCTGAGCTGTCCGCCGGGCAAACTGCTCCCGGGCCTGGTGTTTCCACCTGGCTGAGGGTTCCGGGGCTAACAGAGCGCGATCTCGTCTGCAAACGCCGCTGGAACTGGAGTACGGAGGGAGGGAGAGAGAGTGGGTTTCCATAACACGAAGGGTATTACTGGTGCTACCCAGTGCGGCAGTAGTTAAGTGTATCTCAGTAATAAGATGAAACGGAAGGGAAGAAACAAAACCTCGGTGCACAATATATCCCTCTCCATGTCCTGTGAGGGGGAGGGCTGAAGGTGCAGGTGGGTGAAGAGGACCCTTTCTTGAGTTTGTTGGGTGTAGGCAGACACCTCAGTCTGGGACATAGCAGAACACCAGGCTGATGAAACTTAGGAGTCTCATTCCTGAACCAGGACTGGTTTGCAGCTGACTAAACATGATGGGTTAACTGCCTCTGTTTGTGCATGGCTATGTGGCTGTGTCCTTTCCATGTATGTTAAAAATTAGGGGCAGATCGATGATGGGATGCTTTCATTGAGGTTTGGTTTTTTTTTGCTTTGTGGTTGTTGTTCTTAAGAAAAAACAGTCTATAATTGCAAGATATCAGCAGTTTCTAGTTTGTTGTGTACACTCATATCTTACCTCAAAAAGGAAATAAACAGTTTCAGAGTTCTTTCAGACTTTATTGACTTTGAGCTTATTAAATAAGTGCTATGGGCCAATCTCAAAACAGTGGGAATAGCAAAAACTCAGTGCTGGAGAAAATTCTCCCATGGCAGGAAAATCAGAGAAGCCTTCTTACTATGGCTTACTTGGACTATACCAGGTACAGTAGGTTTCTAATGTTTGTGTTACTCTTATTGCAGTTCCAAGAAACTATGACCCTGCGTTGCATCCGTTTGAGGTTGCACGAGAATACACCAGAGCTCTGAATGCAACAAAGCTAGAACGTGTGTTTGCAAAACCTTTTCTTAGCTCACTTGATGGTCACAGAGATGGAGTTAATTGCATGGCCAAACATCCGAAGAGTTTGTCTACAGTGCTCTCTGGAGCTTGTGATGGAGAGGTAAGCTGCAGTTACAAACCACAACAAACAAGGTTTTTCTCTTCCTTTTATTTTCTTTTGTATGTAGTTATTTTTGTTTGTTTGTGTTTTTGAATGGCCCCTGCTTACTGTTTTTTTGTATCTTTGAGTATGATTTGCTGTCATCTCTCAGAAGGTCCATCTTACTCACTTTGAGACAGGGGGTTGTAATCTCCCAGCACACAAAGTCAGCAGCTTTCAGTTGTGAGCAGAGGTTCTGACATTCAGTTCCTCAGTTTGGAGCAGTGAACGTTAATATTTGCAGTCCATAGGAATTCTTTTTGTTGCCCAAATGACCCCCCTCCTTCCCTTGAAAAAGTTAAATGGCTGCAGCTTAGGAAGATGATGTGAAATTAGATGAGCTAGAGGGAAGTAGCACACAACCCATACCTTTATGGAATAATAATTTATCATATTACCTGTATTTGTTGAATTATTTTACATAGTTATTACAAACATTATGCTAGGGTACTGCAGTCTGCAGAAAAAAATTGCTGGTCTTGTCTGTCTTCTCTGTTCTTTGTCAGACACATAATTGATTTGCTAGTACTTGTATATTTTAACAAGTGCCTCTTGGTTAGCTGGCTGCTTTGTGCTTTTAATAGAACGTGCATGTGCCATACAGTAGTTTAAGACAATTTCACTTTTTTGAAGAGGAAGGGAATAAATTCATGGGTACGTAGATCCTATTTTTCCCCCACTGGTAGAGCCAGTGAAGTACTGGATAATATAAATGCAAACCAATATAAAACCTGACTTCCATTCCGTTGTTTTTACAGTGAGCTCAAATGTTTTGAATTCACTGTCAGAAGTGAATATCTATCTAGAATGTAGTACAGCAACTGGACTGAAAATAATAATCTGTTGGTTCCAAAAATTCTTTACTTCTGCTTTTGTCTTTAGAATGATATATTTGCTAGAATCCTCACTGCTGCTGGTTTTTAGCCAGAATTCTAGTTCAGAAATAGAGGAATACAAAAATATGATAAATATACAGCTTGGGTGGGGGAGTCAGGCAAGAAGGAAGTGTGCCACAAAGGCACACTTGTAAACTATTGTTATTTTTTGCAGTCAGAGAATTAAGTATTATAAAAGTCATCATCAAACCTGACCAGTGTCCAAGCCATCCATGCCACTTCATTACAACATGGATGATCTCTCTCAACTGGAGAAAAGTAAATAATAACTGAATACTTGTTTGTTTTTACCAGGTTAAAATCTGGAACTTGACCAAGCGGCAGTGTATTCGTACAATACAAGCCCACGAAGGCTTTGTTCGTGGCATGTGTGCTCGTTTCTGTGGAACATCATTCTTTACTGTGAGTATAATGTGTTTCCCTAGTATGATGTAGCAGGACAGAGTGAGTATCTTACTGTCTGCCGTACAAAATGTAAGTGTTGTATGAATATGGTTATAAACTTGTCAGTGAACCTGACAGTTCCATCCTGATGGAATTCATTTTGATGCTGTGTTGTGGCTGTTATTCAACACAGTGAAAGGGAAAAATACCAGAAACTTGGTAACAGATGGTTGTGTAATTAACAAGAGAGTAACTTCCTTCAGCCCCAACTGATTCAGTTTCATGCAACTGACTGGAAATAGTATGTCTTCCTGCTTACATTCAAACAATGTGAAGATGATGTAGTAAAAGTAATTTGTTTTGAAGACAAGAATGTCCTGAGGTTTTGCTTCTTTTGTATCACGCTATTTTCACTACTGTATATTTGACTTTCTGAAGTACCTACCAGGTTATAAGAACAGTATTTAGGATGTAGGGGAAGTTGTAGCATCATTCTGTATAGAAAGGCTGCTTGTACTTGATTCAGAGCACTTTTAGTAAAATAAACTGATTATATTTACCTAAAACTCTACATGCTTGTTCCAATATTTCCAGGTTGGTGATGACAAAACCGTGAAGCAGTGGAAAATGGAGGGCCCAGAATATGGAGAAGAAGAAGAACCTATTCATACAATTCTTGGGAAGGTAGTAAACCTAAGCTTTGAATTTTTCATGCCTCTGCTTTTAAGTTAAGTTTGAAACAATTGTTATCTAGCCTTTGGAGGAGAGAGAAATAGTTTATTACCTGTCATCGTAATGGGTTGTAAGGTAATGGCATCGAATGTTCTAATGATGCTTCTAGGTATCTTCAAGTTTTTATTGCATTTATTTTTTTATGTGTAACCAGAAAGGACTATCAGGATTGCTTAGGTCTGTCTCTGTTGATAGTCCCTTTCATACAAACTGGTCAGATCGTTTGGTAGTCCCTTTCCTCCAGATGTTTGGTAGTCCCTTTCCTCCAGATGTGTGTTGTCAGTGCTTAGTCTGCAATAAATAGTTGTCTTTTCATGCCAGTATCTCCCAGCCATTCCATATAAAGTTTTCACAGAATCACAATTATTGAGGCTGGAAAAGACCTCAGAGATCATCAAGTGCAGCCAAAAAAAAATATGGAACACTTTGTAAACTTTAACAAAGTCTTTGCTTTTGACAAAAGCAGACTAGAGGTACATAGTTCAGCACTTTAAATTGATCTTCAGCTTACTTTAAGAGTAGCATGAAATGCTTTTTTGTAAATAGATTGAAACTCTTTAGTTATTGTAATCTGTTTGGAATCTCTTCATGTCCCCTTTGAGAATTTGTAGTCGTAGCTTTAAAATTTCCATTTGCTTTAAAGTCAGTTGGTGTTTCTGAAGGAACTTCTGATGCTGATTCTAGTGTAAATCAACAAGAAATGCTTTCATGCCTGTTGAGTATTCAAAAGACTAGTCTACAGTATAAAGGTTTAATTGGTAAGACTGGTTTCTTGGTGACGTGGTTTTCAGTAATATAAATGGATAAAAACATGACAGGTTCAGTCTGCAGCAATTTGTTGATCCTGTTTGTAACAAAAAGACTTGGTATACAACTGGGTTTGTAAGTTGTTCTGGGTCTTTTGTTTTCTTATACAGACAGTGTATACAGGAATTGATCACCACTGGAAGGAAGCTATCTTTGCAACCTGTGGCCATCAAGTGGACATTTGGGATGAGCAAAGGACAAGCCCCATGTGTTCGTTGACATGGGGTTTTGATAGCATAAGCAGTGTAAAATTCAATCCCATTGAGGTAATGTTTTTGTTATGTACTGGAAATCCATTTTTGTGATAAGGATAAGATGTAAACTCTGTTAACACCATCCTTGATGGGTTTTTCTTACTTTAGATTTTTAGGTCTTTAAAGTAATATTTAGGGACTGTATGCATGTATTTTGTGGTACTAAATTCCAAAGTAATACAGCCATATCTTTTACTATATTTTTCTTTTCTTTTTTAGTGGGAAGAGGATAAAGTAGAGTAGGGTGGTCTCTGTTCTGCCCACAGCAATACATACCCTGTACCTGAATCATACAGTGTAGTGATTATGTGGTCATGGAGCTTTTGTCTCTTTCACTATTATGCTCCCTGTGATTAAGATTACTTCCCTTCTCCATAGCAAAGCAGTTACATGTGGTCTGCAGAAGTTCCTATGTACCTCTATGTCCAGGTTGTATTTGTTGAGGAATTAATTGGTAGTTCCTTTTGAAGGAGACAAGTGTGGACCTGTTTGACTACCAGCTTTGAGAAATAGCATAGGTATTAGCTGAGTTGTTAACCATGCTCTGGAGCTCTTGAGAAGACCGTGCTCATTGTCTTTTGTTTTGTTCTATAGACATATCTTCTGGGAAGCTGTGCATCTGACAGAAATATTGTGCTCTACGATATGAGAAAATCAACTCCATTAAAGAAGGTGACCCTTTTCTTTTTCACAGAAGCTTTTGGCACTACTAGTTTTGCTGAATATGTGAATATTCAGTCTGTAATGATGATGATAAAGGAGAACTCTGAACTGTGGGTTCACTGAATTTTCATAGTCTAATTCAGAATCCTTTGAGTTTGAATTAATGGGGATTTAAACCATGCAGAGCCAGAAAGTCCCTTTTCTGTGTTCAAATGGGCTGTCATGCTCGCTTTGTTGTAGTTCTTGATAAAGTTCTTGACCTCACAACAGTTTCACAATAAGAACTTTATGTTCCTATATTGCATTTTGTCTGTGCATGTGTAACGCAGTGTTTTGGGGTGTTTTTTCCTCCTCATTACCTGAAGGAAGCAAGGTAACTTCTGAGGTGTTTTCATTGCTGCAGAGCCTTCTCTGCATTTGAAAACGTCTTTTTCCTCTTCAAGGAGATAAACCCTCTCCTGCACATTTAGTATAAATGTTCAGAATGTATTTACTTCAAAGTAGAATCAGAAATTCATGCACATATTAACCTCAGTCAAGTTCAGTACTTTTGAATCCCAGAACTATCTTAATTCACTTCTTGACAGTTAATATTCTGACTTGTGAATATCCACTTGGTATCGTTCTGGTGTGTAATGTACTGTCTCGGTGATGCTGGTTTTATATACCCCAGAATGCTATAATGGCACTTAATTTAGTAATAGACTAGGAATGTTGGAATAACAGCATTTTTTCCCTGTGTGACTACAATTTTTAATGAAGCTTCATTCGGGTCTCTGAGACAGTGCTTATAAAAATGTGTATAGATTACTTTGTTTCCTGTAAATATGATGAAGAACTAACACTTTATAGAATTTCAGGTTTACATAGCTTACATGTTAAAAGATCACTTGGAAGAGAATCAGAGTCATCAAGAGTTTGCTTTTAAAATTACTTACAGAGGAAAATTAATTGCCATGTGCCACAAACCAGTGAGTGTAACACCAGAGACAAGAAGTTACTAATTTCCCATTTTAACAGGGGTAGAGGAACATGCTGTCACTCACTATTCCTCTTCTGTAACTCTGTTATCTGGAAGTACCTATCTCCAGTGGTGTGGCAAATTTTAAACTGTAGCAACTGTTCTACTGCCTTTAACAGGTATCAATGCCTAAATATCTTTCAGGTTATCTTGAACATGAGGACAAATACCCTGTGTTGGAACCCCATGGAAGCTTTTGTTTTTACTGCAGCAAATGAAGATTATAAGTGAGTGTGACCTTGCTTTTTGATAATCTTAATTGTCGCTGAGTTGAATGGGGCTTTGACTAACCTGGTCTAGTGGGGGCTGTTGGTTCCCATGATGGGGGGGTTGCAACTAGATGATCTGTGAGGTCCCTTGTAACCCAAACCATTCTGTGATTCTGTTACTTTTTTTAATCTGTATCTTGGTGATGTATTATGCAAAAATAATTTCAAAAATCCCTAGTATGGGTCCAGCCTGAGTCACTATAAGTGTTTATTTGCTTGTCAGCTCTTGTGAAGCTTGGTATATATTGTACTGCTCAGCTATTTTGGTGAAACCATGTCTTCAAAAAAAGAAAACAAAGAAATTAATCTTTAGTGAAACAATTTCAGAGACTGCAATACCTAATCCTTTCAATGTCTCAGAGCAGTTTTGGTTTTTTTTTCAGTGTCTCAGAGCAGCTAATCTGATATTGAAAAAGCTCTGTTCAAAACTAGGCCACTGCACAATGTGCTCCATATCTTTTTTTTTTTGTCAGGAAGTGAGTGATCTAAGGGTGGATCATAAATTTTTTCTAGACCTTGGTAATTCGATCACTTATCTTAAGACTTTTTTTCTAAGGAAATAGAATCTTTCTCAGGGGTATTATACCTTGACAGATGTGGGTAATTGGGTGTAATGGGTGCCTTTTAATGTATTTTGGTTATGGTATGGTAAGGCTTAGTGGGCTTTTAACTCTTCGTTTATGTTTTGGGGTGGCTTTGTTGTTTTTAGGGGCTTTTTTCCTTGCTAAACTAAAAAATGCAGCTGTTACTGTCCTCTTGCAAGCTACAACAATTAGTATAAACTAACAACACATCAACAATGCATATGCAAGTGTTAGCTGTTTATATACAGTAGTTTTGAATATAATGCTAGCATATCTCTTCTTGAGGAATCTACAGGGTGAAAGCAGTAGTTGCCATGAAGCTATCAAATAAGAGACGCTGAATTAGTTTCATTAGCTTCATTGAATTAGTTATACATTAATCTGCAATAAGGAGTATGAGATACCTGCTAAATTACACACCTATAATCTAGTAGCTCTATTAAAAACATATCTTAAGCAGGTTTCATTAAACACTTCTGTCTGTAAAACACCTTTGCTTATTGGCACTAGGTGAAATAATGATATACTTGGTTATTATGCTTTGCTACATATCAGCACACTTGTTGATTTACAGGGGGTACATCTCACTTGAGCTTTGAAGTGCTTGAGAGCAAAAGCAGCTGTGGTCCAGCTGCTGTGCCTTTGTTTTTACTATAATGCTCTGTATTCACAGTAGACTGAATTGCTAGGAGGTCCGGACACGGGAATATCTACAAATCTTGCAAAGTTGATAAGCCTGCCACATCAATGCAGAATGGCTTGTCCGAGTTCAGGCTTTATACTTGTATTTGGAGGTGGAGTAAAGAGGATGGTATGGTGGTTGGAGAAATAGCTTTGGTCGGACATTCTTGAATAGATGTTGAAGAAAATAGTGGAGATACTCTGTTCTTTGATGCTGAGCAAAAAATCTAGGTGTCATCTATTAACTAAAGCCTCTGATTAATAAACTTTTTTCTCAAGCTGTATTAAAGAATTCCTCATGCAATATTGATCTGTGCTTGGTGTGGTTTGTGCATGGTTAAAGCACAAATGTGCTATTGTGATGTTAATGATCTGTTGGTGTGTTTATTTTAAAGCCTGTATACTTTTGATATGCGCCATCTTGAATCACCTCTGATGGTGCACATGGACCATGTGTCTGCTGTTCTTGATGTGGACTATTCACCCACTGGGAAAGAATTTGTCTCTGCCAGCTTTGATAAGTCTGTCCGCATTTTTCCTGTAAACAAAGGTCACAGCAGGTGAGTGATTTTACACCTTTTTCTTGCTGTCATTCCAGTGACCACCATCCCTAGTCCATAAAATTCGTAACTCATTAACATCTTCTCTGGGGTGCTCACTTCGTGTGAGTATTGAAATTCTGCTGAGATTGACAGGTCATGTAGTTGACAGATAATTCTGGTGTGTGTATTGAAGTATAAGGATAGCAGTTTCTAGGGGCTGTCTTTATTCTGTATAGGTGGTTGCTGAATTCATTGCATAAAAAGTATTGTATGAATTCCTGAAGATCAGTCTGGGGCACTTTGGTGATCTGTGTCAGTACACTATCGCCTTTTGTTCATATTTTATTATCAGGTGTTGGTTCATGTGACAATGCTTTGAACACAATTAACTCTCAGTTTTTCATGTAGGGTTTCATAAAGCAGTGTATTAAATATTTTGCTGAAGTCTAGATTGAATCTACTGTCTCTGTGTTAGCTTGTGCTTTTTTCTTTTTCAGTTTGATGAAAACTGAAGCAAGTTATCAGATCTGTCTGGTACCATTTGTTCTTCATAAACCTATCTTCATTATTCTCTGCTGGCAGTTCCTTCACTTTCTTTTTTTCTTCATTCTTTATTTCTGGTTGTCTTCCTTTATCCAACCTTACTCTCCTAAAAAGCTTCTACCAGGTGAAGTTGTAGCAGCTTAGAGGGTGGAAATGTTGAAATATTGATTGAGGGAGGAGTGTATTTTTATTATTGATTGATGCAGTTGTGTATGCATTCTTTAACCGTGCTTTGTAGTGCATTTAAGATTGTGAGAGCTATCTAATCTACTGATATTTTTCATTTTCATCCTGCCTTGCAATGATCTTTTAAGTACAATTAGGTATTTCAGTTCCTTTGTGGGTTTTTTGGTGGTGTTTTGCTTCTTGTATTAATATGGTAAGCAGCTCCTGTGTTCTACAGATTTTTCTATACTAATGTTCATAGAACTGGTGAAATGCAAAGTTTAAAGCACAATAAGGAGAGACTTCCTAATGCAGCAGTAAAAGGCTTTATTCTACAGCTTGGCAGATAGTTGCCAAGGCCTGCAGAAAAAATTTTCCTCCCCTTTATTCCACCTCTATGTGGTGGCTATAAATTTAGTGAGGAAAAGCCTTATGAGTTAAGAACTTTCCCTTATTCAGCTTATATGAGGGTTTCTGGGACAACTAAAATTCTGTAGAAACTGGGATTTTTCATAATTGTGGACTTGAAATTAATCTCATGGGATGAAGAAAAGTCTCCAAATGGAAGATCTGATTCCACTTGAAAAACTGAGAGAGGGCACTTAAGAATATCTGTAAACAAAGATCCTGCCAGTGTTCCAGATCTCACTTTTGATCCTCTGCTGATCTGATCTCACTTCCATTGCTCTCTATTTTATTTGAACATGAAAATTTAAATTAGGAAATTGATTTAACCATAAGAAATAAGATTTAAATGTAGTAAATTTTTGGTAACCGGAACCAGATGTCTCTGAGCTTTCTTTTCATGACGGATCCAGGTTGTTTGGCCACATTTCATGCTTTTCCTTTCCCTAAGAATGGTATTTAATAACTTGTGATCACAGCAGCAGGAGAGACAAAGGCTGAAAATTCAGATTAATGAGAGAAGTCCTTAGTTACCCAAGAGTGGATGAGGAAGTGCTTTGGTATTGAGCCAAATAGTAAAATGGAAGGAAATACAGAAAAAACTTATGTGCACACACTGTTAAGCATCAGCGTCAGTAGTAATGTGAACATTCATGTTTTCTGAAGGTTCTTGTACTCAGTCTTGCCCTGTGGTTCTTGTAGAGCATCACTTGTGTGTGAATTAAGAGAGGTGGTTAAGCTTATTAAAGCTTACCTAAGATGATATATTGATTACTTATGTTTTTCTCACAACCCTTCTAGCTCAGCCCCAGTCCAGTTTTTCCACAGCTATAGAGTAGTGTTGTTCCCATACTTCTATTCCATTGCTACTTGGGTTTAACTTTGTAACAAGAACTGGGTAGAGGAAAGAAAATAAGCTGCAGCATGACTTCTGTGCCAAAGGAGCATATATTAGTGAACAAGTAGGCTTTACTTATTCTTCACCTTTAGAATGCTAGTAAGTACTAGCAATTGCCAAAAAAAGTGTGTTTAGTCCTACATTTCCATAGCAAAAATAAAATAATACCTTAATCTTATTCTGTACAACACTGTTCTGCTTATTTGGTACATATGCAACAGAAGTCTCATTTAAATGTTGGTCTAAATGTAACATGTTGAAACCTTTTCCTGCAGCTGCCAGTACTTGTTGTGCAGGAGTCTGATTTGCACAATTTATGCTTTAATAGCCACAGCGGCTTTGAATCCTTTTTCACTGGCTGGTATTTATTTCCTGTTGAGTTCTCATTTGCAGGACTGGAGACTTCCCTTTTTTTCTTTTGTTTTAGTATTTAGAATTTTTTTCTTAGGAGCCCTTTGGACAATGATAAGGAAAACTCAACATGAGCTTCCAGTAACCTGGGCCACCTCAAGAGAAGCTTGACCAGTAGGTCAAGGGAGGGGATCCTCCCACTCTATTCTGCTCTTATGAGGCCGCGTCTGGAGTACTGTGTCCAGTTCTGGATCCCCCAACACAGGGAGGATATTGAACTGTTGCAACATGTCCAGAGGAGGGCCACAAGGATGACTGGATGGCTGGAGCACCTCTCCTACAGGGACAGGCTGAGTTGGAGCTGTTCAGCCAGCAGAGGAGGAGACTCTGGGAAGATCTTATAGTGGCCTTCCAGTACCTGAAGGCAGCCTACAGAAAAGATGGGGAGAGGATGTTTACAAGGGCTTGTAGTGGTAGGACCAGGGGTAATGATTTCAAGCTGGAAGAGGGGAAGTTCAGACTGGAAGTCAGAAGGAAGCTCTTCACAATGAGGGTGGTGAAACACTGGAACAGGCTGCCCAGGGAGGTTGTGGCTGTCCCCTCCCTGAAGTGTTCAGTGTCAGATTGGATGGGGCCTTGAGCACCCTGGTCTAGTGGGAGGTGTCCCTGCTCATGGCAGGGGAGTTGGGACTAGTTAATCTTTAAGGTCCCTTCCAACCTGAACCATTCTATGAATCTATGTTTTGGAGGAAAGGAGGGAAATGACAGTGAAGAGTAGCCAATCCATTGCCATGCTGTACATGTACAACTGGAGGTGTTTATTTCCTCCTCTTTTTTGTTGATTATGGTGGTAGCAGATTCTTCGATACCTATTTTTCACTCCCATTCTGTAGTGCTTGCTTGGTGTAATAGTGTATTAATGGAAATTATTTCAGGAACCCTATGCATATCATATACCCACAGCATCTTTTCCAAGAGTTATTCTTCATCTACTTTAATTCTGTGAAAGCATTTACTTAAAACACATCCTGGGTGGTCCTTTACTAGTCTATCCATCACACAACATTTGAATCTCTATAGGTTTAGGATAAGTATTTAAAAAAAATTTGAGTTCTTAAATAAACAACTAAAATGCCAGGAAGTTAACAGTAAATTTTGCATTAAGTGAAATGCTTTCTGTTGACTTAAAGGTAATGTTGTTGGGAAGAGTAATGATAGATGAGTCAAAAATGCTTCC
Organism: Upupa epops; assembly: GCA_013397515.1. NCBI lineage: Eukaryota > Metazoa > Chordata > Aves > Bucerotiformes > Upupidae > Upupa > Upupa epops. The sequence continues at coordinate 78,204 of VZRI01011322.1, forward strand.
TTTTGCTTTAGGGAGGTGTACCACACAAAACGAATGCAGCATGTCATCACTGTAAAATGGACTTCAGATAACAAATATATTCTGTGTGGCTCAGATGAGATGAATATTCGTCTGTGGAAAGCTAATGCTTCTGAAAAGCTGGGAGTGGTAAGTGATGCATTTTGCTTTTTCATAAGATGTTGGCTTCTTTTGTTTGTATCACAGTTGGTTAGCCTATTCAGCTTCTGAAATCTTGTTTCTAAAGGGAAAATGTAAAATTGTCATTTGATATTCATGTTTATTTGAAAACTGACTTGCCTCGGTGTAGCTCACTGCATTTACTGCAGCTTATAATATTATAATTACATGCCTTGTATTGCTGCACAAGGAGCCTTGTGTTTTGCTTGAAGTTAACAAGAACCATCAGTTCTATCTAAACTAGATTAGCAATTTTTTCCTGGGTGCTACAGGTGAAAATTTATCCCTTTGTACTAGGGAAAAAGCAATAGGGTCTTGTTTGCCATATGTAAGTCTTTCTACTGGTTATGGTTGCTACTTTTAAAACATTGTGTGGCATGCCACTGGTTCTTGTGCATTTCACACTGTCCTAAACATATGCATTGGAAAGCAGACCGCTGGCACCAATGCATAACTGGGATTATCTTTAACCTATGTAACTCAGATATCAAGTAGGCAAATGAGTGTGGTGTCTGAAAACCATGTAGTTTGGTGAGGGTCAGTTTGGTTGAAGTATTCATGGTAGGAAGATACACCAGTCTAATTAGATACACATCTTGCTTGTTCAAATGTTTATCTTTTGCAATTACTGCTTGCATATATTCATCTGCACAGTGGTATTAAAGCTTTGCCTGACTCTAGAGAATGAATTTGACACTTTGTCCGTTGAGAGTAATCTCTTTATGTAGCTTTATTGTTTTGGTATTTTGGAGGTGCTTATGTTGCTTTTTCTGAGCCCATCAGCATAGCTGTCAGATAATGCTTGGGGGAATTTCTGCTTCATCTTGTGAAAGACAGGGGGGGAGGAGGAAAGGGAAGCTGCAATTCAGCAAAGAATGTTGTGCGGTTAATGGTATGGATCTTTTGTGCAGTGATGCCTTGAGCTGCTTGTGGGTACCCAAAGCTTCATCACGTTGCAGTCTCTGCATAGGAGGGAAGAAGGGATAGGAGTGGTAGCAGGAATTGGCAAAAGTACTTGGGGCTACAGCATGGAATGGAATAGCTCATGGACTGCTGTGCACTGTGAAGCACCAGATAAGGAGTGGCACAGCTAGAATATCACGTGTATCTTTAGCCATGGCCCACCATAGATATTTGGAAGCCCTATCTTTTTGGGTTATTTTCCTTGATTGGGTTTTTTGTTTTGTTTAAGAAATGAAAGCTAGCCCTCCATTTAGAGTACAAAAATTGTCATCCTGTCTTAAACAAAGTACCTTGCCAACATCAAAAGCCATCCCAAGAAAGCAGGATTATTTAAAAGTACAGGAAGAGCTAAAAGGAACATAGTGAATGATGGAGAAAAATGCTCTCATGCCACATGAATGATGCTAATTAACTTGTAAAGGATTCTGAGATAATGTTTCACATCCCTGTATCTTGTGGGGAAATGTGTTAAAGCATAATGCCATTGAAGCATTGAATGTAGGATGATGCAGAATTTGGATATAAATCAGTAACTGTCTGAAGCTACTGTAGTTGTTGCTGAAAAAAGTTTTTTGGAAAAAGTTGTTTGGAAATTGTATTTTTCAGACATTTAGGGACTAATTGTTCCTAATAGGACTTGAAAGCAGAACCTCTATGGCTTTTCCCATTTGAGATATACCTTGGAAATACTGCTTGGATTCAGGCAACTGTGACCATCCTTGTTCCATCCACCCTGGTCATTCTGTGATTCTTCATGTTGTGACTGTTAATACGTATTTATCAGGTTCCACTGTTCTTCCTGCTGTCCCTGTTCCTTTTTTTAGAGGATCAGTGTTCTTATCTTCATATACATATGCTTACTCATTTTAAAATGTCCAGCTCTTCCCTAGTCAGTGTCTATTTTTTGAAGGTTTTGAATATTCAAAGCTGAACATTGGGTAATTCTGTCGGAAGTGTCAGAATGTCTTAAATGCTTAGTTGCTTGGTCTGCTATTTTTCTTCACTGAGAAGATTTGATTGAATGACTCATCCAAAGGTCACTGTATTTCAAATGTAATGCTAATATCTTGTAATACATTGTATTTTAAGAGAGATTGGTTTGGGGTAGGAGTGAATGGAAACCAGCATCCTGAAAGAGAAAGAAAAATAGTAATAACTTTTTTTTCCCTCAGGTAAGTAGTCTTAACTGGCTTGAGTATTGTTTTAGTGTTCCAAGCAAGTTACAGTGAATATATAGTATTTATGTTGTAACTGATGAACACTTATCCAGTTGGAAAATTGTACTTTCTGAACCGCAGCTACCCTAGCAGTCATCAGTTCTGACATGCATGTTTCTTTCCATTTTTAATGTATTTGGCATTGCACTCATTATTCAAAATCAGTGAAACATTATGATAAGAAAAAGTCTCTGGAGGAGCCAGAGGCATGTTGTGTCTCCACTCCACTGACAAGTTTACATGGGTTTACATATAACTAACAAAACCCAAATCTCTGTTGGATCTACTGCTGAAGTTGCTTTAAAATAATTGGAAATATTTACTATTTACTCAACTTCTATTTAAAAAATAAATATTTACATAGGATGTAATAGCTGCAAACAACAAATGTCTATCTCTGCATGTCTAGAAGCAAGAGATTCAAATAAGACTTTGGAGATGCTCCAGACAGTTCAAATCCCCTACATAAAGGGGATGTGTCGGGTATGTTGGAGGCTTTCATACCTTTGGGATTTCTGAAAAGGTAAATAGTATTAGCTTTTGTGGAAAACAGTGCCTTATTTGTGTAGAAAGGCTGGTAACAGTAATAAGGTAGATTTCAGTTAATAGAGTAGAATTAATCAAATTAATACAAAGAAAGGGATAGGTGTGAATTTGAGTTGTAATGAAAGCAATGAATCATCAGTAAAACCTCAAAACTGTTCTTTCATCTATTGACAACTTAAAAAATCTGCACCTGCAGATTCTCAGAGTGTAAATGCTCAGTAGCATTGCTTATTAAAGCAGCAGCTGCAGAGTTTGTTAGGTTTCTGAAGTAGTTTGGAACAGAGCACACTGGACTATTGAAGTGAAAACTTTCTGCCTGGGAGTGCTGTGAATTTCCTTAAGTGCAAACCCAGCGTGATGAGCAGGTGTAACAGCGGTGGAGCACTGGTTTGCTGTGTTTCTACAAGATGGAAGAAGAATGACTTTTGAGTAGGGACCAGAAAAGATAAGAGGAAGCACAGTTACAGTTCTTGGGTTTGATGTAGCAAAGTGCATTAGCAGGAACACATCAAAACTGTCAAAGTAATTGCATACCCTTTCAGTCTGCTTCTAGTATACAGCTCCTTTTTGTGAGATAAGGCTGATAACAAGCAGTACCAGATACTGTGTGACATGGCATTCTTTCTGCTTTGATTTTAGGATGCGGCTTCATCCCTTTAGCTATGATTTTGTGCTCTTGATAGCTGTATTGCCTCTCTTTTATTTTTTTTTTGTCATCCATTTACATGTAAAGAAACTAAATGTTTGGTTCAGGGAAACAATTAGTAGTAAACTTTTATGGCAATTAATTCAAGATGATGTTTTCAACAAAGCAATGGAAAAATAAATAAAGAGAAACTGTGGTGTAGAAAACTGCTGGGATATGTTTGCCTTCTAAAAATACCTTATATTTGTGCCCTGTCTGCCTCAACTTAGAAGGGCAACCAGGACAGGATAGATAAACAGCTATTTTGTATTCTTACGCTGAATTACAGGAGTCTAATAGTGTGCCGTTCTAAATACTAAAAAGTACAAATACATCCCTTTTTAAATGGAGAAATTTTTGTTGAAGGTGGTTGTAGCTCTTCCATTAGGGCTCTTGAAAAATGCTCACCTTCCTTCTGCTTAGATGAGGAAAATAACCTGCCTCTGTTTGGAGGGAGGAGAGAGGCTTAAGCTGTTTACTCCAGGGCTCGTTTTCCTATTGCTGACAACATGGCTGCGTTTTAGAGTTGATTCTTTTTTCTTCTTTTCCTCTTTAAATACTTGCTGGGAAACACTGCTGCATCAACAGCACAAAATCAGCTCTCTTTCTCTCACATCATTTCTGTTTTGCTCATACAAGAAGGAGGTTGCATGCATGAAATGGAATGCATGAAAGAATTGGCTTATATCATCTTTGAGCATGTCTTCCACTCATGATGCCATACAAATCCTGATTTATTATATAGTAGAATGCTCTAGTGTCTGCAAGCAAAATCTGTAATCCAGCTAAATGGTGCTGTTTACAGTATCTTCTTCAGCGCAGAACAGAATGGGAAGTGATGCTTTTCTTTCAGACTCTCTACACTGACTTTTGTAAGATGGCTTGCAAGCGAGAGGCTGGGATTCAGTGCTTTACCACAGTCTGCTTTCTTAGCTACCTGGTGCCACTCATGAATAGATAGAAACTTGTCACTTAACACAGAAAAATGGAATTGGACTCAAACATAACAGTTTCTTCATCTGTTTTAATCCTTTAAAAATAGGATATCCTGAATGTATCTTTCATTCCGATTCACCTGTTGTCTGTAGTAGTATCACTGAGGGTATACTAAATCAACAGCAATTTTTGGTTCTTAACTTGAGGGAATCATTGCATTTAATTGAAATAAAAGCTTCATTTTGGAGTGTGTTGGCACTTTTCAGCAGAATGGGAGCACCTGGGATTTACTGAGAGTGAACCAGCTACTCCAGCTGGCTCGCTAAAAGGAATTTCAGTAAAGGAGGTGATTGAGTTGAGATTGTAATTTACTCACTTGCAGTTGGAGAGGATGTGATAAATACAAGTAAAGCAGAAGGATCCTTATGAGCAGGAGGGTGTGGAGAAGCAGAGAGTAAGAGAATTATATGTCTGATGCCTAACTTTCTGAGCAATGAGCAACTCTGCGTCTGGTACCTGGTTTCTTTAATGTTCCAAAGGAGAATCTCTTTTGCCATGTAATTATTAGTACTTGTTTTCTAACCATTAATGTATTTCAGATGGAAAATTATCTGAGTATACTTATTTTTTTCAGAATTAATGGCATACTTCAATAGAAGTCATTTTTGGAAGTGACTCCAGAGTGGAGAAGAAATAGGCAATTGCTAATTTCAGAGCGGGAGAATCATGTTTCATAGTAGTGTAGGTGGAATTTCCATATTTTCTTGTGTGTAATAAATGTGTTAGTTTTGTTACAGCTTATTTTATTACTGCCTGAAACTCAGCTTTGGATAGGTGTCAAGAGGATGGAGCCAGGCTCTTCTCAAGGTCATGTAGTGATAGGACAAGGGGCACTGGGTGCAAGCTGGAACAGAGCAGGTTCCATATAAATATTAGAAGAAAGTTCTTCACAATGAGGGTAACAGAGCATTGGAACAGGCTGCCCATGGGGGTTGTGGAGTCTCCTCCTCTGGAGACGTTCGAGACCCACCTGAATGTGTTCCTGTGCAACTTGGTCTGGGTGATCCTGCTGTAGCAGGGGTGTTGGATGAGATGATCTTTTGAGGTCCTTTCTGATCCTTCATGATTGATTCTATGGTTCTAGGTTGAGTTCTTCTGTTGAGAAAGAAAGAAATTAGCAAAACGGAGTCATTTGGAAAGCCAAATAAATAGTTGTCTGAACTAGTTCACTTTATAATACTTTAGTAGGGGATGAAATAAATGTTGGAGCAGTAGCAGTGCTTGTTCAAAAATACATGGGGCTTTAAGATGTTCAAAATATTGGACTGACGTAGTGTATTTTGAGCAGGAGGGTAGGAAGAGCATAGGATTATTTTCTGTTAATATTTAACAGATTTTCTGTCTATATGATAACTCAGTAGACTCAAATGTGCCTTAAGTTCTTGGGGATGTGAACAAATTCAAAATATATAAAGGCTGATACTCCAAGAGAATCAGTGCATGCCTGCTTTAAATAAAAACACAGCACACCTGCATCTATTTATTTACTTATTTTCCTTTTGATAAGTAAGCCTGAGGACCAAAGGAAACCTACATAGCTGGACAAAAGAGTATCTTCTGTTAGTGGTCAGGAGAAGGCATTACTCTCTGTTCTTGATGGTGGCTTAGGCATAATTTTAGACAAGGATAAAGTTAAAGTCTTTAGTGGTAATAGGAGCTCCACCTGTATTGCATGTATTTGTTATTTAAGATATTTTTATCTGTGTTGAAAGTTGGAACTTTGTGTGCCATACAGTCCAGCTAATACTTGAAATCCTGTATGTGATCTGTGTTTCCTAATGGATCAACACGCTGTCTAAGATTTAGGCCACCTGAAGTGTTTTCTGTAAAGCTCTTTGTGAAGACAACTCATTTATAGCATCTGTGCTTATGCTGGTGGTGATTAAAATGCCCCCTTCGGTTCACAGCAAAAGTTGATCATCATTAGAGGTTAGGAAACAGGCAAACCGATCAAAGGGGGTTTACTGTCAGCGAGTTCTATTCTCCTTTCTCTTCAGTACACTAAAATCTGATTTTCAGGGAGTAAATTCAGTCACTTCACTAGACTTTGAAGCTGCCGTTGAAAATGTTCTGTAAATGGTAATTGTTGAACTTGTAGATTTTCAGTATTTGACTGCCCTGTTTCTGAAGTTCTGTGGTTCCAGCCACTGCCAAGAAGGAAGCCATTTGGATGAGAAATTTAAAGTTCTGCTTTCTAGAGAAAGTCTTAACAGCTAAACTCCTGTTCTTAGAACACACTTGTCTCTGCTGTTTTCCCCATAGCTTGCACCGCGAGAGAAGGCAGCAATGAATTACAATCAGAAGCTGAAGGAAAAGTTCCAGTATCACCCAAAGATCAGGCGCATAGCCCAGCACCGGCACCTGCCAAAGAGTATATTCTGCCAAATCAAGGAGCAGCGTATCATGAGAGAGGCTCGTCGGCGAAAGTATGTTTTCCTCTTCTGGCTTTGTTTTCTCATGCCCTTAATGAGATGCATCACTTGCAGTGCTGTAGCAGCAGTGTATGAGAGTGACAGAGCTACATTGTGTGGGAGAAAGTATGAACTGCTTTTAACATCTGAATCACATACTAGTGGATTGATTAACCTATGATTATAAGGAAAATGCAGACTAGTGCCAGTATTAGCAGAGATTGGCTGCTTCCCAAAAGTACACTGAAGAAATGGGAGGAAATGTGGTCTTGGAAGGAGCCACAGTGTTGTGTTAAACATGATGTGATGTGACATTACAATGGAAACAAAATAGGGTGTGTGGAGGAGTTTTGTGTGTGTTTGTTGTGGGGTTTTTGTGGGCTTGTTGGGGTTTTCTTGTGCCAGACTCCAGGATGAATGTTTTCTATCACTTGGATCAATGCCATATTAGAATTTCTAGGAGCAGAAGGTGGCATACTTTGCTGTAGCCGTTAAATTAATAGTAAACCCAAAACTTGGCAGGTTTTAGTCATGTCTCTGAGCTGAAAGACTACAAACAAGCAACAAATGCAATTGATATGAAAACAGAGTAACTGAGCTCCTAAGAAAAGGCTCAAATTGAAACTATTCTAAATGAGGTAATTATTTTGAAATGTACAGTCCTCAAAGGAGGAAGGATTTGCTTTTGATTAATAAAAGCAGAGCAATTATTATTTTTTTTAATTGTATGAGTATTAATAGCTTAAAGTAGTAGCTAGTGTTTATTAAATCTTTGTGTTAACTGCTGAACTTCATTTGTCTGTGTTTTTTCTAGGGAACTGAATCGTCGTAAGCACAGCAAACCAGGATCTATACCAGTTGTGTCAGAGAGGAAGAAACATATTGTGGCGGTAGTGAAATAATCGTTTTCGCATGTACCAAATGTCACTGTGGAGTAAACCCACTGTACAGAATCTGATGGATATTGTAAGGACAGTGTATAGCCCAAAAATGTGACTTTCCTGCCAAATATACACATGCATTGATTTCTCAAGTCATAGTCTGCTTCAGGTAGCTGTAAGAATTGACACCATAATCTTTTGCTGCCCCAATGCTGCGTAGTGCAGTGGAGTTTGACACTTTTCATAAAAGCAATGGTAGCTGGTGGAGGAAATCTAGTTCCAACTCTCTTCCTTGGTACTCCTACTGCAAAAGGATGGAGTAGATTCAGATTTAGAACCTATGTTCCATACCAAATTATGAAATCAGTTGCTCTTATGCTGGGTTTGGTTGTCTTACTGAGTTTTTTAAGAGATCTAATAAAGTAAACAAGTGACCTTAAAGCACTGGGCTAGATCCTACTTATTCCAACTGACAAACTGCATTTTACTTGCTACTGTATAATATTTTTGTCTTTTATCCAAAAGGAACTTGAAGGGATTCTTGGACATCTGTAAATATTTAGCATTTTCTTCTGTCTTGTTAACTCTTGTTACATAACTTGACCAAACTTCACACCATACAGTGTATTACATATTAGAATATAGGTATTTTCTATTTAGTTGATTAAAACTTGTAAAGTGTGGGTGAATGATGACATAAATTGTATCCAATGCAAACTTCTTTAGATAAGATTTCTATTTGAAGTTGATGTGACAAAAAATAAAAGGTTCACATTTCACAAGGTACCTGCAACTCAGAGTTCTTGTACTGTTTGTCTGAGTAATGCTCTGCTTCTCCTCCAGTGGGATACTCAGCTTTTTAAGGAAGATACTAAAGTGATCATAAAACAATCTTGGAATTCAACTAGGCCTTTGAAGCTGAAGGCTTCTCTTGCAGGAATGTGAGATATGTAATCACCATTAAGTGTTGCTTAACACTGTCTGTACAAAGAGGGGTTTTTTTAAAAGTTTTACACTACTCTGCAGTCTATAATCAACTCCCCACCTCAAGTTTATCCACAGAAAAATACTTGAACTCAAGTAGAATAAACTTTGACAGTTGAACTTATTTTAATCTGAAAATTGAGCGCTTGAAGCTCTTGACTTTCTGTGCTTCCTGTTTAACGTAGCTACTGACACTTTACGTCCGTATGCATTTCTGGTTCTTACTTTCACTTGTCTCTTCCAGCACTGTTTGGGCAAGATTCCTGGATTATTATGTCTATTTGGTGATAAGAGGCCATAATGTATCTTTTACTGTCTGGATCACTTACCTTATGGGGTGAGACAAGCACATCTGAAGAGCTATAAGTAGGATGATGAGAAGCAGTGGAACAGATCAGGGAATAGACTGGTGCTGGCTGTGTGCCTGTTGTACTAATACAGTGTACTCTGCCAAATACAGTGGATTTCCTTCCTGAAACACAGAGAAAATTCAGGGAGAACGTGTAGCCCAAAGTATGGCTTGAGACACAGCTGTAGTCAGAGTTTTGCACACTTGCAAAACCAGAGTTATCTTCTGCAAAGTAATTAAAAATTCTCGGCCCTGGTGGTTTAGCTTGAGTAGAAATAGTAGTTGGTGGTTGATTTGTTGAGTCATGTTAACCTCTGGTGTGAGTGAGCCCTGATGCTTGAAATCTATTAACATTGGTGCAGAATCCTGAATGTACCTAGAGACTTGATTCTGTAGTTGGTTTATAGCATGGTGTTGGTGTGGGTCTCTGCTGAATGAGCTGTGTTCAAAGACCTTGTGTTTAAAGACCTTTGCACAATGCTGCTTTCAGAAAAGACTCTGAGTGGAGCAACTCAAAGGATCAGAGTTGGCTGAAAGTTGACAGACAGATTGTAGCATGCTAAGAAAGGAATTTTAACATTGGAAGTGTACTGACTGTACCGGTACAAATTCCTATTCCAAATTCAGTATGGTCTTCTACAGAGATCTTGCCTTCAGGTGGGATAGTCTCTTGATTCCAGGACGAAGTGTGTTTTCCAAAATCAAAACTTGCTGTGATACAAAAACATCATGTTAGTTGCAAAACCAGTGTCAGTGTGGGCTGGGGCTTTCTGATTAGGAATCAGTCATTTGGAATTGTGCAGGCAGTGTTTGGAAGCTATTCAGAGAGGGTGGCCATGGATTTTGATGCTAGCTGCTGTTCCTTTGAAAATCCTTACACTTAATCTTCAAGCCTTTTTATGACTGTCAAAAATGTGTAATTTCACAATAGTCAGAGTAGTGGGTTTTTTAACCTTATTTAAATATAGTAGTTGCCAGGTTGTAGCTCTGCTTGCAAGAAGTGCACGTACAAGTCCATCACAGGCCGTTGCTGAAATGCTTTAAAAATTACATTAAGGGAGCTGGAACTCTTAATTAGGTAATGTTTAAAATTCAGTGGTTTGTGTTGCTTGCTTTTTTCCCTCTGATTTGAGAGATGTAGTTGGGCCTCATCTTTAAAGGAGATACACAGATTTTGAAATCATTCTATGCAAAAAGAATATGGATACCTCTGTCTGCCTGTGGATGTCCTTGCATGTACGTGAAGACCTTAGCATCATAAGCATCTTTAATACTGGAGATGTAAGGAGGCTGTCAATGATTGCCTTAAAAACTTTGGCATAGTTGATGGGGAGAGGGGAAAAAACAAAGATGGACTAGTTTTAGCCTAGTGCCTATGTACTTGTTGATTTAAAAGAAGGTAACTTCTGTATATATTCTTACTGTGAGACTATATTTAAAGACTGCTTTGAAGGAGAAATATCTGATACATAAATATTTCAGTCACTACTCAAAGCCTTGGTGTGAATTTTAGTTGTTTTATGATAAAGCATCTATGGAGTCATCAATGTTTTATTCCTGTTTTGTCATGCCTGCTCTGCCCTTGTGAGGCCTCATCTGGTGCTATGTCCAGTTCTGGGCTCCCCAGTTCAAGACAAAGAACTACTGGAGGGAGTCCAGCAGAAGGATACAAAGATGATGAGGGATGTGGAGTGTTTCCTTTATGAGGTAAGGCTGAGAACCTCTGGGACTCTTTAACTCTGAGAAGACTGAAAGGGGGGACTTATTACTGTTTTAAACGATCTAAAGGATGGGTGTCAGGAGGATGGGGACAGATTCTTCTTGGTGACCACCAACAGGATAAGGGGCAGCAGATACAAACTGGAATAAGAGGTTTCACCTACACATAAGGGGAAACTTCATTACCTTGAGGATGGCAGAGCACTGGAACAGGCTGCCCAGAGAAGTTCCAGAGTCTCCTGAGGCAGTAAAAAATCCAGCTGAGTGTCTTGCAGTGTGATCTGCTCTACAAGAACCTGTTTTGGCAGGGGTGTTGGACTAGATGATCTCAGAGGTCCCTTCCAACCGCTCCCATACTGCAGTACAGTGATAACTGCACTATGTGATGATACAGATACTTGGATGAAATAATTTCTTTCACTGCATGTATTTTGCAGTTATTTTAGGGGACATTTTCCCCATATTTTAAAACATTTTATGATTAAACCTTTGTTTTATTTTATGATCAACATTGTGCTATGAAAGGTAGCTGGTTAGTTTGTGAAAATCTGTCTCTGGACAGAATTGCACACAGAGCCAATGAGGTTTAAGATTAACAAAACCAGTGACAAGTGAACACCTTATGGAAGCTGTTGTCTGCAGTCTGGCACGATGATGTCTAAATGTGTTTAAAGAGGTTCTGTAACTGAGGACAAATACATTTCTGTGGATAAAAGTTTGTGGGAAACTTGAATAGTTCAGTGTTATATTAGAGAAAGATGAAAAGGTGTTCGAAGAAGAGGGACCTTAATTAGGAAGAAAAGATTGATGTGCTTACCTAGGATCTCTGAGGCTTTAGAAGATATGTGAAGAATTGTAGGACAAAATCAAAGATCACAGTTCAAACGCCACCATCTAAAAACTTCTGCGAAGTGTCATTTCTTACTGTATTAAATGAAAAAAATACATACTTCCTTTGAGCTGAAGATCTTGTTCTTTGTACAGTTTGAAACAAACTTAAGGCCTTATTTTCAAAGGTGAGGGGTATTTACTGTTATAGTGACTTCAAGCAGAGCTGCTGGGTTTTAGTGCCTTGAAAGTTTTAATGGGTTCTCTGTGGAATTTGGGATATAAAGTGGAAGATCTTGAGTTTTTAGGTTTTTCTTTTATTAATATATGTTAGTATTCTTAGTGATTTCATTCTGCCCTGAGTCTGGAGCAGTTTCAGCAGATGCAAACAGTGTGTTCTCAGTGGGTAGATGGATATGATCAGGAGTTTCTAGCATGTTGCATCATGTTTTCTACTTTTAGGGCTTGTGTGGGCAAAGATCTTTGAGCAGACAAAGGAGCACTGCTGATTATTAAGAAGATAAATGGATGGAGATGATATTTTGTCCGTCATTTTAAAAATGTGATTACAAACCACAGTATGATGGAAAACCACAGATTTAATATAGATTTAGTAGAGACACTGCATTCACTTATTTATTACAAGACTGACATCTAAACCTCTAACAATGTGGACTTTTTTGAAGGTTACTTTTTTCTATCAGCCTTATTATAAAATAAGACTTCTTTATTTTTCCAGAGACCTGAAAATTACCATTTATTTACAAAGCAGCATATGAAAGCTGCTATGGCATAAGGTACAAGTGAACAGTGGAAGGTAACAAAGGGTATGGGATCTGTTACATCTGCTAAGAGAGGCCATTGCATCAACACCTGCATGAGATGAGTCCACTAGCTCATGAGAGAGCCAAACATTTCCAACAGCTGCTGAGTCTTGAGTGCTCCTGCTTTTACTCTCTGGGGCAAACATCCCTGTAACCAAGCAGCAGCATTCAGTCATTAGTCATTTCCCTTTCACTCTGTCCTGCAAGAGTAGCTGTTTGCTGTTTGTCTGCATGTTGAGATCTAGGGTAGAGATTGAATAGTACTGCAAAATTAAATCACTTCTACGTATTTGTAAAAGGTTTGATCAAAGGAATACGGATTTTTCCATGGTGGCTTTCTTTCCCTTCTCTTTTTGTTCTTTTCACATCCCTGCTCCCATAAATTGCACCTGGGAAATGTTTGCTTTCTGTATGGTCATCATTGGCTTGGCTGTACCACTTAGCTTTTGCTACAACCAGAAGACAGAAATACTTCTTTCTTGAGTTTATTTTCTACTGTAAATTATTATCTGGTGAAAAATTACCCTGAATCCCTCAAAAAATGAGACCAGTTAACTTCAGATGTCCTGTGGTCATTTTAATCATTTGAATTTGCCTACCAACTTACACTATGAGGTTGTGTTAGGAGTAAGGGAACCTGGTCTCAAAAATGCTTGGAGCATGATAACTGAGGAGAGCCAAGGGAAAGGATTATTATCTGAATATAACAGGGTTTTGCAAACTGGCCAAAGGGGTGGGGGTTTGGCGTGGCAGGAGTAAGGGGACCTGCAAGGCACAGATGGGAAAAAGGAGCATGTCAGCAGTTTTCTCACTCAGATTGAGTAAAGACGATAGGGAAAAATCGATCTCTCTTATGCTTCAAGAATGTAAGGCTAAATACCTAAAACGCCTACTTCTTTTTTTTTCCCCCACAAATGGGATAATCCAGCATTTAAGTCTGAAGGCAAAAGATTCATTGGCTCGGCTGGATATCTAAAGGTATCATATTTATAGACCAGCTATTTCAGGAATGGAGCCTGTGTTCTTTTGCATCACTTAAGGCAAAATATAACCTTGGCAAACAAAACCACTGGCAATATTTGCAGTTGCGTCATTCTCAAGTGAGTATTTAACATCAGCAAACGTTAGGACATTCATGATAATCCACTGTTTTTACATAATCCTGTTGGTTATGGCTGTCCAGTGGCTGTGGTACAATATCTTGAACAGAAAACGGTCACTATCACAAGCTAAAGCAGCATGGAATAGGTAACTGGATTGTGATATTGATATCAAACTGTAGAATAAACTTAAAACAGTAATTGGGTGTCTAAATATGATTTAAAACTAAGGTTTAATCGGAAGAGTTTGGGTTGGTGTTTTCTTTCCCCCAGGAATAAAAGCAGGAATCTGCAGTGATGATTCCTTATGTTATGAACAATGCATAGTAATCTGCTTCAGAAAACAAATACCTTTATGGGGTTTTATGCCTTATTCTGCTGGGAATCTTATGTGAACTGCTCCAGAAAGAGACTTTGACTGAGCTCTGGACATTGAAGAAGTCATTGGAGTCTTTGGAAGAGTCCAATTTTACTCATTGGACAGAAGTCATTTTACTCATTGGACTGAGTAAAAATTAGATTGGCTAGTCACACTTGGCAATGCATTTATGGCAGTAGACACAGAAAAATATGGCAGAACACACATCATAACTAAATGTTCAGAAAAACCCAACCTCTATTTAAAAAGTTTAGTTAGAATGTTTAGTAACCAAAGACATTATTCACAAGATGAGAAAAGATGAAATAATGGATAGTGGAATGCTGAACTGTCCAGTTGAGGCTTTCAGTGAGAGATATCTAAAGGAAGAAACTGCAGCTCATCAGGTTCTTGTTTTATTCATCTAGTTTAATTCAACCCACTTTTCATATCATTAGCTGCCTTTAAGCTGTAGTAGCGGAAGCCAGCGCCTTCAAAGCAAATGCCTTAGTTTCCCAAGTTTTCTTGCAAAACTGCTGCTTCAGGGAATGCTCTACTGCAAATGTCCCTCTGGTTTGCTTAGCTTTGAGGATGTCAGGTACCTTGGACCTTGGTGTAAAGGCATTCCCAGTCCAAGAACAGAGCCTGCTTCATTCTGTAAAACCTTGTCTCTGAATAACCAAGAGGAATTCTGAAAGTTTTCCATCCATTCCTTCCTCACCTGCAGGTATATGTTTAATGCATAGCTACAAAAGACTCCTCGCTTGTCTTTGAGGGCGTTAGATTTCCCTGCTGGAGGCCAGCCATGGAAAAGCAAGGCTTTCCACTCCAGTCATTTACTCACAGATGCAATCATGCAAAGGTTCTGGTTTAGTAAGTGAGCTAATAAAATTTTACAAGGCTTCCCTCTTACAGAGTTACACAATCATCTGAGGTCACACTGGTTCTTACCACCTTTGGTTTCCGTCCTTCCCACTTCAGGACATTTTATTCCAATCTGACAGTTCTTCAGCAGCTTGTTTTTTATCAATGTCTCCAGGAGGCAGATACCATCAGCAGTGTCCAGGCCTGCATGTGCGTGACCTGACCACAGAATTGCACTGTCTTGAAGATGCTGCCTCCAAAATATGATAAATTCAGTACTAATCCCGAACTAACTAGCTAGGATTCTTGACCCATCTGTTGCCTTAATGAAAACCACAAATATTTCTGGTTATTGTGCAGAGTCACTGAAAAATTTCATAGTCATCTTGAAAGCTTTGTGCGAGTCAGTGCAGTCTTGGTGAGTTTGGTATCTGCTATGTGCTGCTTGCGTGCACTGGCTGTTCAGTGACTGCACAGCCTTAGAACACAGTCCATGAGATCAGGCTACCAACAGTTGTGTTATCTGTTGCTCCTGAAATTCCTGAGATTCTGTAGCTTAACCCCAGACCACAATGAAGCACCGTGGAGCTGTTTGGACACTCCTTCCCTTCACCAGTGGGATGGGGAGTCAAAACTGAGTAAAACTTGTGGGCCGAGATAAGAACACTTTAATAACTGAAATACAATATAATAATAGTAATGAAAAGTAAGGCAAACAGAATGAAATAAGACTGAAGAAAGGCAAGTGATGCACCATGTTGTTCTACTTGCTGACTAATGCCCAGCTAGTCCCTGAGGTGCAGCTGGCCCCTCCAGACCAGCTCCCCACAGTTTATATACTTGGCAAGATGTCATATGGTACCAAATATTCCTTGGCCACCTTGGGCCAGCTGTGCTGGCTACATCCCCACCCAAACTACTTGTGCACCCCCAGTCTTCTCTCTCTAGCAGGGCGTGAGAAGATAAAAAATGCCTTGACTTGGAATAAACATTACTTAGCAACATCTGAAACATCAGTGTGTTATCAGCATCATCTAAAACCAGCTAAATACAAAGCACAGCACTGAACCAGCTACTGGGAAGAAAATTAACTCTATCCCTCTCTCTGAAGCCAGGGCAAGCATAAATATGCAGAAAAAATTTCTGGAGAGGACTGTGGTATTGGTTTTATGGCTGCTGAAAGTGTTGCTAGGGCAGTTTTTTGAAGGTTTTCTATGTTCTTCTACAGAGGATTCATTCTCAGATGTTCGCTCCAGGAGTTAGAGCATCATTTTAAATTCCTTTTTGCTTCTGCCTTTGAGCAGACCTTTTCTGTTTGTTTTTCCCTACTGTGTTGTTTCCAGTTTCTAATTTTTAGGCTACATTCAGTTCAGTGCAAGATGTTGTGCTATTGAATTATCCCAAATGTTATTTGAATTATCCAAAATGACTTTTTCCCTTCAGGTGTCAGGGCAGTTCCTGTATGCAGTCAAAGCTTCCTCTCGACTGGAATTTGGTTTTGGATGGTAATAGTATTTCCTAATTTTTAAAAATTCTAGCCATTATAAAATCACCTGCAAGCTCTTTCTGGTTGGAAGATAATCCTCAGGAGCCCCCTTCGTATCACCTGTCAATGTGTCCGTCTTTTCTTCACAAGCATTTACTGCGTTTTTGCAATTTTAATGGTGTTTTTGCCTAAGGATTTGAGAGGTTCTGCTTTGCCGGTCCCTCTCTGCTGATGCCTCTGCACAGCATTGCAGTGAATCACCCATCCTTTTTCTAGCCTTTCAAAAATACCAGCAAATTCTACTAATGTATAACTAATAATCCTAAACTTTTATTTTATGTGAAAGCTAAGAATTACTCCTGTCTCTGGAAAATCTGTACATGAGAGCAGTGATTTTCTTGTTTCTTCTGCAAGTATTTGCTTTATTTTCATGGCAGCGGTACAGGTATTGTTCTCACCATTGGCATGTACGACTTAAATATCCGAATAGTCCAAGGAACTAACATAAAATTCTTCAGGTTAAAACCTGGAATGTCCGTATTTTTGTCACAAGCAGTTTGAAGTAATTTTTTATGGTCCGAACAGCATGTTCTTGCCATCCACAGATGATTTAATTATCAAAGCTAGATCAGCTCTTCATAGGTGCTGCTGTGTGAACCAGTTCCAGGTACCTGTGTCACGGTTAGTCCATAATTAGTTGTCCCAACTGTCCTGTTCTTCATGCCCAGCCATGTCAACTAGTGTGTGCTCTGCTGCTAATGAGGTTCTGTAAGATGTTTTGGAAAGCTTTGTTGTATCGTGTTAGCACTTGGAGGGTTTTTATCCTCATCTACTGCCTTGAACTCTGTACCTGCTCCTTTGCCATTAGTTGGTTCTTTGTCTGTGTCACAGAGCTCTTTACGTGGTGTCACTCCCAATCAGTGCAACTCTCTTCCCTTCCAGCTGGGGAACCTGAGTAGTTCATGATTTTATTATTGTTCTTCAATTTGATACAATCTGTTCCTGACCATCTGTACCCACTCATGCTGAGAATATCAATACTGTAATTTTCCATCTCCTTCATAATTCGAGCTGATTTTTCCAGCTTGCAGCATTGTATGAACATGCCAGAATCTCATACATAACATGGAGTGACTCTGGAGCAGCAACAATGTCAAGGTTCAAGCTCTTTGCTGAGGCAGGATTCAACTGATGCTTGTTGCACAGGTTCATTTGGGACACTCCACTACTCCAAGGAACTGAGATGGAAATTGTCATGGAGACAAAGAGAAAACTAAGCCAGTAATATTTTTAAAGAAGGAAGGTGGTCAGCCTTGCATCCATCTCCCACGCTTGAAGAATTGAGACAGAAATTTCTGTCTGGCCTCTATCTTTGATGTATCCAGCCTTGCTAGACCTGTCAGAAGCTTATATAATCCTGCTGACATAACTCTTTGGATCAGAGTCTCCTAAGCAACCCAACACAGCAAGGTACTAGTTTCAGAAATGGGGGAAAAATGTAGGTTTGCCTCTGGGCATGGGGGTTGTGGGGGGTGTGTGCGTGTGTGTACTCTGAATAATTCTGGCAATTTGCATTCTATCATACTCAGAATTAAGCAGGATAATTTAGCTTTACCTCTATTTGTTCATATCTGGTGCTTAAAGGATTTTGAAAATCCTATTCTCAGCCATCAGCCAATTTAATTTACATAGAAAATACTACAACTGTTCTATGTTGTCTGGTGAACTGTTCTATTATTGGGTTTTTTGAAATGGGATTTTTTTCATGCAATGTCTTTTTGTAAAATGTGTGCGATTAGAAGTCTGATAAATTAGGTCCTCTCAGTGTTTAACTACTCCTTCAGGTCCTACAGACTTCTAGATTTGTGTACATCTAAGAATATGAGGGAAAATAAAGATGCATAATGGACTAGAGGTTTTAGTGATGCTATAAACAACAGGAGTGAAGCTCAGATAGTTTACGGTCCAGTTAACAGTAACTCTCAATAGAATTATATTTCTATAAATCAAAATCTGTTTGTGGTTATTTTCTATATGTAGCTCTGACTCATGAATCTATGCCCTGTAGATATTTCTAATCCTTCTTGAGTCATGCAGATGTTGCCTCCTATCACCCCAGATCTTACTTTCTGCAGTGATTAGATATGTTGCACCCTACTGTGTTGTGTATTTCTTAGTGTGTAATATCACCATTTGGGGGGGAAAAACATCCACTGCATTGATTTTTTTTTCTTTTTCAAAAGCAGTGTTGAATTTATTGTGCTAAAATAGGAGAGGTACAAGAGGCCATCAGTATGTATGTGATGAAAACCAATTATGACAGAAGTTAATGTAAGCACAAACAGAATACTTTATGCTACTTCCTTTGTGCTACTTTCATCCTGCTTCTTCTTAGGGTAAAGGTCTGAATGCAGCAAACCATCACTAACAAGCACATGTGAGCACTGTCAGAGAGACAATGTATTCCTCCCTGTGAAAGGGGTTAGTCAGGTACTGATCAGGTTTGCATTTTCCTCTTTGAGCTATTCTGTGAAAGAGTAAAGTCAAGCTGAGACATCTTTGCATATGCTTCTCATCATGTCTACTGGCTAGAAGGGAGAAACAGTTCCTTGTGAGAGAGGGGAGCAGTCATGTGTCCAACATGTCCTTGTGGCTTGACACCTACTGTGAAATGAGGTTGTTGATCTGCTGCAGACAATGGCCTAAATTCCATTCTTTGGTATTGAAGTGGGTTGTCTTTGAAGTCAGAACAAATGTCTCTTCTGTTGGTCAACAAAGGGCAACAAAGCTGGTGAAAGAGCTGGAAGGAATGCCCTGTCAGGAGCAGCTAAGGAGTCTGGACTTGTGTAGCTTGGAGAAAAAGAGGCAGATGGAGGTGCTGATCTCCCTGATATCCAGTGACAGGATATGGTTCAAAGTTGAGCCAAGGGAAGTTCAGACTTGACATTAGGAAACATTACTGAATAGGTGGTCAAACAATTCTTTGCCTTGTGGAAGTGTGATGTTAATATTTTAGTCCATTCACCCATTCCCTCCAAAGCCATCAGTGTGTTTAAGGGCAGTTCCCTGTTTCATGTGCCTCTGAACTAGTCTTCCGTTTCCAGCGTGCTAATTCCCACAGACCACAAATGAGGGAAAACCCTTTCTATTTCAGCAGACAATGGATTGCAATCAAAACCTTTCCTCTGCTGATCTCTGAGGCTCCAAACTGCTACTCTCTCCATTCACCAAGTTCCAAGAACAAGATGGCTTCTGTGTCCAGCCCGGTGACATGTGCTTGCTTCAAACACGAAGCAGACAAAAAGAGAAGCAGGAAACCAGAAACAGGAAGCTCCAAACCAGTCATATTGGTTTTTGCAGAGTTGAAAAAATTCAGCTTGGTCTTTCGAGCAGAACACAGTGACTTCCCAGGAACCTGCTCAGATTCAAACTGCAACAAGCAGCAATAATGTTCTGACTCTCAGTGCATCTGGAGATCTTGCTTTTGCACAGGCAACAAGTTCATTGCCCTCCCTAAATTAACATACAGAACAAATTCAGTCCATTGTGTAGTTGAGGCTAGAAAGCTTCAATGCCTGTACATTTCGCTCTGTGGGGGAGCTCTGGAAATTTGCTCTCTATTTGCTCTGGAAATTTTCTCTCTGCAAAAGTAGAGATGAGCCTGGGAAAAGTTTCTGCATGAATGTATCCTGTTTGGGCTTTGCAGTGCATCAACTTTGCAGCTCTAATCTCAATAGTAGCCAGATGATTAATGAAATATAGGCAAAGCAGCAGTTTCAGCTTACTGTTGTGTACTTTCTAGATATTAAGGTAGTTACTGGTTCTGTGCTTTTCCTTTTCAGCTCATAAATCCTCTGCTTTTAAAAGTGTCATGCACTGGTTTTATAGTAGATGTAGTCCCTTTTATAAGAAGCCAGAAGACCTAGCTGATAAAGTATTACTAAGAGATTCCTTGCACATGGAGACCAAAATTACTTCCTTTACATTCAAAGAAGAGAATTCACTACACTTTCTGATATACTTCTTTGAAATGCAGTTTGAAACATCAAAAATTAGCTCATATTTTATTACCTCTTCCTTCATAAGACAATTTTTTCTTCTTTCAGAGAACATTTTTTCTTTCCACTATGAAAACAGATAATACTGCTGCTTCTCCCACCTCACTGTCATCAGGAAAAGCTGGCAATAAGAATACAAAGTTATCATCCATTAATATTTTAAATACCTTATGCTCTCTGTCAGCAATCCTAACATACATTTTTCATGTGGATTTGTAAGATAGTGTAGCCAAAGGAAGGTAACAGTTGTACTCAAGGATTATGTATTTTCTTATGCGAGTAGTGCTAGTAAAAGTAGCCAAGGTTTTGTGTTCACAAGCCTCCCTTATCAGAACATTGTGATTCCGACTTACTGGGAAATAATGATGAATATAATTATATTAATGTAGCTAGCGAATGAATCTTGTTTTAATCATACTTGTGCTTTTATGTATGGCAGAATCCTGATGCAGAGAGCAGAACACAAAGCAGGCATCATCATGTTACCATGCATTTGCTGACTCTCATTTGGCCTAATGCAATTTTCCCCTTAGCCTAGTAAAATGCCAGAGTTGATTAATGTTGATTAATACCATTCTTCATAAACTTTTCATGCTGCACAGTTTGATTTTATCCGAGGTATGTCAACGAGTGTCATGGGGAGCTTTTTCAGGAAAACAGTACTCGAAAGCGTCAAATAAGCGCTAATGATCTCAATACCCAAGAAAGTGATTTTTTTCTTTCCCAATTAGACTTTAGCTTTTGTCATTCAAGTGCCTTCTGTCTCTGGAGTATAAAATGAACTTTCACAAAACACTGACTCCTGTCTTCATGTTCCAGAGCTAAAACTGTAATGAAAGATTATTTGCTTGAATAATAGAAAAAAAAATATTGCCAGTACCCTTATGCTTTTGGAAGCGGTTTAGCAGTGCTGCCACTTCTGCCTCTACCTATTATTTGAATTAATTGGACTTCCTGATTAATTTTCAGGTAATCTGGCAGATGTGAAACCTAGATAGGTAGATTTCTAGATAGAAAATATAATATGATAAGATGTAATTGTCTCTTTCAGGCATGTTTTCATTATCAAAGTTGCAATATTCCACATCTGTGGGAACTGATCTTAGCAGAAAGTCCAAACAGCTGAAGTTCTGTTGCCTTTGGATTTTGAGGAAAGCAGTGAAACTCTCTCCAACAGAGAGGCCACAACTTAAACTGTTTGCAGTGAAAGAAAGTTGTCAGTAATGGTCTGTTTTTGCAAGGATGATTTTTACCTCAAGAGCTTCCTGCCTGTGTGATACTCTGGGAAAAGGTTAAACAGTTCTCTGTGTCCAAACCTTTCTCTTCTTATTTTTCTTCAAAGGTCAGTTTAACTTCATTTTGTGAAAATGTCCTTGAAAAAACAGTCATCCTCCACTTACTTAGTGTTGCTCCTTTTAACTTGTTGCTGTCATCTCAATATGCTGAGTTTATCCGAGTTTACCCACCCATTTCATTTTGCCTATGGATTTCTGTGGCAACAGGCTGTTGTATGCTCTTCTTTTTCTGTATCGGCATCTAGTACACTACTCTTCATATACATAAAGACTAGCAATAATAATAAATCTTAAGGATATTATTACTACTTTTAATAAAGAAAAATGGAGAGGTAGAATCACAAGGTACACTCCATAACAAAAAAAAAGGTAGAAGGGAAACCTTCATCTCTATCTCGTGTAAAATCAGGAGATTTGGGACTTTCAATCTACAATAGGAGTTGAATGTATTCCTAGGATCAGGAGCAGGATACTCTGTACCAGCTCTGAAGGACAATCTTATGACTGACTGACTGAAAAAAAAAGAAATCACATGGGACTTAAGAATACTGGTGTTTTAGCTCAGGTAGCTTGAGTTGCAGAAAAGCAGAGGGGGTCAGGGAAGAGCAATTAGAAGGCAGCAAACATGGAAGGCTGTGCTGCATCTATACCATACAGGAATGCCACATAAAGTTCTAAGCACCTAGCGGGTTTGGGTGTTGAGGGGTTTTGTATTGTGTGAATTAAATGTGCTTTTTATTTTTCCCCAAATCGAGACAGTGTTTGTTTTTGCATCTGACTTGAAGTGGTTTTGAACCCTCCCTGGTTAGGTTAGGTTTGGTTTGGCCTGGATAGCACATTAACTCTATTAATTAGCTAATCTCATCTTGGACGTGATAAGTACTGAGGAAGGTATTAAATACCAGTGAATGGCCCACAGACTCTTCCAGGGGTTTGGCAGGAATCTAGAAAGCTACCCAGACAATTGCTACACTGTTGGAAACAAAATCCTTCACCAGTTCTTACTATCAGGGCTGGTTACAGTACAGGCAGTACTGCCAGTAACTTACTGCCCAGTTACTTAGAAACTTTGGTGACACAAGACAAGTAACTGTATAACTGAGGGTGTAGTTAACATAAGGGTGTGAGCACTATGATGCAAACTATAGATAACTCTCTTTTTTGAGAAACGAGGGTTACAAATAAAATAAACTAATTTTTGCTCATAAATATAATTCTTCAAAGCACTTGTGGGGAAGTATCCCCACAAGGAAAAGAAAGGAATTTGCTTGAAGCAGAAAAAAAAAATGCATACAGAGTAAGCAAAATCCTCATGAAAGAAGCCAAATTAAAATGTAGGTGACATTATACAGTATAATCAGCTTCCTCAATTTAGATAGAGGAAAACTGGGAAAGATCAAAGACTGTGCCAGTAAACTGATCCACAGTGATTTGATAATATTTAGTGTAGGACTTGGGAATCATAAGTTACTGCAGTGTAAGGTTTTAGCCTTTCTCATCATGAATTTCAGAAGTCCCTTGCAAACTCCTTCCAGGAAGAGTACTACAGGGCACATTTCTTGTTGGTGGTACATCAACAAGATTTGATCTCTTGAGAGCTTGAGTGCTAGAAGTTTTTGACCAAAAACTTGTCAGTTCCCCAATCCATGACAAAATTGTTTAAATTTCCTTTCATGTGAGCTGCATAAAGATGTTTTCCTACTGAATGTCTTTATTTGGACAAAGAAATAACAGAAAGAATGAATTACACTGGATTTGTCCCCCATGCAAAACATAAAGCAGATGTTACTGTTACCTTTTCAGGAAAGATTTACACTTAGCATGCTTGAACGATGAATCTACCTACTTATTTAGCCTTGTAGTTGCTATGAGAAATGAAATGGGAAAAAGTATAATGAGGCTCCTAGTGAAAGACTTTTTGTGGTGATATATAAAGCCAGGTTACAATACCACTGTTTCCTTGGGAACACTTTGCATCTAACAGGACTGGAAAGGAACACAAAACAAATGGGCATCAGAAAAGCTTTATTAATGACCCTGCTGATGTCAGTCCATTTAGATGACTTAGAGAAGCCTCCAGAAGAAAGTATCACATAGCTTCTGTGTAACTGGAGTGAATTTTCAGTTGCAAATTGTTAAGTGAAAGAACAATTCCAACAAGAGAATGTAAAACGCATGGGAACCCATTTTTTTCTTTTTAGAGGATGATAGTTCAGAATGAGGGTTGAGATGAACAGGAAGGGCGGATACCTGGACACACATGAATATCAGAATGTATAGATGTTTTGTTACTGAGAGGATTGAAAATGTATGCTCCTTAAATTTATGCTTTGTAGATGATCATGCTACACAAAAATAATTTGTTTTGTTGGTTAACTGTAAATTGTTGCTGATGTCATTACTCTGGAGTATGTCATCTGGGTAATGTAACAGCATGAGACAATTCTCTGCAGGCTGACAGGAACATGCACAAAGAATGTTTTAATTTCAGGAAAATGCAAGGCGTAATAGATGGAACTGGTGGGGAGAAGGGAACGAAAGCATAGAAAGGTCAGGTTGAATAATTTCTTCAGTGAACTGCAGGATGTCTTCTGCTCTGAATCTGCTCTCTCTCTCCTCAAACCAAATAGCTAGATAATATATGGAGATTACAGTTCTGTCCCTGCTTTGTTTGTTTATAGTTACCTGTCTAATGGCACAGGATTTAGTGAGAACAGGGCAAATACCAATGACAAAAGAAAGGTCTTGAAATTCTACGATTTTGCTGTGAGTGGGTAATTGTAATGTGTGAATGAACAACCACAGGTTGAAATGGTTGCTGAAGCGCTGTAAATCTGAAAGGTTCAGAGGCCAATATCCATCAGAATCAAAGAGTCGAAGAACTTTGTGGGTTGGAAGGGACCTTGGAAGATCATCTAAGTCCAACTCCCCCGATGAACTAACTGTATTGATGTATTGGAACTGAAGCTACACTCACTGTTAGTGTTTAGAGTTGAGACCTGGCATGGGATAATTTTGAAACAACTGTGTAACCTGACAGGGTGGAGAAATTGCTTTCAAGCAGTCTGGTTCTTTTTAATTAATCTTCGAGGTGATTGAGTGATTCCTCTCTGTCCTCACTTCCCCAGGATGAAATGTAGTTTCCAAAAGGGATTGGTCCAGTTAATTCTTCCATTCAACATTTATAGATCGATAAGGACAGTATTGTCTTTGGTTATCGGATGACTGTTCTACATTTCCTCCTTTTTTATTTTTTTACTTTGATGCCAGATTTACCTAGCGCCTGGAAGAAACAAGGAACTGGCTGAGGGCCAGCTGGCTGGAATCCAGTCTGAAAGGTGAAGGTGATGTGTGCTGGAAGAACGCATACTTTCAGGAGTTGATGAAAAAACATAGTTTATTTTACAAGGGTATCTGTTTGGTTATAGTGTACTTAGTTTTTATACAATGGTTTATGTATAAAAACAAAGGGTGTATTATTCATCAAGAAATGGAACAAGCTTCTTTCAGCTAATGATGCCAGTGACATTACTCAGACAAAATTAAAATTTCCTGAGTACACCTGCATGGTAATAGCTACAGATTAAGACTTGTTTTACCACATTTAGTCTATAGTGTCTGATCTGTTCCTGGTGATCTGTTTTCCCCAAGGAATGATATCTTCAGCCCAATATCATTAGCTAATGGAGCTACAGCCTAGAATTTATTCTCTGTGGAAATACAGCTATTGAGGACCAGGATAATTTCAGGAATATGACATTTTCAGGCCTTTGCACCTGTTTCTAAGTTGATGTTGTAGTCCATCAGAATTAGTGCCAGTTTCTGGAATGTATTATCTGAGGTGGATTTACAAAATCATGTTGTTACTGCTACATCCACTTATATGTTATTCAATGCTGATGTGAAACAGTTTTGTCATGTGAGAACAGAAGGTAGAACTCTAATGTTTGTAGATAGACTGAAAACCTACACACCTGGACTTGAATCGTTTCATCAGATATGCTAATTCTCATTTATTCGGGTTGGATGGTGTTTAGGGCAGTGCAAGATTCTTTTTCTGGAAATTATTTCTGGCCATCAAAATGATTTCTCAGGTGGGGAGTTTAGAGGTAGCAAAAGTGGTTTATTCCACCACCGTCTGGCTTTCAGGACAGGAGGAAGACTTCCTTCTCCAACCTTCTCTCATTGGTGTCACACTTTTGCTATTCTGGCCAGGAGGAATCTGGCCATAAAGGCACTGGGGCAAATTTCACACCTTCTTCTGTTGAAGGACCATTCCCGGCTGGAGAAAGTTGGAGCCCCGCCTGGCGCCCACCTTACCGCTTCCCCCCGACGCCGTTCCCTAGTCTTTTGCCTAAATCGGCGGCCTCGCAGTCGGACCTTCGATGGGACAGGGCTGTAGTGGCACCGCTAACCCTCGGGCCGCTTCCTCCTCCTCCCGGAGGAGGACTGGCAATGGCTCCGCCACCTGCTTCGCCCTGGGGCTGGTCTCGAGNGCCCTCCCCCCCCATCCCCCGGGCGTAGCCCCGCCGGCGAGAGCAGCTCAGGCGCCGGCAGCGCAGCGTCTCCCCGCCTTCCCCAGTGCTGACACCGCCGCCGCGGCTGCCGGGCTCGGTCCTCCCAGCGCGTCGCCGCTGCTGTGGCTCCTCCTTGTACTTCCTCGCGTGATTTTTATCGCGTACATTTTTTTGCGCGGGGATAAATAAATAAATAAGGCTGCCGCCCGCCCCAGCCCAGCGAAAGGAGGCAGC
>VZRI01011322.1:105982-133757 GCA_013397515.1 Upupa epops
AGAGGGACCGCCGGGGCCTAGACTCCGGCCGTCTCGTCGGGTGGGTTTGTCACAGCCGCCATCTTCCCCCGACAACGTGTTTGCCGCCCGCCCCCGCCCCGCTGCTCTTTCCAAGCGAGAGCCCCGGCACTCGGGCCCCAGCGCAGGGAGAGCTGCCTGCGGCCCCGGTACCCGGAGCTGTCCGTGGTAGTGACTGGCGAACCCGGAACCGGGAGCTGTCCACAGCCCCAGTACGGGGAGTTGTCCGTGGTGCTGACGCTCAGCCCGGTCAGGGTCCCGTCCTGCCGCTGCTGCACGCTCCCAGGGGCTTGTGTGAGCTTTCCTCTGGTTCTGGGCCCCAGTCCTGAGGGGTGACCTGGGAGCACGGGGGACCCACTCTTGCGAGCGACGGGGACCCTGTCCTGCCTCAACCTTGCTGGGAGGCACTGAGCAAACTTAAAGAAACTGTTCTCCCTCCAGGAAGAGCTATCACGTTGACTTGTAACAACTTAAAATGAGCAAAGCTTCTACTTTTGTGGGCAGGACTTTCACGAGTGTGGTGTAGCAGAAGCACTAAGCATTATTTCCTGCTGAAATTAGTGTTGTGTCTTGAACACGTTGGCTTCAGCTGGCCCGTCACATTCAGAACCTGGAAGCAGTCTCTGGGCTTAGTTGCTGACTTCGGGAGTCTGTTTCCAAGATTCATTGCATTATTCTTAGTGTCATAATGAAAACTTAAGCTGTCATTTGTGGCAGCTACTAAACTATGAAGCAAACTCTTAAAAACATTTCAGTGTCTGTTGAAAAAGATTTTCTGTTGGCTGAACATTTTGAAGAATGTCAAGCACTGGAGATAAAATCTAATAATACCTTGGTTTGTCACTGTTCTTCAGTATCATGCTATGCAATTTACTTGCTGTTGTGATACTTCTATTTTAAAGTAATTTAGATTCCTGTACGTTGCTAATCTGCATGGTAAAGCAAAATAAGTGCAATTTTTTCTCTAAAATTTCTGCACCCTTAAAAATCATTTAGAAATAAATATAAAATTATAAAAAAAGAAATAAAGAAAGAAATATAAAATTATTAAAATTTCTGTTTATATTTATAATATTAGTTTTAAAGTTCCAGTTCTAGGGAAGGCTTCTGGCTGCTTTTGTTGTGGATGATAATATTTATGATCTAATATAAATATATTTCATTATGATACTACGATCAGCTTGAACTGTTACTGTGGAGAGTAAA
This sequence comes from Upupa epops, assembly GCA_013397515.1. Lineage (NCBI taxonomy): Eukaryota > Metazoa > Chordata > Aves > Bucerotiformes > Upupidae > Upupa > Upupa epops. The sequence continues at coordinate 107,207 of VZRI01011322.1, forward strand.
CTATTCTCAAGTAATAACAGTTAAAACCAACTTAAACAAAACAGAACTGTTTTAATTTGTAATCTTCAGAATCTTGAACGCAGACAACAGACAGAAGAAAGGTCTTCATCAACTGTAAAGATAAACTAGAACCTTCATGTGGGATTTAGTTTCTCATTACGTGTCATGAAAGTTCCCTCTTGAGTTCAATGTAAGTCACGAGGGACATGTGTGAAGTGTGTGAAGTTTATACAACAAAGCCTAAAACAGCTCTCCTGGAAAAAAGCTGTTGTCAGTGGAATTTGGGTAGATGGCCCACAGTGTTTTACAGGCTACTGAGAAGTTATCCAGTGTCAAATGAGTAACTCGTTTCATTTTTTGTTAATGTGAAATGGCTCCTCGAACCATGGGGTAGATAGTTATTTTTAAAATCTACATATTTGTTAAGCACAACCTCCTTCCACCAAAGTAATAACAGCTTGTTCTGGATTTTTTATGTAGATATTACTAACTTGCTTATCATGACAGAAGTTTTTCCTCTGCCAAGAGCAAGGAAAGCAGAAGAACCCCCCCNCAAACTATGGTTATTACACGGATATAAATACAGAGCTAAATCCTGCAGTCTTTGTTGAAGTGTAGTTCTCCTCGAAGGCAAGCTCCTTTTGAAGTGGAAGGTATTTTTGTCTGACTAAGCAATAAAATTGTGTCATTTCATTCCATGGAGAAATATGGGAGGATAAAAAAAGATGCTGAAAACAAGCATTGACATTTAGAGATATTATCACAAGAACTGTTCAAATGCTATAGAAAGGGGCAAGCATGGATTTCCTCTATTTTTTTTTTTTCAGATAATTTATGGTGAATGTCAGTATGAATGGCTGGTCCCAGGGCTTTGCTTCCTTTCTCATTCTATTTCTATTTTGTGCTTTTTGAATTCTTTTGCTGTGCCCATCACTGTGGTATTTGAGCATCTTCCAAAAATGCATTAAGTAGTGTGACTCACATCTGTAATGTGGACTGTTTATTCTTTTCCTTTCACTCCCTGGGGTAAATATGTGTGGATTTAAAATAGATGCATAACTTCTCCTTCTGCTTGTTTTACTCTTCTTTGAGGAAAGGAAATGCAGATGGTATTGAGTTGTAATCTATAGCAACTAATAGTGATCAGGTCAGCATGAATTCTTGCCAAGATTTACTGGAACGTGATGGCATGGAAAGCAGAAGCTTTCCAGATTTGCTCTCTCCTTTGGCCTGGTTTGGTCTGTGCAATATTTCCAACTACAGTTGTGTTTTGTGTTCCTGTAGCAGGGCTTCTGCTTTGAAAAGGAGGATGGGCAGCAAACTCTTCTGCTTTAGCTGTCTCTTCTGGAATTCTTGGGACGCATAGAGTGCATTTTGAATGTCCTATAATAAGAAGGTGCCTTTTTGGCAGGGTTATTGAGTGTACAGTTTGCATAAGATTTCATGTGCATAAGGCATGATACTCAGAGAAAGTGAATCTGTGTAATGTGGGGGTAAGTCCTCTGCTTTTACAGAATATTTACATGTTTTTAATTTCTATCTTGTGGATATTTTACTCTCTAGAATGTAGTTTAGAACTGTTGATGATATCTTTTGCTTTACATTACTCTCACCCTTCCTGTTATAAATTCTAGTTCTGTGTCTGAGCAGTTTTCCTCCATTTGGATTGATGGATGGGATTGCTCTTGTGCTTTTCTCCCCTTTTCATTTGTACTTATTTTTATATCAGAGGACTGGCTGGAGAGGATGTGCCTGGAAAAAAGATCTGTAGAAGATGCTAGGATGCTGACATGATTTGTAAAGACTTGTGTTTTGATGTGCGTATACACTTTTCTACTTGCAGTGTCATGAGTTTCCAGCTCTTTTGCCTAGCTATTCTGAGGGTAAAATGTTCTTCTTGAGAGCTCAGAGTTGCATTCTCTGAAAACATATGCATTTCAGCTTTTCATGGGTATGTGCAGTTTGGCCTGGCAGAGAACAACTTTTAGTAAGAGAAATTTCTTTATGAAATCACTCAGTTTTTCATATATTTACAAAGCAGCACAGGTTTACTATGACATCCTTATAAAAGAGCTCTTTTATATGTGTGGGTGGCTGAAATCTGCTGTCACTGTCATCTCTTTTATCCAGAGGGAGAAGATAGATGGAAACATGCTGGGCTAGCTAGAGAATGCTGGCTTTTCTTTAGCCACCACTACCAAGTCCAGAGTAAACTCTAGGAAGTCATTGCTGACTCCAGCCTTGTGTGTGTGCTCAGTTACTGTGTCTAGCATTACACACCCAGGGTAAAAATTTGGTACCCACGCTGACTGAAACAAAATCTTTTGACAAGTAGACCTCAAAGAAGCTGGACTGTGTGGGCTTTCCATGGCACAATGAATGAGTGAGAGGTGGGCCAGAATGCTGATCCTGGGTGAGAGGAAGCAATAAATTGATGGCTGAGTCACCAAAGCCTAGATATCCACATCACAAAGCTATTGCACTACTTCATAAGTAATTATTATTCTTTGTAAATAATCAGCTCTGATTACCAGCTTTGAAAGAGCTGTATGTTTAGGATTTTTTTTTCAGGGCTGGAGGGATGAAAGAGTTGTAGTTGTTGACTGTTGGTTTTGTCTCTTGAAAACAGAGTAATGGCAAAAGATTTGCTTTTGGCTAGACAGTAAACTCCAGACAATGTTAGTTGTTTAACTTATTTTTCCATAACTTTGCACTGCGTGTTGTCTGAATGTGGAGTGCTAATCATAACAGTCCATTGCCACGCTAATTATTTTGTGCTTGTTTCTATGTATTATAAAATAAAATGTGTAATAATTGCTGCAAAAACTTTATGCAGTGTAAAATAAATAATAGTGGGATATATGTAAAATCATATAGTGGAGGAAGATAATTGTCCCTTTCCCTGCCTTTTTCCCTTCTTACTATTTTGTTCTCTGCTACCTAATATTCTTGATCATCTCCCCTTTCCTTTGGTTTAACAATTTGTGCTGCTTCTTTCAAAATTGTCATCACTCTTTTCTCTCTTACCACATGCTTAGACATTTTGTACTGTAGATAGTGTTTGTCAAGGTGTTACGACTTGCACTATTTGCTCTTCAAAAGACCCAGTGTTTGCAACTGTTCTCTAAAGTGTTTAGCACACTTTTGGGCACTGTCTACAAATAATAGAAGCAGTACTTCCTGTAAGTGACTAAGCAGAATGTATTTGGAGATTATACAGACTGGCAGTTACACCGATTACTGGGTGTGCTAATATTAATGTCGAGTAAAATTTCAAAACTGCATTAGTGCTGGTGTTCCCACAATCAAAAAGTAGAAGCAGAATGGGTTGGATGTAGAAAGGTCTGACATCAAATGGGACTGAAAAACAGAAAAGCTGATAGAGGATTTAGTTAGAACTATTTAAGTAATAGTCTTACTATTTAAATAGTAAGAACTATTTAATTTTACATCTTAAATACAAGAGTATAGAGGGTACTCTGAGGTGCTGGGACTGTGTCCTAGGAAGTGGTGACAGGGTGAAATTCAGTGGTTTCTAAAGAGGACTAGGAGAGGTTATAGGGCTGAATGGTCTAGTCTGGACTTTGTGCATCTGTGAGGCTGGGTAATGTCTAAATAACTGAGAAAGCCAAAGCATTGATTTTTCCATTGAAGCAACATTTTAATTAGTGTATAAATTGTTAGTATAAAAATGTACTGAAATGATAAGGTTGCTACAAAACTGACAGAAAACCTGGTTTTACCCTGCCAATGAAGCTTTAAGATACTTGCAGCATATTTGAACTTCCATGATAAGCAGGAAATAGTCATATGAAGGGTTGAACTCTGAAATGTAAATCAGGGGAATGTGAAGCTAGCTTACCTTTTCCAAGAGTTTTTTTGTGTTGCCGTCTTTCCTTTTTTTCTGAACATTTTCTCTGATGGCTTTTTTGACAGAATCCTGGGGATGTAAAACCCAAAAGAAGTAGTGAGTTATGTTCTCTTCCATACTTTCTTGACTGCAACAGATATTACACTTTAACAATGAGCTTTGAGGTGGGATTGATCTTTTGAGTTAAGGTTAGATCAAGTGGACTGTCTTAATCATATGTTTTACTCTATCATGGTTAATAGCTACAAATTATCATAGACAACCTAACTCTTTAAGAAGTGAACAAAGTGAGTCTAAGTTAAGACTCATGAACAGGAAGAATCTCTTTATATGGTCATTGTTTAAGAATGACGTTCAAAACCGCTGTGTTTCAGACGAATTAATTTATATTTGAACTCTTAACTTCAAATCACACTGGATTGTTTTTAATGCTTAGTGAGTTTTGATTTTGTCTCTTTTGCAGAACTGTGTGGTTTAAGAGGAAGAACTGTTGTCCTTGATATATACCTGTCAAGAGTACATTATAGCTTATTAATAAGAACAATTTATATCTAATATTGTAGGACTTCTGTAAACTCAGTCAACTCCAGCAACTGCATGTCACAATTTGTTAAACTTCTGGTGATACAATGAGATTGTAGAATCAGTGCTTTGCTGAATTGCTGCTTCTGCATCAGAGTATGTCTGACTGGTTAGACTAGATATTCTTGAAGGTCTTTCCCAACTCAGATAATTCTCTGAGTCCTCATGTCCTCATGTTGTTTCTCCAAGGTATTTTCTTGAAGATGTGAAGGGATCTGTTAGAACTGAGATTACAGAGTTAATGTAACGATACAAGATTGTGTATGTGAGTAGTGGTGCTTTTAAGAAGTTAATACACTTTGGGTTTGGAGAGTAAGAGTTCAGAATAATTTATACTGCACTCTGCTGTTTTCATTGAAGGTAGAAGACAGTGTTTTCATTCAAATACCACTGTCATCACATTTCTCTGCTTACACATGAGGGAGTCTGTAATAGTCTACTTGATGTAATTTTTGGAGTTTTGAAGTCCTGGTGTGAGAGCCTAAAGAATACCTTTGAGTTAGGGTTTAAGCACTTAAGATCATACTAAGATAGTTTGTTTAGCAAGAGCTAAACATGTGTTTCAAAAACCAAACTAAAAACTGGAGTGCTTCTTTTTAGAAAGTTCACAAAGAAAATCTTTAAATAAAACATTAAGAAGTTAATTTGATTTTACTGTCTCTGTGGGCTTGTTTCTTATATTCCATGTGAAGCTGTTTAAATTCTTCACAATAACTTGTTATTTCTTTATACAACAATATTTTTAGGTTAGATGGTTTAGTATAGGAACTGTTGTATTGCATTTATACGTAGACTGTCTCACACACTGTATGACATTACTAGGTATTTGATATAACATAGCATTTTGGTCCTGTGCACTTGTGAGGACAGTCTTTCTTTAGAATGTTTATTATCTTAGACATATGAGGGACATCAAAGTCTTTCACCTTTAAATAAAATGGTGAGTTAGAATCACTCAGCCTATTTTGGAGAATGTTTTGCATCTAGGTTTTATATAAATTTTCATAAATTAGTGCTCCACTGTGTCATCAAGGAATCTTTTTCCATATCCTGTTACTCTAATTCTTGGTGCGGTTATACATCGTTCTCTTTGCAGTAAGGATGAGTGAGAGGTCATGCTTCTAAAGCTGTTTAAAGATCAGATAACACATAGAATAATAGAATACAGGGTTGGTTGGGACATCAAGAGATCTTTCAATTCATCCTTTGCCTCACGGCGTGACCAAATATGACATAGCAATTCCTGGGCACTTGCTTACTTGATCTAGTGATTCCCAACTGTGAGGGCCCACCTAGCCAGTGAAATAAATAGGTCTGCTGGCTGAGGCAGGGGCACATAACAGACACACAGAATTTTAGGTAATCAGCTCTGCAAGTGCTGTGCCTCAGTCAAAGGTGAGATTGGGACAAAGAGATCTTAACGGTGTATCTCTCGCATCCAGTATGAAACTTCTGCAATTTTTTCAAATGATGGTTTACTTCTGAAAGATGTGAGAACAATGAATCCAATGACAGGCCTAATCAGGGACAGGGATTCCTTGAATTCCCTAGGCAATTTATCTCAGTTCAGAGTCATTATCCTTGCCACTAGATTTTCTCCTTACTTTAAATATAAATTTCTTTCCTGCCATTTGCTACTTATTCTGTCCTTCATGGAAATGCAGAACAGTTACTTTTCCATATGCAGCAATCTTGTCTGTATTTCACAAATGTGATCATATCCCCTCCTTTAGATTCTCATAATCTCCTTTCTGTAGGCTCAACAGGTCATATTTCTAGACTTTTGCCCATTCTTGTTGCTGTTCCTTGCTTGTTTTCTGTTTGATCTTTTTTGAAGTACAGTGTCCAAAACCAGACACACTGTTTCAAACAAGTGTGTGGGGAGAGCACAGGGATAACACCCTGTCTCTTGTACAGTCAGTGGCATGTGTTTTGGGTTTTTTTGTTGTCATGCAGCATTAGGGACTCATGGCCAGCTTGTACCCTCAGTACACTTTTCTGCAGAACTGCTGTTGAATCAATCATTCCTCATTTTCTCTTTTGAAGTTGATTACCTCAGCTATGCATAGTGGTTGTCTTCATCCCTGTTGAGCTGTATTCTGTCTGTATCAGATGCCTCTTATGAATTTTGCATTAGAGTGCTTAAATAAAATGCACAACCAGCCGTTGGATCAAGAATGAAGATTTGTCTCTAGAGAATATCCTAATCACAGAGCTATTTAGACTTCTCTTGCTTGTCCATACATTCACATTCCTGTCTGCACAGTTGCACAACTTCACTGGCAAGATGCAGAATAATCTTATTCCAGCTTTGTCCATAGCTTCTTTGTTAGGGAAGGGAAAACTCTGTTCAAATCTCCTTCTGCATAGTGCAAAGGAGAAGCTGTGAATATCTTTATTGTAAGACATCTACATTTGAAATGGCTTAGATTCAGTGAAAAGCAAATGGAAATAAAGAGGTGCCTTTAGGATGTAATCCATCTCACCCTAAATAAGACATTTCAGATAGGCTGGGTGAATTACAGAATGTATTTTTGGCTATGGACTTAAAAATATGATAGAATGAATGTGTCATGTAGAGATCTACCTCATAGTTCTTCTGAGCTACGTAAGTTGAATCTCACTCTCAGTTTTGTTACTGAGAGTAACTTGTCATTACTTGGCTTTAGAAGAATGCCACAGCCACTTTCCCTACTGACACTGACTTTAGAGTTCTCTAGATTTCTTAGAAGCCTGTTTGTCAGTCTGCATCTTTTGCTTATATTTCAATCAATTATTTAATAGGGGACAATCATTTATCCATATCTGTACTGTCTTTGAGACTTGCTGCTGGGAACCTGGGTATGGTTCTCTTCTAGTGCAAGGTTATGATTATGATTTAGTATATCTGTGATACTAAATTCAGAAAGCTTTGAAAGGTCTGACTACAAGATTTTCCCAGCTCATGGGATCAAATCTGCATTTATTAACACAGTAGATTTCAAAGAAAAGTTTCACAAGCAATTCACCATAAGAATGAGTAGTGGAAGAATCTCATAACTGAAACTTGTCTGGGTAAGGAGTTACAAACACAGGATTTATCTACTTGTAAATTTAAAACAAGGATATTCTCGGACACTATCTCCCTTTTACTGTGATTTCAAGGTATACATTGAATATCTTCTATTTATTTAGCTACTGTGTATTTACAGGTGATTAATTCTCTTTCATAGTAGTCTGTTAAAAAGATTCTCTTGAATTGCTGTCTGTTTTGAATTCCGCACTTGTTTCCAAAGCTTGGGTAAGTTCAGACCCAGAGAGTTACTGTGGACAGAGTTAAATCGAGTTGGTGGCTGCTCACAAGTGGTGTTCCCCAAGGCTCAGTATTGGGGCCACTCCTGTTTAATATCTTTATTGATGATTTGGATGAAGGGATTGAATGCACCCTCAGTCAGTTTATGGAAGACACTAAGGTGAGTGGAAGTGTTGATCTGTTTGAGGGCAGAAAGGCTCTACAGAGGGATCTGCTGCCTACAGCTACTTGAAAGGAGGTTGTAGAAAGGTGGGGGTTGGTCTCTGCTCACAAGTAAGAAGTGATAGGACAAGAGGAAATGCCTGTACGTTGCACTAAATAAAGTTTAGGTTAAACATTAGGAAAATCTTCTTTATTTAAAGGGTCTTTAGGACTAGGAACAGGTTGCCCAGGGAAGTATTTCAATTTCTATCCCTGGATGCATCTGAGGGACATGGTTTAGTTGTTAGCTTGGTAGAATTAGGTTAATGGTTGGACTCAATGAGCTTAAAGGCCTTTCTCAATCTAAGTGACTATGTTCCTATGATTCTACAAACAGCTATCTATGGAAAAATACAATTTAGTATAGAAATCGAATATATTTTTGCTGAATCAGGCCCAAAGACAGTTTGGGAGCATGGGTTTTGATTCAGCATGCTGTCGTTAATTTGGTTAGTTGTTGCGATTATGATTCATTTCATTCTGTGTAACCGACTGCTCTACAGTTACTGACAGTTGAACCTTGTGTTATCTAACAGCTAGAAAAATAGCGCCACTGTCACTTATAGAAAGCTGAAGGTTGTATTTTTATTGAACATGTGTTTTGTACTAATGTGTAATTGCTTTGGGAAAATCCTACTTTCATTGAACTACTTTACAACATTGTGAACTATCACAATAAATAATATGAACTATTTAAAAATAATTTATGAATAGAATGATGCTTCTTGTTCTGATTTTGAACAGTTTTTATTGTCTTTTTGGATTGGTTGTAAAATTATGGCTGCGGATGCTTTGCTCATAGTCTGATTTACATGCAAGTGATAGATTTGAGGAGCTAAATTTAACTAAATAGGAAATATTTCTCAAGTGCTCATATAATTCCATGCTGATATGCATCACATTGGAATAAGTGAAGCAATAATTTTACTTATTCCCCTGAATGTTACCAAAAATGCCAGGGAAATTCAAAAGTTAGCAGGCTGTTAAGCAAGACCACAATAAGATTTAAGGAAAATCATAGTTCTACTTATTATCTATATTTACTTCAAAAGTTAGTTTGTTTGTTTAAAAATACATATCAAAAATCCAGATTTATTTTCCTGCCCTGTTTATTGTTTATCTGAGAAACTGGTGTAGAGGGTGCTGTGAAGGCACTGAGCCAAGAAGAGGTATTTTCTAGGTAGAGAAAGTACTTGGTATTTGAAAACATTGCGTTCTTCTGTTTGCTTGATGTTTGAACGTGCAGATGGGCAAAGATGAATGAGGTTTAATGGACTATAGCTGAACACTGATGTATATTTATATGTTTTGAATTTATTAGACACAGTTGGAAGATAAGTGTTTTTAGTACTTTGTAGTGTTTGAATGAACATGTCTTCCACAGAATTCAATGAGTGTTCCTGTCTAAAATTTGCTCTGAGTTATATATTTATTAAGTCTTTACAGCATGGATACTCTGTTGTATAAAAGGAACTTATATTTGGAAGAAGAGAAGCATTTTATTGAATTGTTAACCATTAGTGTGAATGGTCTTATTTTGTTCTGTACAGACAAGCGTGAGAATAATTGTAGAATTAGGCCATGATCACACTGACACTTGTGCCCCAAATTACCCTCTCAGACATAAATAACTATTTCTTAACTCTAGCACCAGTTACTTACAAGTAAGAGACTGATTAATTAATTAGAAGGAATATGTGTAGAACAGTGTCTTTGTTTAGACTGTAATTTTTCTTAGTAGTACTGTAAAATAATTAAAAGAAGCATTCACTGCAGTTTCAGTATGGAAGTTGAGTCATGGTTCAGCAGTTAACAGTGAATGGGCTTGTTTTTTAGATTGTAACCATTGTGCATATAAAGAACAGGCAGCCTAATTTGCAAATTGTAGTGTTTACTCTTTTAATACCACAGCATTTCCTGAAAGTTTTACCAGGAATATTCATCAGCTCAGTGGGCCACTAAATAAGTAAAGACACTGTTGGGGTTTTTTTTTTTTTGGTTGTTATTCTTGAAGTAGTTGCATTATATTCTCCTGTTTTTATTTTTAGGTTAAATAAGAAACAGCAGTTTAGAAATGGTGGCATTTTTTTTGTTACTTTTCATAGCCACAAGGTTTTTCTTTGACAAGGGCTTAGGAGAGTTTTATTATGGTAATCCATGAAAAATTTGTCTTTCAAAGGGACTGCTGTTCCAAACACAAGTAAGACTAAGCACTTCCTTAATAATGATGACCTAGTTTAAAACAACTCCAGCCTCCCATTGGCACTGCTGGGTGTTCAGTAAAGCTGCCCACAAGAAAAATAGTGGCTTGAGTTAAAAGGGAATTTGCCATTAAATATCCTCTACGTTGGACATAAATCACCTTTGTTTAGTGTTTGTAAAGTTACTGGATGGTATTGAAATTCTAATTGTGATTATAACACAAGAGCTCTACTGTGCCGTTGCCACTGCTTAATATGTTTGGTTATCATTAGGATCTTCTTGAGGGATGGCTTGAACATTTGCATTAGAGTTCTACATTGCTGAACTTTATTCTAGCCTTAGTTCCAGTGTAATAAAGTTGTTCTTCAAAAATTTCCTCTGTGTGTGAAACAAAGGGAGGAAAGGATTGGCTCTTGAACTCGTTCCCATCAAACTGATTTTCTTTGCTTTTTGCTTCATAATTAGGCCCATATTTTCTAATGAATTGTCCATAAATGAAAGTTTATCTAAGAATTCATGCAGAAGCACGTAGCTTACTAATTTCATAACTAGAAATTGCATTGATAGTTATTCATTGTGGAAAGTATTTGTTGGGGGTGGCCTCTGTGAGAAGACACCATGTCAGACAGAGCTGGTTCAGCCAGCTTCAAAAGGTGTGGGGTAGGGGTAGAGATTCTGGAGTGAAACAGCTTGGGAAGAAGGAATGGGTGGGATGGAGGTGTCAGTGGCTTTGTTTTTATGTCCACGGTCGTACTCTGTTCTTGGCAATAATTTAAATCTTTCCGAAGTGGAGTCTGTCTTGCCCATGATGGTAGCTGCTGGTGAGCCTTCTCCCTGTCCTTATCTTGACCCACAAGTTTTGCCATCTTATTTTGTGTCCTGTCCTGCTGAGGAAAATCAGTGAGACAGTGATGTGGTGGGTGTCCAGCAGCCAGCCAAGATCAACCCACCACAGTATTTTGCAGTATATTTGCAAAGCCTAACTTGAATCTAGTGATGGCATTCTTCAGGGCTTCCCTATAGAATCAATGTTGTAAGAGAAAGCCTTCTCCACAAGGCTGCCTTCTCCAGGGGCTGCATTCAGCTCTGGAGCCCTGGGCTGAACGTTTGCTTTCAGTACAGCACTGGCGGCTCCATCCCCAGCCCATCTGCAACTTCCTGCCTCCATGACACAGTTATGGCCCTGGTGCAAGTGTCTGCTGAACTGTAGAGTGAAACCATTTCAGGGAAGTTGAGCTAATTAATATTTTTCCCCTTCACCATTTTGGCAGAGAATTTGTTTTTTGAGGTAGAGAAAGGAACTGATTTGGTTTCCTGTAGGGTCCTATGAACTGCTGAGCTAGCAGAGCCAAGGGGCTGGGAGAGATTCACTGCATCAGGTTTGGAGTTTTTGGGAGCAGCTGACTTCACCGTATTTCCACAATCATTGAGAGAAGCAACAGTCAATGTATACAAAATCATTTCTGATGTTGAAGGTGCTGTTTGAGGTTTGTGAGTCAATGTGGACAAAACTAGTGTTTTTAGTTCTGTTGTGGGAATAAAAAGAAGCAAAATGCTCATAAAATGTTGCTGCTAAATAATGAGTTAGAAAACCATTGCTGGTGTTAGCTCAGCTAGAAGTAGGTTTTGTGTCTCCATATCTAACAGCTTATGCAAGATTTTTCCTCAGACAATTTAAAAACTCATTTTCTGAGATAATGGAATAAGTTTCCTCAAATCAGGAGATGTGGAAAGGGAAGAGAGAGAAAATGGCTAGATGAAGCTAGCTAATGGAATGGGCTCTTGAAAGCTGTGTTACTGCATTTTCCAGTATGATGTGGGACATAAAGGCAGATGAGTAGCAAAGGTCCTACTTAGAATTGCTGCACACACAAGCTCTAGCACTTACATAGGTGAGTGGGTGCTCTTCTGAGTGCGTAAAATAATGGTAAGAGGTGCTCTATCCCTAGGATTTCAGTTTTAAATATATAACTGCATATCAGTATTTCTAGTTCATAGAGGTTAGTTATAAGGAGAAAGTTCTTTAATCGGAGGGTGGTGGATCCCTGGAACAGGATGGCCCCATTCCCTGGAGCCACTCAAGGTTAGGCCGGATGGGGCTCTGGGCAATCTGGTCTATGGGGTGATAGCCCTGCTTAGTTTAGGAGAGCCAGACTAGGTGGCCTTTGGAGGTCCCTTCCAACCCAATGATTCTATATGGAGATAAGACATTCTAGTTGTTCAAATGACATGATGGTTTTGGCTCCAAGTTTGTTTGTGGTTCACTTGAAATATAGGCTGCACGGGTATTTTAAATAAGGCCATCTAAATAATTTTGTTGTGATTTCATTTCTTATGCAAGCATCATTTTAAACTGTAGGTGACAACAGTTACGACTGAATCGCAAAATTCTAGGGTTGTGAACTCAGGAACTAGCAAAAGTTTGTAAGATGAAACAGAAAAGCACCAAGTGTGAATTTCCCATTCCTACTGTCTGTGCCAACGCATAAGGAAAGATAGATCTTGCATCAAAGCATTTACATTTTTTCTAATTGTAATAAAAGTAATTGATTCTGCTAAGTTACAGGCCTGCAGACTCGTGTATCTGATTTGTAGCCTCACTGACTTAATTGAATTTTTTGAGAAAATGACTGAGAAATGTAGCAATTAAAAATATTACCACACCAGCAGCGATTTTCTGAATGGCTACCTAGCTGTCTTATTTTTAAGCAATGCTATATTTAGAGGGACATTTCATTCTTGCAGAAGAGGAATAAATCTATTAGGACTAGGACTATTATGTAGGACTATTAAATATTCACATATTTTGTACTACTTGGTTTCTAATATTAGACAAGTGTTCATTTGGAGCTACATTCTACTATTGGTGAGGTTTCTATTTTTTCTCATGGATTGGTGTAAAAGTCATCTTTGATCTGCATTTTATTGCAAAATAAAACAGTTGTCCCCCTTTTTTTTTATGCCTTTGCTCTAGAATACTGGTAAAAAGCACTACAGAAGCAGTATTCTAACATGTTAATATGTGTTATACCCACAAAGCCCACTCTTCTGGAATGATTTGCTGTCCCAAATATGAATAAATTATACATTTTTAAAATGTCATATTCACTCAGAAGCCAGCAGTTTTATTAAAACTAACTTCTCTTTGAATTTTTTTCTATAAATAACAGAGACAAATTTCTTGGGGCTATAGTAAGCTTTTCCTATTTCACAGATTAATATTCAGACTGTCTCAGTGGCTGGTGTAAGAAATGTCCAGTCTGACTGGACTGCAGGGACTCCTTTGCCCGTGTTATTGTAAAATGAAATAATAAAAGGTCTTTCCTCCTAAATGTGTGTGTAAAGAGATGCACTTACACTAGATATTCTCTCTGTAGAAAATGAGGATGGAACTTCAATAGAGAACTGTCTGAGATGATAACGGAATTATATTGAAAAAAAGAAAGATATTATGGAGGGCATATTCATCTTAAGACCTTTTTCCATCCAAGAAATGATATATTTCTTCCAGCCCTCCAAATATGTTTTAAATTATGTAAGTGCTAGTTTCATATTTTTAATTTAACTTATATTTAGGTTAATTTTCCAACTTTTGTAATTTTATATCCGTTTTATAAGTAAAAGTGTTCAGGGAGATGTCAGTTTAAGTCTGCTAGCCCTATAGATTTCTATATAGATGAATTTAAAATTATATACTTTCCATAACTCCTTTTTTATGAGTGGAGCATGCACAAAAATATTTTGCATTAGATGCTGTCATGGGCTAATAAAACACTTTATCACTTTTTTTTGTGATGCTTTCTTGAAAATTTTGCTTCCATAATAAAATGATTGAGCCTGATTTTGGTTTAACTTGCATTCTTTTATTGTGTTAGAAGGCTACTGATGTCATTAGATCACTTCTGATTTAATCTCATTGTCAAAGAAAAAAAAATTAGGCCCATTATTCCCCATCATTTATGTCAAAACCCATCACGACCATGCGGGAGTGAGAGACTGCAGACAGTCCCACTTCTCTCCTGTACAATTTAAGCAGTGAGTCTGTAGTTCCTGAGCTGACGTTGCTGTCTGTGGAGGAGCAGAGAGAACAGCAGTCTGAAGTGAGATGCAGTGTCCACCCTGGACAAATTTTGAAACGAGAGAAAAGCCATGTTGGAGTTGTATACTTTGGTCTTGTAAGACCTGTTCCCTTCTCACTTGGTACAGAGACCATTTATTTTATGATCACAATCATTGTTCAGGTTTCCAAATGGCTTCCATTTGCTGTTAATGCTGCTTGAGCTGGAGATGTTTGTTTCTGAGAACATGGAATGTAGGTGGGCTGCTCATATTTTGCAGATATCTTTATTCTTGCTCCGTAAGGTGTTTTCTGATAATTTCTTCAGCTGATTATTTTTTCCCTTAGAAATGGATAAGCATCATAATGTGTAGCATTCTGCTTGATGTAGGTAAGTAGATAAATAAATGCATTCTGTAAAATAGAGAAAAATGAGTCTATTTGACCAGAATGCCCTAGCAAGAGAGTAAAATGATAGTTATCCATCTATGACATTGGAATTATTCAAACTTTTCACTCTACCTGTTAAAAGTGCACTTGCAAGGTAATGGAGTTAGCAAGTCTTGTAGTGTCAGCTGTTCTTGCTGGTGCTTCTAGAGTTTTCCCCTCTTTCCTTTTGATCTTAAATACTTTGTTAACGTCATGCATTTATGGCCACGCTGCTGCCTTCAGGTATTTCTGTGTAACATCAGTTGGTGCAATATGCACAGTATAGAGGTTAGAATTTTAATAAACAGGGAAACCAGTGTCCCTTCTGCAAAACTGATAAAGCTTTGGGGTTAAAGTTCAAGAATAATCACATGTGTAAGACAATAATAAAAAGTAAGGGGATTGAAGGAAATTGCAACTCCGTATCTACACTTATGACATCATCCTGTGTGTAGACAGAGCTTGGGGATTTTATTTGTTTGCAGTAGATAAATGGAGCACAATAGGGCTTTCAGTGGTTCTCCTTACCTTTGGTTTTACAGCCAGTTAGCTAGCCTTAAAGTGTACACCCACTACTTGAGTTACTCCAATCAGTTTTAGTAGAGATTTTTCAGGAATCTAAAAGTATTTGAAGAATAATCGTGAGTGCAAGCTAAAAGAAAGCCATATAATTAGTTAATCGAGCGCAAAGTAGAAATGATGCAGGTGTTTGTGTAATGTTAACAAATGAAAATGCCCTTCCTATGTGTGTAACTAAGATTTTAATGAAAAACATCTGGTTTTTTTTTTTTTTAAATAAACTATAACTATCATCAGGGATGATCTTTCCCGGTCCGTTCCAATCCCTAACATTCTATGATTCTGTGATTATCTTTTGGGTTGTCATGAAGAAAGTCTTTCCTGTTGGAAGCTTCTTCCATACTGTGTTACACTATGAAGCATTTCAGCATTTTTTTTATCTGTAGCAGATAAAACGTCAAAATATTTGTCTTATTGTCTTGAATTATCTTCATCCCGATACCTTTCTTCTATCTCTTGTTTTGCAGCAGATCCCTATAAGTCTGTTGCTAAAGGAGTGCATCGTCATGGGTGCTAACAAAATTAACTCTTGCTTGTAGTTATATTTATCCAGTTTAGTCAAGTCAGGCTCTGAGTACAGAAACGTGAAAAGGGCGTATTGGATTAATGTTATTTCTAACAGTTGGCGTTCGAGAGCTGAAGGGGTTTTTTTTTTGTGTGCTGTCAGCTGTACCATTTAAAACTGAAGAGCTGTTTTTAATTTGCTTGTGACAGACAGCCGTGCCAGTCAAAATGCGAGAGCCTGGATGCTATCAGTTTCTGTTCATTTGCTTATTCACTTTCTTGCTTTGCTACAACCTACTTGTGCTCTCTCAATCTGTCAGACATACTTCAAGGAAGCTGTAGGCTGCATTTCTGCACTAGTTTTGTTTTTGCCATGTTTCCTTATTTTAATAAGCTGTTTTATCCAGTTTTAGTGAGAGCAGATTGATCTATATTTCCCCAGAAGATGGATGGATTGAGTCAAGGTTCCTGTAAGAGTGACACCAAAATGCTGAGCACAGAGTGAAATCACCCAGCCCTGGTTCTGACTGTGTGATGAAAGCTCTCTTCAGGGTCAGGAAGGAGCCTGCTACTCTCCATCTCCAGCAGTATGTGGGTGTTTCCGGGGCAGAGGTGGAGAGGGAGTTGACCTTAACATTTGTTAGCAAGTTTTGAGATTGTCCGCACTTTCACAAAGGAGGAAGTGATTAGGAACAAGAACAAATCTGACTTAGATTATCCCTTTGCACTCCCAAAATACATTTTCACAGCCTTGAAAAAATGTTGCTCCTGAGGCAGCACAAGTAGTTTTTGTTCCTTTCTCTGGGCTTTTAGTAAAAATAGAGCAAACGCACATCGTCCACGAGACTCATATCTTAGTGTGTTCATCTTTGTCTCTCTCTTTCTGCTTCTGTTAGTTTCTGTCCTTGAGGAAAGATGTCATTATTGCAAAAAGTTTTCAAGGGGAAGGTAGGCCATTCATTTAAAGGAGCATGAGAATTTGAGCTCAATCTAGTTGAAAATAAATAGTTGCAAAGCTTTTGCTCCAAATTGAGAATGCAGTTCTCCATATTGAGAATCTAAGAGTTTCTTGGAACATGTTTCCCTGTGTCTGCAGCTTGATACATGTCCCAGTTCTCTGAATCCAGGTGTGCAACTCGACTTTGACTCCATTATAGGACAAAACTGAAGTGTGTACCAGTTTTCTCCAGTTTCCCTGTGCCCTGGTTTCCACAACAAGGAAACATTGCTGTGTGCATCAGGTGGGAACCAGGGCATACCTTAAAGAACTATAAAGAAGGTTTGCATGATTCAGAGGTCTAGGTATCTGGGTCCTGAAGCACAAGGAAAGATTTGTTCAGAATTATCCTAAGTCGTATCTTGGATTCTGTTACCTGCAGTGTGCACTGCATTGTAGTATGTACTATCGATGTACTGTAGCAGTATTTGTAGCAGCAAAGTGTGTAGCTCATCCTGCAGTGAAGTTTTAAACCACAGAGTGTGTGAGGAAGTGTATTCTCCCAGGTTATTCTTGTTTGACAGGGAGGTTTCTGGATTTTATACAAGTTGTGTGTTCTCATCCTCATTAGAAAAAGCTGAAAGAGTCTGATCAGGAAATGATTAAAGCATGAATCAGAGTGACAGTGTCCTCATTTGAAAGGAAAAAGTGCAGCCTCCTGGATACTTGAGGTTTTAAAAACACTCTTTGCCATCAGTACAACTGTGCCTCCAGGAGAAATGAAGAATCCAGTATGACCCCATGACTGTGCACTTGATAATCATTTCACTCTTAATAATGTAATCTGTCCATTGTAATGAAGCAATTAGCTTGCTGTGCCCCCAGCTGTAGTCTAATAGTGAATAATGGCATTTATTCTTATTTTAACAGTTCTACTGTTGAGTGCTATTAGGTGGGGTTTGTATGACGCACCCTTTCAGGCTTCATACACAACAGAAAAAATGTAAGTCAGGCTATCTGTTGTGAGGACATTTGTGATGGATTAATTTACCTCACTGCCATGAATTTCTTAGGGTCAGAAAGAAAGGTACTGTAACATTGGAGGGGGACAAAAAGGGGCGAGGAGAGGAGTAACTGCCACAGTAAATCTGGCTGCTATTAGTTCCTCTGGTTTCACTTGATGTCATCAAAGAAGTGGTCTGTGACAAAGAATTACTCTTTCCTGATCCCTTCAAGTGGCCTCAGAATCTTCCCTGGAGTTTTGAATTTCTTCAGTGTCTAATACTCCATTTCAATATGAGTTATCTTTTTAGGGCTCTCAGTTTAAAATGGGAACAGAAAATTCCTTGTATTTTTTTAAATGGGGTGAGGGAAAGATTTCATTCAATGTGCAGGATTTAAGGTTCAAGTATGTTTATTTGGACTTTGTGAGCCCTGGGTAGCACTTGTTTTCTTCATTCAGTGTTTCTCTTTCAGACTTCCTTTCAATCTCTCCCTTCATTTTTCTGCAGTGCTTATTCCTTGGAAGGATTTATTGTAGGGGTGTTGGACTAGATAACTTTGAGAGGTCCCTTCCAACCCAATGTGTTCTGTGATTCTGTGACTTTGCATGACAGGGGCAGGTTTTGTCCAGTGTAACCATTACTCTTCCTACATTGTGGGAATGGCAGGCAGCATCAGATACGGCATTCAGGAGATGTGAGGAGAAGGAAATGTTTCTGTATTCTGTTTGGTGCAACTGCTGAATGGCAGACCCAGTTGGGAAGTGACTTTAGGAAGTTCTGGAAGGGAGAAAGCACCTTTTTTTGGTGGGTGTAGTTTTCAAGCCCTTATTTAAGGTTTTATTTATTTTCAAACTCTACCAACAGTTTCCTGCTGCAGTGTTTCATGCAGAAGTGCTGCACTGAGTACGTTCTTGTGGGCTTCTTGGCTTGTTTTCACATCCTCAGTAAGGCCTGTGTGTGCTCAAGGCTTCTTCATACCTCGCAACTTTTTGTTTTTGCATGTTCACCAAGGCCATGAAAAAGATCTTTGCTATTTTTGTCAGGGTTTGTTTTTTTGACAGACCTTTCCATGTGCTGCTAGAAGCCAGACAAGTTTTGATATCTGGATTCTGCTGGGAGAAACTAGAGTTTCTGCCAACTCCTTTCCCCAGCTCTTTGGCAGCCTCGCTGGCAGGCTGGTGGGAAACCATATTCTGCATCCTTTGAGTCGCTCAGTCCCCAGTTCTTCAGCGATGGAGACAGCTGGGGCTTTCAGGACCCTTCGTTCTGGGCAGCGTGTCAGGTGGCTTGTTGCAGAACCCAGACTCCCGATTAAACTAAGTCGAAAACAGTAATTTCAGTTAGTGGGAAGTGTCGGAATTTTTGATATTCATTCTTCCATAAAATGGAATCGCTACTGGATTTGAACTGTGGGTCTTCCTTTCATTATGTGGATGTTGAGTGTTTTCCTGTCTGGATTTTTTTGGCATTTCAGATAAGTCCTCTCTTTGCACTTTCTCTCTTAAGAGAATTGTTGTGGGACAGTGTTTTTACCTTAAATGTCCTCTCACAAATGTGAATGAAAATGCTGAATTGCTTAGAATGTCTAATCTGACATGATTCTTGTGTGAGAAAACCAATTCAGTCTTTAATCTGTACAGGGAGAAACTAACACATCTCTCTTTACTGTGGATGGACGTTTCTCATCTAATTACTGAAACAACATAAAACAAGAAAGCTGTTAACCAGAGTGGGCATAAAAATGTTAGATTTATTTGGTTTTATTTATGCTTTTGATTAAACTCACTTGCAGAACCGGTTTTTTTTTGTTAACATGCATCTGACAGGACAGTAGGCTAAACCTCTGCTGTAAAGATGCCAACATTGCCTGTATTCTATAGTGTTTCAATAGCCTTCTCTTTGTATTCAGCACAGCCACCAAACAAAATGTACTTCTCATTATTGTTATCACTTAACAAATAGCCTTCTGTTGTCTCATTTAGAACAGGAAACTTGTTTAACTCCTCAGAAAACTAAATTAGTCTCATGCTTCGAGAATAATAGAGAACAAATTTAATTGCCTACCTTTCCCTATTCTTCCTTATCTAATTTGTATCATGAGCATTTGGGGGCAGCTCGGGACTTCTCGTCTGTTTGGAAGTGCCTGTCTCCTCTGGGTTATGCCAAAATTTGTAGAAACTACGTGCCCTTTGCAAGTTTTGTTGAAATAGAGCTGTGATTGATGTTCCCCAAAGGAACTGCTCTTAAGTGTGTCCAGAAGAGAGCTCACACTGAGAGCGTGCAAAAACACAACAGAAATTTAGAAATGAAACAGGAGAACAGTAAATAATACTTAGAACTCAACCTTAAATGTCTGTCAGAGCTACATCTTTGTTAATCGATTTCTTTAAATATCATTGGAACTAATTAGTAAGTCAGACACATGATGGATTTTTTTCCCCTTTTTCTGTTTACCACCAGATTTTATTCAAAGACATTCTGATAAAGAAGTAAAACCAGAATTTTACACATTTTACACTTTCACCTGGTTTTTATGGGTTTTTTTTTGTCACTGTAACTGTTAGAATTTGAAACATTTTGGAACAGTTTTCTAAAAAAATTGGGGCCTGAGAATAGCTCCCTTCTGTTTCCTGGTTTCTAGCTTCCTCCACCATCTGAATTTCATGTCAGGCTCTTCTCCCAGGACTGCTTTGCTGGCGCAGTTCCACAGGCTCAGACAGCTGCCCTCTTCCTCAGGGGTCAATCTCTGAAAAAAGAATCGGTAGCTGCACAAAGAGAGACAAGAGAAAGCGGAGAGGAATCTGTCTGAGTTATCCACACACAAACATCTAGCAGAAAACTGCAATTGCTCTTGTACTGTCTTTGGACTTTGCTAGAAATGATGGAAAGTGTTTTAGCCAGAAAAGTGGTTTAGCAGATGTTGATTTAAACTGGCTGAGGATGTGGTCTTACACCTTTAGTGTAAGACTAAATTACAGACTACTCTCGATTCCCATGGTGATGCTGAGGAAATGATCACAATATCCTCAGAAAAACTGGAAAATTTAATTTTCTACCTTTGCTCCTTTGGTTCTTTAAAATTCCAATTCAGAGATGCTTGAAGCTTGACTTGTGGGTTAAGGAAGTTGCTCATCTGCACTTGGGAGAATATAACCACTTCCTTCTCTTTTTCACCATTCTTGCTTCAGGCCTGAATGATTTTGTGGCACATTTCTCCACAATCGTGTTTAGTCCTTGTGGTTCCTTGCAGATCTGTGTGGAAGGGAGCATTATGGTGCTGTTGTTCTTCATAAAACAGCAAATAAAGGAAAAACAAAGCCTTTCTTACAGTTAGACATTTATTTCATTGTATAAGTGTTTTGCTTTTCCTGAAGATTCTTGGAAGTGAGGAGGAACTTTTTATTAACTTGGAAATAATTTCTGCTGTGGTCAGTTTTGATGTTCTGGAAGGTTTTTGCTTCTGTCTCTGTGCCTGATACCCGTGGTAGGCTGAAAACACAGAAATTTGGATCAAACTCTGCTTCTCAACCTTTTTGCTTGATGCTTTATTCCCACCTTTAACTTCTTGTTCATTCTAAATTAAAGTGGGACTTTCTGAGGAGAGTTATGTGTCTGGATGGTGCCTGACCTTCAAAAGCTTGTTGTCCTCAAAGCCGAGGTCTTTCATTCAAGAAGATTTTCAGGGCTTCTATTTGGACTAGAATATAGTGATGGGACCAAAAGTGTGCTCTTTCTGTCTTTCAGAAATTTGACTTATTTAAATGATCTTTTTTTTTCAGTTTCTGTTAGAAAATGACAGGTTGTCCAAAGACTCTGAAGGATTGGATGACAGGAGATTTAACTGAATAAAGAGAATTTTGAAGAATTCAGAATAAAAAAAGAAATCTGAAATTTTCTCATGTCCTTATTTTTGAAAAGCAGCTCTTTGCCTTCAGGTACAAAGTAGAAGATCGCAGAAGACCAGTAGGAAATCTCTGGGTGTCCATCAAAAAGCTTTGCATTCTTAGAGTCTATTCACTGCCCATTTGTTCCAGATAGAGAATGAAGAACCAGGGGATATAGGATCATTATCCAGATAATACAGTTTTTAAAGACTTACAGAGCGTGCATTGCAGTCGGGGCTCCTTTTTAGTTTTGTGTTCATCTCGTGTCTTCTCTGTGGTCTGGAGAACATTTAGGAGAAAGCCCACCCAAACGGCCATCTACCAGCAATATTTGGGCTGTGTTTGGACTAGATGATCTGTCGAGGTCCCTTCCGATCCCTAGTGATTCTATGATTCTACACATGTATTCCTCAGCATTTTAGAAGAGTCTTAGGTAGATTTGGGAGGTGGTAGCATAGAACAGCATGTAAAATCACAAGCATGTTTTATCAAGGTTTGCTCTTTTTTATTTAATTTACAATATCTATGCCTATATTGACTTCTTGTCTCACCTTTCCTCTCTTCCTTATGCTACCTGAGCCAAAGCTAATGCTGCTCAAGCCCTGGCAGATCAATGCCAGTTATGTTTGAATGACTCTGTGGGTCTTTTCCAAATGATACTTGGCCACTTTGGGGATCCCTAGAGATGTAGCTTCACTTGTGTGTTGTGGCATCTACAGATGGAGTGTGCTGTTGTACCTGTGTCAGACTGAGGAGCCAAAAAACCCTTTGGCCTTTTTGGCAAACAGGAAATAAGAGAGTAATACCTCTGATAGACTAAGGTAATACTTTTTCTTCTAATGTAGTCTGTTACAGGGATTGCTAGAATTCTTGTTACTTGATTCTTCCAAAACAAGACTAAGTAGTGTATGTGTAGGTACAGACACTGATGACTGATGGAGCAGTTACTCCCTTTTAGTGTTTGATTCTATAGTTTTTAGTATTGACTGAGTGATTTTTATAATAGTAACAGGAATGTGGTTGTCCCTAGTGACTTGTGTGCAGCTTCATCTTATTCAGCCCCATACGCTTTCCTCAGAAATGCAAATGAACAAAGCACATCCTGGATGTCACATGTTTGAATTGGAACAGCTTCTCTTTGTTTTGAATATCTTCTATTTTTTTTTCGCTTTGTTTGTTTGTTTGTTTCTGTATTTTTGTTATTTACTTCCCTTCCTCCCCTGCTTCTTGGCTGTTCTCATTCAGTGCAGAAGTAGAACTTTTTCCTGGACTTCAGTTCATTTTCTCCATAAAGCTGCTGCTTAAAAAAAAATCCTCTGGCTTCAGGCCTTGCTTGGCATGCAGAATAGCATCCTTCTGTCATTCTTACCTTCTTGGATGTCTGGATGGGTGCAGACATGTTTGGAGGAACTGTAGTGATTGCCAGACGTTTGAGCTCAGAAATAAGGCAAAATAGGAACGGAAAAAAGTCTCAATAACTACTTGTCTCATTTTCACTAGTTTCCAATCTGGCAGTTTAGGTCAATGTAATTAGAATGTCAGATGGGCTTCTCTGGACTGATGCTTGAACAGGAAAGGAATTTTAAATTTCAGTTTAATACCTAGTGTTTACGATCTGTAGAACTGGTCTTTACAACATCATTTTTACCTTGTTACTATGCTCTTTCCCTTTACACAGAGGTACTAGAGGAAGCAATAGAACGAGAGGAAATGGGGACAAACTGCAGCAGGAGAGGTTCAGATTGGGTTATTAGGAAAAATTTCTTCACAGAAAGAGTGGAGAGGCCTTGGAACAGGCTGCCCAGTGTGGGGGTGGGGGCACTGTTCCTGGAGGGGTTAAAGAAATGAGCAGACGTGGTGTTTTGGCAGATAGTTTAGTGGTTAGGGGTTGTAGGGTGGATGGTTGGACTTTATGATCTTGAAGGTCTTTTCCAACCTTGATGATTCTGCTTTGGTGGGTTGACCCTGGCTAGCAGCCGAACAGAGCTACTCGCTTCTTCCTCTCTCTCAGGGGATGGGAAGAACAGTAAAAGGCAGTGATGATACCATCAACTGCAAAGAGAACCTGTATCCTTGAGATCTGCAGATCAACCACTCTTGCTAAGCATTAGACCTCCATGACATCCAGATAGGATGCAGCATCTGACAGAGTAGTTCTGCCACAAAGCTGTGGGTGAGCAGCACAAGAAATAGCGGAATGCATGTGAGCTCTCAAGGTAGAGTTTGATCTTGAATGTTTAAATGTGATTCTCACATTTTGTGGGAAAATATATATGGGATTATTTATCTTAAATTTCCTACTGGTGTAGGAATAACCTTCCTTTTTAAAAGGTTCAGATAATAGCAAGAATCAGTGAAAAGTCCATTGCAAATATTGCAATATTATGGTGAGAGCAGGATTTGAGTATTTGAGGATTTGATCTGCTCCATGCTGAATTTAGTGCATGGGGCAAGTGAGGAGATCTGAACCAAGAATAACACAACATATTGAAGAACTGCTGCTTAGCTGTGCTGAGTGAGACACAGGATCTTTGGTAAAAGCGATGTGTGATCATGTAATTATTATAACACATATATAGAATCCAAGCAGAGATCACAGAAACAGCACTGACTTTCTAATACATTTTCTAGCTCTTTAGCTCTAAAGTTTATAAACACAAGTGATAATATGCAAACAGAGCACATCAGGTTGCCTTTTGCTGATCCTCGTAAGGATGGAACCTTTAGAATGACAACTCTTATCTCTGTTAGAGGAGCTAATAAAGTATTAGCAGTGACTGTTCAGTGGTTTCTGCCTGAATGCAAAGTAAAGGCATGATGGGATGTGCTGCCATTGCCTGTCAGCAGTATTAACTTGGTAGTTGTGGGTTCTGTTTTTAGCTGAGGTGGGAAATAATCGTAATGCATATAAAGATTTATAGGGGGTTGTAATGCATCTTCTCTGTAAGATGTCTGATCCCAGCAGGGAGCTCAAGAGAAAGAGCCTTTCCACTCTGATTTCAGGTGTCTGGATCAAAACCTGCTAAGACTCACAGACAGTCGTAGCTGTCATTTCAGAAGTGGCTTTGTTCAGCCCAGGTTAGAAGTTTCTCCTTGTCCTTGCAGATGAAATGTTTGGAAGGTTTGCTTGAAAAGTGTAAGAACTGTTTTCAGATCTGAAGTGTCACGCAAAGGTTTTTGAGTTGGTTCCCACAGTGTTTGCCAAATGCTAACTCCTCCCTCCAAAGTATGTGGCTCGCTATGATCTGATCAGATTTTTTTATCAGGTTGTGAAAATCACAGAATCATCAGGGGTCAGAAGGGACCTCGAAAGATCATCTAGTCCAATCCCCCTGCCACAGTAGAAAATGAAGTGGTTTGTACTCACATAATTTTGGTTTTGTGCATAGAGAAACCGTTATAGAGGTTTTTAAAGAAATACAGAGGGAAGTAAAACCTGTATGATATCTCAGCCAAGAGGTCGACAGGTAACAAAGTTTTATGCAATTGATAACAGTATTTTATACGGGAAGTGCATGGTCATCCTTGTCAATTAATAACGAAGAATATTGATTAACTTATACCTTCCTGAATTCATGTGTGTCTACAGATCGATTTTCCTCCCTTTTCTTCTTTAGCTTATGGCTTCCTAATTGATTTATTCTGGTTTTTTACCATAGAAAAATAATTTATGAGAAAATTTTTCCTAAAAATGCAAAATCTACTGTAAAGTGTCAATAAAGTTGATGCTACCTTTGTTAGGATATAGGGGCTGGTGTTCTCTGTGTGAAATATGATGTCTTTGGTACAGGATATGAGAACAGAAGAGGCTAAAGGCAACCCATCATGTGCTCATGCTTTTGAAAAATTGCTAAGTGCAAGGAGAGTAGGGAGTTCATGCACCTGTGGTTAAACCTATAGTCTTTCACAAAGCAGAAGAAACACAAACCCCCTGAAACAAAATCTGAGCACTTCATATTTGATAAACTTTAAATTCTAAATTAAACTCATGAGGTTTTCTTTTTTTTCCTAATACTCTTCATTGTGGAGAGAGATCAGGAATAGGAATTTCAGTTCATAATTCAGATAACATGAGTAGAGGTTGAAGGCAACAAATTCTAGCACAGTGAAAAGTTATCCAGTAGATTGATGTCCTGATATTGTCGTGTTATCAAAGCCCAGACTGCTGAGGCTCCCGAGGAAGTCGAGGCAAAAGAGGAGCCTGCCTTGGTTGATGAGGACTGGGTTAAGGATAAGTTGAGCAAACTGGATGAACATAAATCAATAGGCCCTGATGGGATGCACCCGCGCGTGCTAAGGGAGATGGCAGAAGTTATTGCTAAGCCACTCTCCATCATCTTTTCTAATTCATGGGAATCAGGAGAGGTGCCTAGAGACTGAAGGTTAGCAAATGACACTCCAATCTTCAAAAAAGGTAAGAAGGAGGATCCAGGCAACAATAGACCAGTCATCCTCACCTCCATCCCAAGGAAGGTGATGGAACAATTTGTCCTAGATGCTGTCTCTATGCACATCAGGGACAAGAGGGTCATGAGGGACAGTCAGCATGGCTTCACCAAGGGGAAGTCATGCTTGACCAACCTGATAGCTTTTCATGAGGGCATAACCAGGTGGATAGATGATGGCAGAGCAGTGGATGTGGTCTATCTTGACTTCAGAAAGGCATTTGACACAGTCTCACACAGCATCCTCACGGCCAAACTGAGGCAGTGTGGACTGGGTGATTGGGTAGTGGAGGTGGATCTCAGTGAACTGGTTGCAGGATAGAAACCGGAGAGTAGTGGTTACTGGGACAGAGTTTAGTTGGAGGCCTGTATCTAGTGGGGAAGGATCGAAGGATCGGTACTGGGACCAGTCCTCTTCAATCTATTCATTAATGACTTGGATGAGAGATTAGGTTGCAGTGTCAGCAAGTTTGCTGATGACACAAAGCTGAGTGGTGTCACAGACACCCCAGCAGACTGTGCTGCCATTCAGTGAGACCTGGACAGGCTAGAGAGCTGGGCAGA
>VZRI01011322.1:133820-168383 GCA_013397515.1 Upupa epops
CCCTGATGAGGAAGGCTGAGGGAGCTGGGTCCCTTGAGCTTGGAGAAGAGGAGGCTGAGGGGTGATCTCATTCATGCCTATAAATATGTGAGGGGTGGGTGTCAGGAGGGTGGAGCCAGGCTCTTCTCAAGTTCATCTGGTGACAGGACAAGGGGGAATGGGTGCAAGCTGGAACAGAGGAGGTTCCGTATAAATATCAGAAGGAACTTCTTCCCAGTGAGGGTAGCGGAGCATTGGAACAGGCTGCCCAGGAGGGATGTGGAGTCTCCTCTGGAGCTGTTAAAGTCCTGCCTGGATGTGTTCCTGTGCGACTTGGTCTAGGTGAGCCTGCTGTGGCACGGGGATTGGACTAGATGCTCTTTTGAGATCCCTTTGATCGCTAGTTCTATGATTCTATTAAATAAAATGTATCTCTGTCAGAGCAATGCTATCTTGGAAATATCAGTGGAGGTGAAAATTCATGGTCATATAACAGTGGGAGTGCAAGTTAAAACTGCAGTGAGAGCATATAAAGCCAATAATTTTATGGTATTTACAAAACTGGATGCATTAACAGAAAAATTATCTCTGACAGCACGGAGAGATCTCTGGAACTGCTCTCAGGTGCA
Organism: Upupa epops; assembly: GCA_013397515.1. Taxonomy (NCBI): domain Eukaryota; kingdom Metazoa; phylum Chordata; class Aves; order Bucerotiformes; family Upupidae; genus Upupa; species Upupa epops. The sequence goes on from VZRI01011322.1 coordinate 134,429, forward strand.
AAGGATTTTTAAAACAATTGTAAATATATTTGTGAGAAAATGAGAAGATTGTTGTTTGTGAAAGTACACTTGCACCACAGAAGTGGTATGCCTCATGAATTGGAGAGAACTAGTACTTAAATTCATAAAAAAGAATTTCAGTTTGTTTTAGCTGTGTTTACATGATATGCTTTTACTTCCTGACCTGTTTTTTATTGAGAATAGGTGGGATAGCTGGCTCAGCTATGTGTTCAGTACATGAATTGTTTATGCTTTATCTAATATTTTCTTTTGTGTTAGTGAGTACAAAGCAGAGAAAAAGTGGCAAATATGTCAGTGACAATTTTGTAAAGTAAATAAGTGAAGCTGTTATAAACTGATTTGAAGATAAGTGAGCATCTAGTTTGATTGATGGAAACATGGAGTAAAGTAACTGACTTGCTGATACTATTTTATAAGAAAGGTACCAGCATCATTCTCCATGCCAGCCTGTGACTATAAAGGCTCAGTATTAAGGGGGGACCTTATTGTGATGTTCCAGTCCATCAAGGGTGGCTACCAGGAGGATGGAGACTCCCTTTTCACAAGGAGTCCTGTAGAAAGGGTGAAGGGGAATGGTTACCAGTTGCTCCAGGAGAGATTCAACTGGATTTGAGAGGAAAGTTTTTCACAGTGAGAGCTGTTAGACAGTGGAAGGGTCTTCCAAGGGAAGTGGTGGATTGCTCAACTTTAGACGATAAAGCTGAGGTTTAAAATTCTGGGACAGCTCATTTAAACTGCATCCTGCTTTAAGAGGTTGGACTTGAGGCTCCTTCTAACCTGAAGACACATGAACCTGTGAAGTATTACTTGGGATGTGCTTACGTGCACGATGGAGTGTGGACCAGGAATGGGCATTTCCCATTGTTGGTCATGAGGGCAATGCTGTGTTGCTCACAGCCTATCTACAGCACAGAAAAAAGCCTGCATTTCCCACCATATGAATTTCTGTATTTTCTTGCAAGGTTCTGAATCTCTTAAATTGTACTGAAATTTTTGTTGCAGTCAGTCAAGGGATAACTGGGTTATTTTTTTCCTGAGATGGAAGCTGGGATTTAACTTTTCAAAGCATATTTAATATTTATAAGAAATTTCAATAATGTTATGCATTTTTTGATTCTTGGTTTGAAAATAGAGACTTCAACTACAGTGTTAATGTTGTAGCTGTTGGTAAAGTGGAAGGGTCTTTGTAGCAAAGCAGTAACTGCTAAATCACAGTAACTAATGGTTAGGAAAAAATCACTCCTTTCTTTATTAAATTGCATCTCTTTTTTTTTCAGATATAATTGTGAAACTAATCAGTTTGCTGCTTGATCTTAGGATAATCCTCTAGTTAGCAAGATGTGCTTCTGACCTCATGGTGTTTACCAACGCTGAGTAAGGTATAACTAGCTGTTTTACTGTCTTCCTCTGTCTTTTTTTCTGTTTAGTGCCTGCAGATGCAGCTTTGGTGTAGGAGAAGTCATGCTGTCATACACCGGGAGGCTGCCAGGGTGCACACTAATAATAACAGACTGGCTGAGCTGCTATAGAGGGGTAATAGTCAGTTGTGAGGGGATGAATGAGTTTAGCAACTAGTTTTACAGCACAGCTTGTAGTGCTGCACAGCTAAGGAAATACAACGCTTTGTGAAGACAGACTAAGGTCTATTCAATCCTATGGAAAGAATGACCACAAAAAACATCTCTTACAAGCTCTTGGGTAAGTGTCATGAAAAGAAATAAGGACTTAGAGCACTTAAAAGTGTCCAAATCTAAACACCACTTTCTTTTCTTAACGATGCCTCAATGTTCTCAGGCTAGCTAGGGGTTTTTTTAAAACAAAAAACTTTCCCAACATCTGACAGTCCTGCCTTTAGAGGTCCCATCAGGGAAAAAAAAGAACTCGGGCAAGTTGGGCTTTAGTTGCTTTTGTTAGTTTGATTCTTCTTTGTACTACCAACACACATAAAGGGTGGGAAATGGAAAGCAAGGGAGAAGACGTGTTTTTGTGCTAGCTGGTTTTTGCGGATCACTGCTGGAGGAACACGGGCAGAGCAGAGCATGGAGCTTAGTGAGCCTGCAGCAGTGTAGTCCTGGCTTTTAGCTGCCTTATTCCTCTTTGGCTCATGGGGGTGCTGCAGTCATGAAGCTGAGGCCGTGAAGGAACTTTCTGATCTGGTGGTGGCAATGGGAGGGAGAAGCGAAAGATGTTGCTATTGTTTTGGTTCTTGGGCCACTGGAGATGAGGGGATGGCAAATTTTCCATGAGGCAAGTGATGACTAAGTAATCCAACACAGCCCATTCTTCAGTTGGTATTTTTTCCACCACTTAAGGCTAATTTCTGCCATACTGATTAATTTATTGTTCATTAACACACCGTCACTTCAGTGACAGAAGTGTTTTTAGAAAGAAAAGTTCCTTCTTCACTTTCTCTGCCTCTTGTGTCCTTTCCTGTCAATATTAATAGTTCTAAGATGTTTGACATTTTGAGAGTCCTTATAGTAATTCAATATCCAGGATTGCTAAGTTATTGCAAAACTAGGATTCCTTCTCATTCAGCATCTTCAAACTCTGAGTTCACCAGCAATGGAGAGTGACAGACGCACAAAGCTTTCAAGAGTCACATTTCCAATGCTATAACCCAGCTGGCATTTTAAGTTAACGTTTAGGTTACCAAATCTTGACAGATTCTTTTTTAAACTAGTGTGATAGGTAGAAAGCTTTTTCCTTTAAACCCCCAGTTGTCCTTGTGGCAGTTAAGATTCACATTACCCTCCTATTCAGGGCAGAGAAAACCACATGATTGCATTGGTGTAAACTCACTGTTTTCAACCCTCAGAATTCCTTCTCTTTACTTTTGTGCGTGAAAAATGAAAAGGGAGACTAAACTAATGTGTTTCTTAATTTCCCTTTTGAATTATGAAAATATACAACGCAGAGCCAAATACATTTTAATGGAACTAAAACATACCCTAAGTGTGAGTTCATTCAAGCAAATATTTGGAGGGAAACGGTTGTGCTCATTTGTTTATTTATGATAACTTCTAAGTATTCTAAATTATTCCTAAGTAGCCTTCTGTTTTCGATTCACATTGAAACATCAGTGTATTTGTATGCAATCACTAAATTGCCGTGAACATGAGGAACAGCTTCCTGTTGTAGGAGAGAACAGAAACTTCTAAACCTTTTTAAAAACAAAACTAATGGAACAACAGAAAGAGTGGTTAAACACTGGAATAGGCTGCCCAGGATGCTGGTTGAGTCACCATCCCTGGATGTGTTCAAGAGTCACTTAGATGTAGTGTTAGGAAATAGAGTTTAGGGGTGAACTTGTACAGTAGGGGTAATGCTTGGACTTGATGATCCAAAGGGTCTTTTCCAACCTGAATGATTCTGTCATTCTGTGAATAGTCACTGTTTGACATAATTAAGAATATTTTCTGGTGTTACATTTTAAGCTTTCTCTTCAGAAAGAAATTAAAGGTTCCTGTTACTGGTTAGTTCTGCTCAAAATACTTCGTCTTAACTCAGCATCTATCCTAGTAGTTCCTAGCTAAAATGTTCACTCAGATTTTAAAGCTCTGAGGAGCTTCTCCTAAAGAGGAGTCATTATGACCATGTGGTCTAAGTTCTGTATAACAGTTTGTAGCATTGTTGTGGTGGTCTGTGTGAAAAGCTTCGGCTATGAGGGCTATCTAGAAATATCTCACCTGCTGATCTTCCCCTTGTTTTTGCCTGTTCAGTTTAGTGGTTTGACAGCTACCAGAATTTGTTTCCTTTTGTTTTAAAACTAAAAAGAAAGGCTGGTAACAGCTAGTAATCTTGCTGTTACCAATACACATCCCAAGCTTTCTTGTCTTCTAAATGTCAATTAACATATGCATATAGGCTGTCAGAGTTTTGGTCAATAGAAAGAGTCACAATCAGCCATATGCACTTTTCCTGGGCTTGCTTCACTTGCCTGTTTACTCCAGTCCCCAGGTTTGACTGACTTTTCATATAGGGAAACTGTCAGAACTTATGTTAGAAAGGAAGGCATCTTTTATATATCGATTCATTGGAATATCTTGGATAACTTCTGTGAACTGCTGTGAACTGCAGAAGAGAAAATGCCTGTTAGATATCCATGAACATCAAGTTGATGAATTCACCCCTTTTGTACGGTACGCTTTGACTACATTAAAAAAGGAAAGTACCAGTCTACCTAAACCCGAATGTTAGGAATGTGGTTTAGTGGTGGTCTTGATGGTGTTAGCTTTACACTTAGACTCTGTGGTCTTAAAGGCCTTTTACAACCTAAATGGTTCTATGAATGTTATGTTCTCTTTGTCATTTAGTGAGAGCTTGTTCTGTATTAAACAAAGGCAGATCAGAAGCATCTGTCAGAGACCACCTGTCATGGTGCTCGTTAGGCACGTTTTGCTTCAGGTAAGAACAGTTACAGGATCTGTGTTTGCACATTTTAGTACAAACATTTATCACTCTATTTAATTTTTTGTTACAGCTGGTACATTTGTAATAAGTCCCCACAATCACAAAAAGTGGAACATGCACAGATTCTGCTGTTTCAGCTTTTCAGATGACAAAGCTAACTGGCTAACTTGCCTCATTTTTGGGCAGTATTTACTAAAATGAAAAGAGTTACTTTTTTTTTGGTTTTAGTATTTATCATTTAGCCAAGTGGCAAATTTGATTTGTACAGAAGCTCCTTTGAATCCTCATTGAAATGTTTGCTTTGGTAGACTGCATTAAGGTTTGGAAATGAATGGACAGTGGAATGAATGAAGACAGAATAAAATGTAATATAAAGAGCGGAGCAGATACTTGTGAGTGGAATGAGCTGTTTCTGTTTGGAATAGAATCAAAACAACCCTGATACCAGCAGTGAACAGCTAATGTGCTGCTTTTGCCTTGAACAGCCATGCTGGCAGTGTGAAAAGGTCTGGATTTCCATTCCATTATTTTGTTTCTGTCTGGAGAACTTATTATCTAAAAGATGGATACCGTGTTTGTAAAAAGAATGAATCCATTCAGTTAGGGTCTGATTTCTCCAAGAATATTACTTGGAACAACAATTCATAGTGTTAATGCATACAATTTCAAATGTGTAGAGAGGCCTCAAGTACCGAAATTCATGGAAGAGACAGAAGTTCAGGGAAGCAGTGTCCTTTCCCTTCTGTTAAATATGTTAATTATAACAGTGCCGTCACAGATGCTGCTATTCTGCTCTATGTTATAGAAAATAGATTACATTTCCTGTTTACTTGATATTTCCTTACAGGAAAGTTATATCCACAGATATGTTTGCATATCATATAGGTTTTCAAAAGTTGTTCACCTTGTTTTAGTAATTTTATTTACTCCAACTAGTATTTAGGAAAAGGGTTAGCAGTTTTGAAATATTTTAATGATATTTAGGCAAGTTTAAACTTTTAAGTGCTTTTTTGATGTCATTGATGCCTTGAACAAAGGCTGAAGGATGTAAAATTCCACACTCTCCTTCCGTTTTGCCAGCAGAACCAGCCCAAATCAGTTAACTATAAAGAAGAAAATCAAGCAGAAGCAGCCCCCTACATTCCAGAAGCACTCAAGGACATTTGCTTTGTTAACAAGTCTTTCTTTAGTAGCAAATAGCATTCCAGATAAGCAAAGGGCAGGTGTGAAGGCCAAGGCAGTCTAAGTTAGCTGGTAAAGACAACAAGTGGTTCAGTTACCAACTGAAACGATCCCATTCCTGACCATATTTGGAGAAGATGCCAGAAAGTTGATGGAATGTTCAGCATTAGACAGCACTGAGACAGCAAGCACAACTTAGATAGCACTAGAGACTGCTGGAGACCTTCCGAAAGACCCTAAAAGGACTGAGAGTGTGTGCAAATGCTATGCAAATAAGTATTTCCAGAAAATGGGATGCTTTTGCATGGATCCTGAGAAATGTAGTGAAGGTGTGTGTCTTCTGTGTGTAAAAGTTGTACCATTACTGTAGTCAGCATGCACAGGAGGTGGCGTGAACCTTCGTGCATCCAGTGCTGTAGTAAAGGACGGATGTCTTCTAAAACTTAAACAAAAGTGTTGGTCGTTTCCTTATTTTACTGGATTTTATGATATCATGAGTTTGTTTTGAACTCCAAGCTTTTTAACTGCCAATACATACAGTACTGGATATTTTTTAGAAGTATCTTCTAATATTTTTTCATTACAGCTAATATTTTAAAGTGTTTTTCTAATACTTTTAAAATTCCAGAACAGAGACCACATTTTGTTTAAAAAGTGTCTGAGTTTACAGTATATTTTTTTCTGATGTGGTAATGCCTATTATTCATAGCACGGTGATGAAAGGCATTTTGATAGTCCTTAGTGGTTTCATTAACAAGTTTATCCTGTTTATAATGAAGTTTATCCCTTCACATCCTCACATCATACACAGGAACAACACAAGACATCACAAATGGTCTCACTGGTATTGAGCAGTTTGACCGCAGTGCTGTGTCATCTGTGGCTGACAGAATGTTAATTTTAAATCATAGTCTTCTGCGTTTTGGATAGGCTTTACAGCAAATTAAAACCTAAACATTTTTGTTGGACATTCTGTAGTTTTAAATTTAATTCAGTGTGAAAAAGAGAATTAGGGTTTTTTTTCTATTTTATACTGTTCCCTCATTTTTACGAGTAGATACCAAAGTGATAGTCCCGTAGTGTTCTGCAGAGGTTCTTACGTTGTCCTCGTCTACATAGGATCTTTAGTCTCTCAGTCATGCATTAAATGACATGACTAACATCTGTTACATTTACTTTGCTCTCTCACATTCTCTCCCTGGGGGAGGAATTTCATGTGCAGTTAGTGGGGTTTATTTGAACATGGTGGAACTTCCACCATATGTACATTTCTTGGTGTTCAGATTACAAGAGGTGAGCACCTTGCAGCTACAACAAAGGACGGGGTTGTTTAGGAGATGAGGGTTGTTGTAGAAAAACTCCGTGTCCTCTCATGTAAATGAAAACCGTTATTATGCCTGAGGAGTGAAATTGTTGACCACGATCTTTATCCTGATCACAAGATACTGAGTATTTTGAACGTATGGAATTAAACTTTCCTCTCCATGCTCTACTCTATTAAAAATCAATGCAGAGAGTAGAAAGCTAGGCTACAACCATGATGGTGGAAGAATATAGATGGGAATTGGTAATGGCTGGGGAATTTGGCATTGCTGTGGTTGAGATAGGCACTGATAATGGCAGCTGATAAATATGGGCAACCTTAAATATGGAATGGATTCTCCAGACACGCTAGGAAAGGAGAAAAGAGCCATAGGTGCTGTATGATAGTCCATTATCAGGAGGAATTCCAAGACAATTCTTAAATATTTGACTGAATTGACAGTTTTAGGATATATATGTTCAAACATTTCAAAGTGGTCTCTCTCACCCATTCACTTAATTTGTTCAGCTTCCATCAGCTGTTCTTCATTCCTGAAGAGATCTTGTTCAAGCAGCAAAACCCAGTTAGCGTTGTGATAAAAATCAGCACATCCAGATGCTAAACTGGTCTTTGAAGCACCATAGGAAAAATTAGGCAAGATTTCTAAAGCCATGATCAGTGCAACTCTGTGCTTATTTGCAAAGATATAAATACATTTTATTTATAGAATGTCATTTATTGAAATCAAAAGAGCTTGCTGTTTCCTTATGACAACTGTGGAAGACAGCACTGTGCTTCCATCACTCTTTTCTGCACTAAGAGCATTTTGCAAATCAGTGTTATTCTGCAGCATTGTTTTAGCAGTAAAAAATGTGTAATTAATTAGGTAGTAATTTTATCTGCTTTTTATAAGTCAGTCTGAAGTGTTGCTATTTTGTTCAGATGTGAAGCTGCTTCCACACTTCTAAGTGTTCTCTCCTCCAGGTACAGTGTCATCTTGGAGCTGCATTGGTAGCCACTGTATATAGGTTCTCCAGAAAGTAAAAAGATCCTTTTTCATACAGGTTGGAAGAATTTGCTATTTTCTCCTTCTGAAGCTCAGTAATTTTGTATTTCTATAGTTTCATCTAGTCTTATGGAGTGTAGCCCTTTTTTTTTTTGCCCAGTGCCACTTTTTTTAGCACTGCAGTCAATGAGATAATACTGCAATATTTTTAGTGTTGCTTGCATTACAGCAATTATCAGAGATGCTGAAACAAAATCATTTCCAGCAAACTATAAAACTGACTTCTGTAGTTTCAGCTATGCAAACTAGAGAGATTTCTTTGACAATGCGTGAACAAAATGGACAGAAAACCCCCTCATATCTTTGTCGAGAATGTTACTCCTTGTTATTTAACTATCAACTGTAAAATATGCATTTGAAATAACTCTTTAACTTTTTTATGCTATGTTGTATTGATTTAAAATATGCCCTGTGCTTAGAATCCAACCTGTATTTTTTTCATGTTGTTATTTATCCTTTAAAAATATCTAAGTAAATGTAAAAATAGTGATATTAATTGCATATGCATGTCGCTATTAAATTAGATGCATGTTAATATATAATTAGGACATAATAGATGATAGCTTGTCTTGGAAGGAGTTATCAATTGAAAAAAGCTGCATGTTTGCATTTACACACACAGGAAAATTTCTGAGTGCACAACAAGAGAAGGGCAAAGTGGTTAAGTACATTTTTAAGTCAGGAGGGAGCATTATGATCTGACTCTCAATCAATATCTTCCAGCAATTCTTGTGTCCAGCTTAAGGAAGGGAGATTGAAACAGAAGATATTTAGAAATGCATCGAATACTAACTTGAAATTGCTTGACTACTGTTATGAGTAAAATGTTTCAACTACTGAAATGTACATTTTTGTTGTAAACTTTCCACCTCCCTCCAACTTCTATTCCTTGAGAATAGATGTCTCAGTCTATGTCAATACTGTCCTTCTGTATATGTTGGGAAACAAGTCCAGGCTTCCAAGCCAGATGGTGATACTTGTACTCACTGTGCAGACCAATCATTATTACCTTCTTATTCAGAGCAGTTCTTTCTGCATCAAGATGACTGCTTTGTTCAGCCATGTGGGCCTGACTGCCAATGAATATGAGTACACTGGGGCTGAGCAAGGAGTGAGAGTGCCAAAGTGGAAAAGAACGTGAACCAGCTTCACCATCAAAACATTGTAAAGGTCACTCTTGTTACCCTCTTTTGCTGTGAATTGTTTGGAAAGAAAGGTTTAAGCAAATTTTTAAATTATATATTTGGTTCATGAATTTTGGGATTCAGTTTAGTGACTTAGGTCCTTGTTCTCCTTATAGTTGGCACCTCTATTGAGGAGGAATAAAAGAATCTTATTTTCTATATGAAAAAAACTGACTGGAAGTAAGACTTGGCTTCAAACCATGTGGTTTCTGCAACTATGTCAAGCATATCCATAGCTCTGTGCATTTTCTGTTCTCGGTCAGGGTCACTTCTTCAGGGTCACTTCACAGAAGTTATCTGAGACTAAGAATCCTGAGATCTTGGGGGAATAGAGACATTTGTAAGAAGCCACTGTACTTTCCAAGATACTGTATTCCAAAAGTGTTAAACAGTCTTAAGTTGTGTTTCTCAGTTGGTAAAAGTGTTTTAACTACAGGAGAGAGCATTTTGCACTTACCCAGGACTGGTACATTTTTCTTTAGGAATGAAAATGAGAACAAATGTAGAAGTGGTCACAGGTATTCTACACTTTCTTTTGATCCTACAAGTCACTATTAGAAAATAGTTTTTCTGTTGATTGAAGCATTTTAAAGACTGAGACTGAATTGTCTCCAGAATTGTGTATTTAAATGTATTTCTGAGTGACAAAGTAGTACAATTGCTAATTAGTTGTGTCTCATGGATTGTATTTTAATCTGTTTTAAGGGCTGGGGAAATCTGATGGACTCTCTTTCCTGGATATGCTCTTAGAGAAAAAGCAAACACAGAATCCTCCTTTAAAAAGAGGAAATGGAGTGACTGGAAGCAGAGCCAGAGTATTAGATGTGAATCAGCCACTCTAATTCCCAGAAAAACAGTGTAAGAAATAAGCAAAGTTCTTGTAAATATCTAGAAGATAGAAAATAAATGAATAGCGGTCGATGTGGATTTATCAAGAACAAATCTCATTTAATTCTGCAACGTGTATCAAGTTCTGTAGACAGAGAAGTGGAAATAGATAACGCATCTCAACTTGAGGAAGGTTTTAATATCATCTTGCAGAACATATTCCTAAGCAAATTCCAAAGCAGGGCAGGTAATGCAGAGAAAACTGCTGCAGAATAGCAATAGATGTCAATGAGTAACAGAAAGTTTTACTTGGTGTCTATAGATGGTTTTCTATCTAAATGGAAAGATGTACCAAATGAAACTTTGCTGAAGTTGTCAAGCACATTCATTAATGTCCGGAATGATGGAGGAGGGTGCACTTACGAGTATGTTACAAAAGAGGTTTAAAGTGATTTTGACAAATTAGAGATGTGGTCTAAAATTATTCAATGATATTCAGCAAGGACATTAGTCAGTGAGAACTATGCTTAGATGTAATCACACGTTTCAAATGAAGTTAGCAACTGATTAGCTAGCAATTCCCAAGTGTGATATCTAGACTTTAAGCTTCCACTTATGCTGAGCATGAACTTTAATTGTCTATGTTGTTATGGAAAGGATGTTTGCCATTGTAGGTTGCATAAACATTATTATGCCCTACAAAACTGTGAGGCAATCCTGCAGTTCTAATAACCACCAGTAAATGCCTATCTGGAATTTGTTCAGTTTTCAAAACTTCAGCTCAAAATAGCAGTGTGTTAGTTGACAGCAGTTCAAGTGAGACCCTTAGAAAACATGCTGCGAAGAGATATTGATTACATTTGATGTAGTTTAGGACAGAAGAGCAAGGGGAACGTTTAGATTTTCAAAGAAATGAGAGTTGACTCTTCTTTATGGCCACTCCAGATGCTGAGACAAGAAGTTCTGCGCTTAAATTGCAGTTTGGGAAATTCATACAAGATAGAATGTAGTAGGACTTAACTTACATTACATGTTAAGCTATTTAATGTGCTGATTTCTCATTTGCCACCCCCATATGACTGTGTGTATTAAACTTGTGGCATCCTTTCAACAGTGTCACTGATCTTAACTACTGAGAGGCAGCAAACTTCTCATGACTCTCTGTCAGATTGCAAATGGGTGTCTCAGTGCCTTTTAACTGAGAATCTCTTCCCACTAGGAGCACCCGTTAGTTTTTTCATGATAACCACTGTTTTTCTGGTGGAGTTTCTCTGCGATGCTTGTTCGCTGGTGCCTGTAGACATTAATTCTTCATATTTGTTCTTAGCACTGGTGTTAGGAGGTAGAGGATGATGCGTAGTCCTGATTTTGTGGGTAACCACAGCTCAGGGTCTGTCACTGTTAGTGGTATCTGCTAAAGGAATATGATTTTGCAGCTATGTCTGTCTCGGCTCCTCTGATTGTTACTTAACTTTCTGACTGTTTCTAGTAATTTGGCCACTTGACACTACACGTCACATCCTGTGTGCACTGTAGGCTGCTGTTTAAATCAGTAGAAGCATCTAGATATCTGTTGCACTGCCTCCACTGAAATGTCATTCCTGGTCATGTCTGTCTGAGTGAGGGCATTCAACTTCCCAGGTTCTATCTCCGTAACAGCAATGGGCTTAGCTCTCAGGTGAGTGCTCACCATCTTAGCAGAACACTGGTGTTACTTGAAAGTAATAGCATGATTCCTGAATCATCTGTATAAAGACACTGAAGGTAATTCACACTCAAACAGAAAATAAATATATGATAAAGTCTCTACAGCCTTAAACTTAGTTCAGCCTGATTGATCAACCTGCATTGTTGAACAGTAAATCTGATGGACCTGAAACATCACACTTCTCAGGTTTTGATAGCAAGTTTTTAGTCAGTTGAGTAAGGCTGCAACTCACTCAGTCAGGAGATGTCTCAGTTGGATTGAGCCACTGGCCACTGCACAGGTTCCTATAGGCAGAAATTAATGAAAAGTAATCAAAATTATATAGTTGTGGCTTTTAAAACTATTGGTATTCTCAGCCAAATGAAGATATTTTGGAGAGACTAAGGAATACTGATCAGAGGCCCTTACATCTTATTTTGAAAGGGAAAATTTTCATTATTTCTTAAAGCAGATCTAAGCTTCTGCTTTGTTTGCAATTTGTGAGATGGAAGCTAGTTGAAAGAAATTTAGTTCATGCCAAAAAAACTTAAATTGTTAGAGATTAATCTCAGCAATGTGTTCTGCAGAAGTTTTCTTTATTTTTTTTGAAGTGGTATTTTCTTAATGAATTAGACTAGATGAGTTCTGATTTAATTTAGTGTCCAGGTCCTCTATAGGAAATGTTGTGCTTCTGCAGGTCGCAGATACGTGTATTATTCCATACGGCTCCTTTCCTACTCACTGAACAGGACTCATGTCTCACAAAGGTGAGGTGAGTCTCTTCCTAGGATGGGTTGACATCTGACTGGTCAGGGTCAATGTCACCTTTAGGGGGATAGACCTATCACTGACCCTTCAGGAGATGAGCCAGTAAGAGGTGTCCAGGTACTGTCCTTACTGTCCTCACATTTGCTGTAGGAAAAAAAATTCTACTAATTACTGTTTAAAAGTACAGATGGTGGGATTTTCCACAGGCTATAAAAGCGGATGTACTGCATCGCTTGAGATGAGATGCCGTCACATCACTGCAAGAAGCAGTACCCTCATCGCCACCAAAACAATTCCCCTTTAAGACAGGTAGTACTGTTTAAATACTGTGGTCTAGGGGTTAGGGAGATGTTGGGGTGAGGGTTGGACTTGATGATCCTTGAGGTTCTTTCCAGCCATAATGATTCTATGATTCTTGGTTTTATTGTGAGTTTTAAAACCTTAAAAGTTGAAGCTGGCTGTAGAGAGAGTAGAACATATGAAAATTCGTCAGTAGTTTGAAATCTGAGTGTGTTTGTAGGATTGGGTTATCACAGAATCATGATGTTCATCTGCTGAGCCAGGTCACTAGGCAAAAATAATTGTGAACTCTTATACACTCCAGTTTAACTGGCATCTATGAAAGCATTAGAGTCACTTTGCCTGCTAGTTGTAAATACATCTGTACCACATAAGACAGAAAAGTTTCCATAGAAGTTACCAATGCAAATAAACCTCTCAGCCTAGCAGAGCCTTATTCATACAGCCAGGAATACCAGGCAAGGAGGCTCAGAAAAAGTCTACAATAAATTGGTGAGTTTCCTGTATTACTGAATTTTAATTAACTTTAAAATACAGATGCAAATAGCAAACAATCCCCACCAGAGCACTGATCAAAGGAGAGAGGTAGACAGAAATAGCAAATAATTTCTGTAAAAAAATAGACTGATATCTTTTATTTCTTAGTGGAACTTTGATTCAAGCTTATAAAACTGGTAGAATGGAACAGTCTCATTACCATGAACTGTGTTACTGTAACAAGTTACACAGATGGTTTATAATAATAATACTCCATTTTTGATTCTAGCTCTTCCACATACCAAATGGATCACCATACATCTTCTCTTTTTAAGGAAACCACTTATACTTTCTTACAGTGGCACGCAAACTGGACATTGCATTTATCTCAAATATCTTATGTACATGGACAGATTATAGCACAGAGAGATGAGATTATATCACATTAATTTCCAGTGATTTCCCAGATAAATCTTGTGATCTCTGTAGAGTATAAAATAGGACTTAGAAATGTGGTAGAATGTGTGACTAGAACAACTTAAGTGACTTAAAAATATTTCCATTGATGGTTTTGGTCAGTTAGTTATATTCTCAGAAAGAAATCCCCAGTATTTCCTGCTTTATTCTCATAATAATAAGTCTTAAGAATATTTTTCCTTTAGAGAGTATTTGAGGTTTTTCAATAATAATCTAATTTCCACCTCAAGATTTATGTGAATAGCAACAGGAAATTTGCAGCAAAAATGAATGATTTCTTGATCCATTGGCTATTAAACATCGCCATAGCTGTAATATATGTAATTACATCTTCTGCTCTTTAATGAGTAGATGGCACAGTAAAGTTCGTTTCAGTAAGAGCAGCACTCCCCTAGATTAAACTACCTGAAAGTGTCAGCACAAAACTCGTGTGTTGCACAATAGATTCTTCGCTACTGTTGTATTTATAATTTATTTTTCTTCTCCTGGTTTTTAATTTCCTGTTTAAATCTCAGATTCTAATCTTGTTGTCATATCAGAAGCTGTATTGTGTTCCTTTTTTGGTAGGAAGATGGAGTTTTTCATGCCATTGAGTAAGCTGGACTTACTGATGAGGTACTAACACTGCCAGCGCTACTGTTTATTATATGATAGTCCTTCCGAGCCTCATATATGAGTGGTGAAGGGTGTAAGCCTGCCCTACAAAGATGATCTCTGTAAGGCTGATTTTGAAGAGGCTAAGAGAAAAAAAACCTTATAATATTTCTTATTTCTCTCTCTGTTATTTCCTCTGCAAGCAATCCTACCCAAGGATTCCCTGCACTCCGGAAGAAATGTGAATCCATTTCACTCGGGTGCCACAGTCTGAGAAACACTGGCTTAGGATGTGTTGTGTAGTCGTGAAGTTCTTTAATGTCTGTAATTTTTACCTGGTGAATATGCTATAGCTAATAAAGTGATAAAATTCTTGGTGAAGATAACAAGGCCAAAGTAATTACTAATGCATTTAAAATTAATGACTGAGTTAGAGTGAATTTGTGTTTAAGTCACCTGCTAGCAGCTGAGCCCAGGCTCGCATATTTTACAGGAGCAGCTGGTGACAGTGCGAGCATCCAGGAAAGCACTTTATGCAGGAGATGCTTCGAATGCCATCTACTGTTGAAGAAGCAAAACCATTCAACCCAAAGCCCTTAGCAAAACCTGCTTTTTTTAGAGAGGCTCATTGTAAAATGGAACTATTTATAGCTGTACATTTATTACTTGAGACCATCTTTATTTTTGCAGAATATTAAAAATACATTATGCAGAATTTAACTCTTGATCTGGGAAAGGACTACATGTCTTTGTTTTCAATATCCTAGCATTTGAGTCAGAAAATGAGGCTCTCTGCTTTGTTTTACGAGTTCTCTGAGAATTCCAGTTAGTTAGAAAACAGTTTAAAACAGAACTAAAATTTAAAATCCTGCATTTCCAATAGAGAATTATTAGAAGTTGAATGAAATAAGGAGGTTTTCAATCCAAACACTGTGATAAATATCCCTTAAAAATGCTTATGATTAAAATTTTCATTTGCATGGAATAAACTCTTAAGGGAAATGTGCATGGGGATTATAGTTTTATTCAAGCCTGAGCAGTCTTGTAAACCTGCCTGTTGCACTGGGATCTATTTATTCACATGCTTTGGCTATTAGTGGTGTTGGCAAACATTTGTGTTTTGGTCAGGAACAAGACAATACAATTCACAAGACATTAAAGCCACCTGAATTTCTAGCAGTAAAGACTCACTATGGGGTCTCCATAGTTACATAGAATTGCATTTAATTACAAATTAATAAATCTTGCATGACATTTGGACAAATCTTCCCGTGTCCCCTTTTTTGAAAATGAAACTAGTATTTTTTTACTGATGTGGCTTCTGTTTTAGGCAGGATATTATTGTAAATCACCTGTCTGAAATACCAATGTACATTGAGGATTTATGAGAGTACCTTTCATCACATCGTTGAGGAAAAAAACAAAACCAAGCAAAACAGTTTTCTTCTTCCAAAGAACTTAAATAGATTTTGAACATATTAAACATGTTTTGAAGCTTAACCAGCTAAAATTAATCATCAACATGGTTTAGAAGACCCTAAATAACCTGAGTAAAGGAGTTCTTACACAGAAGCCTTGAAGAGGTATTAGGCTTCCACACAAGGCTTTTCAGCTGTAAGCGCTGAGATTGCAGAGAAGACAGGGCTTTTCAGACTATGTGAGAGACACTAGTGTGACCAAATACACTGCAGGACATGTAGAAAACTGATTCTCTATTGTTTCACAATGTAGCTGCATAAAGAAAGTGAATATTTTCAGGAACAGTCTTTTTTTGTCTAAGAGAGAGTCCAGTGGTGGAACAAACCAATTAAATTCCAGGAGGTATTTACCTACATCTCATGTCTTTGAAATTGCTTTTGGAAAAATCATTGTAGTGAAGAATTATCTCACACTAGCTACTCCCTAAATGAGCCAACAGAAATGAACAGGTAAATGTTTTAGTGAAGAAATACTTAGTAAGACTCAAGGGCTCCTTGCTTTTTGTAACGGCTGCCCTTGACAGCTGCCTTCTGCATCGAATGGATGTTCATTTTGTTCTGACTGCATTTCTAATACAGGTCAATTTTTGATTTTACATGCTGTAAGTTATCAGGTGTGATCTTGCAGCTACAGTAAGTATCTTGTCAGAGGTGAACAATGAAAAGGTAACGGTCAGTTCACCCAGAGAAGATCAGACTGGTGGAGCTCCTAGTTCAAGAAAGTAAAGTGAAAACCTAAAAAGAAAAGGTTGGAAGGTGCTTTTCACTTATGATAATAATGTTCTCATGTTGTCATTATGCTTGTACAGAATGAATAATGCTACTTCCTTCTAGCTATTTTTATTGCCCCTCTTTGACAACTTTGCTCGATCCAAGACTTTTTATTAATTATTGCTTTAAAATGTTGGGTTTTTTTTGGTTTATGTACATGCCTCATTCCCTCAGCAGACACCAGATACCCAAGTGGGAAGCAGCTGGTAGATTCCACATGGCCGCCAAATATAATGCTGATGCTTACAAATCCTCACATTCTCTGTGGTAACCAAAATACTCTTGTTAGCTAAATATAGGAAAAAGCCACAGTAGTCTATTTGAAACAACGTGGTAGGTTTGGACAAACTCTAGATTTTTAACATTGACCTTTTCATATCACCACCCTGGTCGAGGCCTCCTGCTTGCAATTTTGGATAACCTTCAAAAGAGAGCACTGATCCATGAACAGCACATAACGTGATGCCTGCCATTCAGCGTACCGCTTATTTATTGTTACACTGGTACTACAGTCATTTTCTCATGTGCTGATTTGTGATTTGGTTTTCACACTCATTTTATGGTTTTACTATCAACACTATAACAGAAAGGAAAAGGTCTGTTAAAGCTGGGAAGTGTGTGAGAAGTGAGTGAGCATTCCTTTGTAGAACGCAGTGTGTCTGGCTCTTATTACAAACCTGAATAATAGGAAAGATTTTTGCCTTGAAGAGTTTATATCCTGAGGGAAGCAAATTCAGATTTCTTGTGCTACTTCTGAAATAATCCAGAGTGTCAATGTCTTGCATTTTAGGGCTGCAGAGCACAGTTTTCAGTTGCAGTGTGTATCTTCTAAAAAGGTTAGTGTAAAATTTACTTTGAGGTTTGTGTGGAACCTTCTGTAAAACCGTCCCCTTTCTAATAATCATTGAAATGCCAGAGTATCATAGAACCATGGAATCATTAGGGATTGGAAGGGACCTCGAAAGATCATCTAGTCCAATGCCCCTGTTTTAATGTGGTAGATTTTATCAGGTTTATGGGTGGTGTTCATCCAAGGCTCATGCAGGGAGCTCATTCTGCCTCCACTGCTACTACACAGAAGCATTTATAGTTCTGTGTTTATGCATAAAATCTGGCTAGTGCTTTCCTGTTTGTCTTGTATTTTGAAAATGAGAAAGACTGTTGCACAATATAATCAAAATCTTTTAAAAGCGCTGAAAATAGGAATAAATCACTTTTGTTCTCTTTACCAGCTTGCCATGCAGTTTTCATCCCAGATCTCTTTTATTTTAGTTCTGATTTAGTTAATTGCATTTTTAATCTGTGATAAGTTTAATGGAGAGATTCAGCAGTGATCTCCTTTTTACTCTTTTCCTTTAATGCGTAATCAGAGTTTTGGACAGTAAGTTAGGAGCAGATGTCCTAGCTTGATGATACTTAGTTAAACATTTCCAATGGCAAAGGTAATTCAATCTCCTTTGTAGCTGTGGGGAGGATTTACATGTAACCTGAAGTTTTTACAGGCTTTGGCAGATATTCGGTTATTGGTGTATATTACTACAAACCATGAAATGATTTATTAATCTAATGTCAACACAAATTAGTGTATTAAGGTGATTTAGGTGGGGGGTTTTTTTGACCAGCCTGTGAATTTTTGTTGATAAGTCTTTAATTTTAAACTGTGCCCTAAAGAATCATAGAATCATAGAGTGATTTGGGTTGGAAGGGACCTTTTAAGGAAGGGACCTAGTCCAACCCCACTGCAGTGAGCAGGGACATCTGCCAACTCTTCCAGTATTTCACCACCCTCATTGTAAAAGACTTCTGTGCAAGAAATAGCAGTATCTTACTAAGAGCCATAAACTGAATTTATAGTTTAGTCTTCACTCTGCTTTTCACTAGTTTTGCATTGGGAAGATATTTGCTATTTATTGAATGGGTGTGGAGAGAGTTATCAAAAAGAGAGATTACACTTCCTTTTGAAGTTCATGTGTTAGCATCTTGACTCTCGAGACAGCTGCTGGCTCTGTAATGTCATCTGGTCTGGGAATACAAGAAGGAACACATACAAATGCTGAGAATAGTATTCAGTTTATTTATCTTTTAAAATATATGTGGGTGTCAAACAGTTACCATTTTTTGCTGCTTTATCTGAAAGATATCAGCTCTATAGGCACTGCTGCAGTCTTCTCTCAACTATTTTCTGCTTCTTCACTGTGAACACAGCTGGAGGTCAATGTCGCTACTGTGTCTGTAGAGAAAGCAAAATGTGAAGATTCTTTATATAGATCTGAGACTATTTCTCATTGTTCCCATATGATTTGCTTTAGGAAAACCAGATAGTTCTGTGCATTAATATTTAATTTCATCTTAATTCTTAATCAAGTTTACTGTAACATACGTTGCTCATTAAAATTACTGCACAAGCTTTGGGTCTTGGGCCATTGGGCTCTGTGTGTTCTAAACTTAAAATTAGACATGTCCCATTCTCTGGATTTTGTAGGCAATCTATTTAATAAAAAAGCTACTGTAGAGACATCAAAAACTTCATTAATTTGCTATCAGCAATGTTAAACACAGCATTAATTCTAATAATGAGTAAATGTTTAGATGGTGGTGTTAATGCACGAGAGAAACAGAATCCCAAAGAAAAGACTGATTCATACTTCCAATCCTTCAGCAAAAGAGTAGGAAAAAACCTTCCATCCTAGTCTATTCTCTTAAAAACATCTCACTGAGGTGGTGGAGATAAAGGAGAGCACAGAAAGCTACTGAGCAAAGGACTGTAACTACTCACTTACGTAGTTTTTAAATGAAAATTACATTGAGTGTTCTATGCTTTATGATTGTCATAGTGCTCTGGAGACATGAGGTACACCCAGACTACTCTTGCAGATCAGATCTGGTACCTTTAGCTCCATGGATGGAAATATTTGTGAACTTTGAGAGCACTGGTTTTTTTGAGATAGATAAATAAGATATTTATTCTTGCCAAGGGGAGCTGTTTCTGAAGTCTGAATTTTCCCCAACTTTGCTGAAGAACTAGATACCTGTTCCAAATCAGACATACAGGAGCTATGGAGGGTGTTTTTCTGGTCATTTGCATGGATTTAGGCAGTAGAATCACACCAACATGTATGTTTTTGTGGCTGTGAATCAAACTATGTAAAAGTAGAGAAGAGTTCTGTTGACTGAGAGCCTGTAGTTTTGCCTGCATTTTTTGGGAAGAACGCCTTATGGTTTTGGCATAGAGATTTCAGAGAGGAGCTTTTGTTGATAACAGGAGAGTGAAGAATAGAGAAGTATTAAGATTTGAAAGAACTAAGAATAATTTTTTATGTTAATGTTTTTACTACCTTTTTTCCCAGCTTCCATTTTTTAATATTCTCTTCCCTCTTCTTTCTCCTCTGTTCTCTTATTCATTCTCTGTGCCAGTGGGACTAATCATAATCTTTGAGGAAATTTTCAGTACACAGAGAGGATCTAACATCAAAAAGTGTTCACTGAGAATGAGATCTAACCTAATGATGCTAGCTCCTGGAAAAGATCAAAGAGGTCTGGCATTTGCACTGTGTGGGTTTGCAGAGGAGCACAAGAGAAACGGTGCTAAGAATGTTTCAAAGGGCAGGGGATCCTGAAGACAAAGTGCAAGGTGCTTTATTATTGATAACTAGAAAAATCCTGGCTTTTTAAGTGGAGCAATATATGGAGAGATGAGCTGTGCAGAAGCAAAAAATAAAAGTCACAAAAGCTTCAGGCCCTTCTAACCTTTTGGAACTAACTTGGTGCTTGTGCAAAGTGTGGAGTGAATTTAGAAATAATTTAGAAATAACGAAAGGTGAAAATAGGTGGTAAAGTATTTAATTACCTACACCATTAGAATCCATTATCCCGATCCCAGTTGACACCTCATCGTCACCTTTGCAGTGGTTTTGTCTAGCAAGTAACTAGAACTGGCATTGTTCTTGGCAGAGTTTGGAGAGAATAAGATTGAAATAGCATGGGAAGTTAAAATGAAGCCAGGTAGTCTGGAAGAAGCAGAATGCAGTTGTATGCTGCTTAGGGATTTTCAGTGCTTGTTGAGTAAATGGTGGTGCTGGTGGGTTTGACCTGTCAATTCTCTTGTTTTAAGCAACTATTAATCGTTGATGTGTGAAACAGAGAGAATGCAATCCATATGTATGTGGGTACACAATCTAGTAAAACACAAAGTAGTCCTTATAACTAAAGAAAACACTGTATGTGTGTATGTAGGTAGGGTTTTCTTTGGTTCTTTAAACCACAGCAGTGTTAAAAATGCATTCTGCATATTTCAACTAATATGTACTTTTTTCCAGCAGTTAGTAGAACTTTTAATTTAATCTGATTGAACAGTCTTTTGGAAAGAGACATTAGCCTGTGGCTTGATGATTTAGGTTCAGAATCTCTATTCTCTGACCTCTGAAAGATCTGTGCTGTACATCTGAAGGGTTCAGACCTGTTGATCCACAAGGCCAGTGTTAGTTTAATTTCATATGCTAGAATGATTATAGACTTTTTAATCATTTCTTTCCAAATTGTAGCTTGCCCTCCCTGGTTGTTATAAAGTGAAGGGAGTTCGTTGCTTAATCCGGAGACCGAAGAACGTATGGAGAGTGCTAACAGAATGCATCACAGTTATATAATAATGGAAGAAGATGTCCTCGTGTGACTGCAGTGTTGGAAAGCATATAGTGGATGAGACACAGAATTCTCAGAGTAGAAAGGTGTATTTCATAGGAGATACATTTTGAATTGTATGGTGACATTATTTCCTGATGTAGAACACAGTGTTCCTATCAAATGCTGAGAAAATAATTCTCAAATGCAGGTTTTCAAAGCATCTGCTAATGGACGATGTTTTTTATTTAATGATGCTAAACTAAAATCTGATTGTAAGATTTTAAAAATTCCCAAGGGTTTACAGCTGCAATTAAAGTCACCAACAGTATACTATCGTGTTCTCTTGAAAAACACATACTGAAGATTTCCAATGGCTCACTCAGAATTAGTGCGCAATATTGTGATGCTGACTGTACTCCGTTTTGGTCTCAGTTCTACAGGTGAAAAACATTGATGATGGTCACAGTCCAAAAGACGATGTTGGTTGTCATTTGCTTCTGTGAAGTGCTCAGATTTCTTTGATTCAGTTCAACAGAAAAATTTACAATGAATTAGTAATTCATTGAGAATATAAGAGCTATAATCAGAATATAGAGGGGAATATGAGAGCTATAATCAGTTTTCTCTATCCAGTTGCCAGGGAGGTGACGTTCACACTGTCTAGCTCTAGGCATGCAGTTTAGAAGCTCTCAAGTCATTCTTTGTTAACGTTTTCTTCTCATAGTTGACCATACAGAGGTTTTAGGCTCTTAATGTTGGGGGATATGAATTAAATGCCGTATGGTGCCAAGTGAAAAACATATGGAAATGCTTTGGTTCCCTACCCAGAGCATTTTCTGTGTTGAAAACCCAGTATGGATTCCGTTGTTGAAAGTGGGTAAGAACATTATTCTGATGAAGACACATAGCAGAGTGGAATTACATGAAAAAGATTTATTTTCACATTTCTGAGCTTTGTAGTGTTTTTGGAATATAACTGGCTTGGGCTTTCTTTCTTGTAGACTTTACTATTTGTTGCATGTTCAGTTCTCCCTTTCTGTAGTCAGTTTTGGAAAGCTTTCAGTCTGTATTACACCCACTTATTTTGTTCTTGTGTAGTCACTGAACGCTGCTTATAGATGTATTCACTGTGGTGTGATCTGTGGTGGAGGAGATGTAGAGCTATTTTCTGTCTGTTTTTAAGTGTCCTCATAAATTGGAAGGCTGCATTCTCTGTTTAGTTAGGTAAGATGATTCTCCACAGAGACATTGAGAACTTTTTTGGGTGTTTTTGAACATGTAGGGAAGCTAGACCCTCACTTGATATTTAAGATGGGTATCTGCCATTAGACAATATGAACATTCCTGTGACTTTATGTCTCCATTCTTGGATCTGGTAGACAGGAATTGCATAGAACATGTTGCCAACTCAAGTTAAAGCACGTATTTCAGATGGAATATTTTCCTAAAGACAATGAACAAATGCTTGCCAGTACTGTACAGACCTACTGTATGTATTATCTAGTTATTTTATCAAGTCCTAGTAAATTTTACTCAAGAGTAACATTCCTTTATATGTTGTCTGCAGGCCCTGACATCACTGTAGTTTAATAAATATAGTGCAGCTCTTCCTTTAGTCTGTAAATTTAGGACACTGTGCTTTATATGATACATTACATGGTATAAATTCACCTTGAATTATGACAGGCAGTTTGGTTGTAAATAAAAATAATACTAAAAACATAGATTATAGTTAATGTAATCAAAGATCCTTCACCTTCCCTTGCATAGCTGAACGTATTCCTGGCAACATTCTAACATGACATTCTGACCATAGAGTTGGAAGCCAGTTACACAACATTACTGATTTAATTTTGTAACTGAATGCTTTAGGTGCTTCTCATACTTTTAGAACTTTAAATCTTTTAGACCCATTGCCCATTTTTAATGCTATGTGTACATAAGCACAGGATACAACTTAATGCAAATACACAACAGCTATCAGAGGAAATCCTTTGAACCCAAAGTAAGAGATTTCACCAGCCTGTTTGATGCAGATTATAGAGCTTCAGGGTAGCTGTATTGCAACACGTTGCACTCAGTTGTGCAAACTTATCTTTTTAGGGTCAAAGAAGAGCAAAAACCACAGCTGACACAGTAAGTAAAAGATCTTAAAAATGCACTAGGCTTGACTTTCCTACCTTTGCCGCCTTCTGCTCTCTGCACCTTTGATGGTATTAGCTTTCACTAATACCTGATAGGTTGCAGTTAGTTTGCCATCTGCTTCCTGACTGGCTTGTAAGAGGGCTGCCTGCAGCTTCTTACTTCATCCACATGTTAGCTGGATGTAGGTTCTTGCTGCCTGCTTGTGAACTGGTGAACTGTAGAACTCTTTCCCCTACACCCTTAGTCGCTGACTTAGTATCACAGCTGACATTCCCATTGGCTCTAGCTTTTCCGCCTGTATATTTCTCTTAACATTGGATAAGAAAAAACTTCAACTAGTGTGGTTTTGTTGGTTATTCAGTCACATTATTTGCTTATTTAAACAGGTGGTTTCCCTTTAGTGGGATCACTGAGCTGGTAAATAACGTGCTTCAACCACAGCAAAAACAGCAAAATGAAAAGGAGCCCCAGACGTAAGTAAGCTGCTCTCTGTAGACTAAGTAATGTCTGTGTAGCTTTGAAACATACGGGAGAGTATGTCTAAAAGAACTGTCCATTTAGAGCACCTTGCTGAGAACATTTTACAAGCTGACATCGTTGCTTTCCAACGCCTGATTTGCAAAGGGACAGCTAAAAATCAGGTTGTACTCTCCTTATCAGTATCTTAAGTGATTACATAAGAATGCAGTGTACGGAGTTAGTACTGCTCCTTTTACCTTCTTCTGCAAATGTTCCATATGTGAAACTCCCAGTCAAGTGTTTCCTGTGCATGAGGAGCTGGAATGGTAAGACATGTACTACTGTATATAGCATGTCTACACACATGCATGCTGTTTGTGATGTTGGTCATGTGTAGAATGCTATACACATCCGCAGAGTGTGTACAGGGAGCTTTCTAAGCAATAAGAAAATGTCATTTCATTTTTTTTCCATGCTTCTAAAATATCTGTAAAGTTACACAACTTTATCAGATATAAGGTGAAATATTTGGTCTGTCAAAGCTAAGGGCATTCTGACTTTGATGGGGCCAGTATTTCATTCATGGACCTTTCACAGTGCTAAAGCCATGATGAGAGCCATATGAGAAATGGTATTTTTCTTGCTGTCTGGAAATTCTAAGATGTAACAGAAACTGGCAAAGCTAGGACATTCAGTCGTTAGAGCAGAAAATACTCATAAAGAAAAACTAAAAGAGACTTGTCAATTCAAATTCTTAATTGGAGTGCACTGAGATTATTGAAGCTTTAAACAGTTAAGTTGCTGTCTTTTCTTCTACAGGGGAATCTGTTTTAAGTTCACGTGATAAAAGAAACGTTTGCCTTTGAAGCCATGCAGAACTGGTTTAAAATGTGCATATAAGTTGTTAATTATTTCCCAAGCAGAAGCATTCCTAGTTTGGCTTTAAAAATGTATATTTCAATGGAGTTTCATAATGGCAGGTCATGAAAGCTGAGAATTATTTTTTGAGAACTCACAGTGAGGAATTTTCACAAAATTAAAAGAAGAAGTAGTCCATAAAATCCATGTTCTGTAGCATAATTCATTATGCTGCTTCTGATATCCGCATCTAAGTTCTTATGAAACGGCATATAATAATAATAGTGAAGTTTTTCTTTACTGGTTAATATTATACACTGATTTATTATGTTTTAGTCAGCACCTCGGTGTCTCCTTTGCACGCCCAGTTTCCTTAATGCAGCAAAGTTTGTTCAGCTCACCAGTGTTATCCATATCACCCATTTGCACAGGGCTTTGAAGAGACTGCAAATACTCTACACTCAGTGTAATCAGTTGAGTTATAGCTGCCAACAAATGGTCATTGGTATACTGAAAGTTTTTGTAATTATTATTTGAATGTTGATCTCTTTGGGAAACTACTTTATTCAATGGTTTTTTTAAAATAATTAAGAAATCATAGAATTTAGAGATGACACAAGTCTGGGAGAAGTGTGATACCTAACAGTAGCATTATAGTCCAAAACAGTCCTGAAAAATCCAAGTTATGGTTATAATAATTCAAAAGGATAACTGCAAGGTGATGTAGTTGTGTAGGATCAGTTTATGCGGTTCACACAAGATAGAGAAAGATGGTGTAGGTAGAAGTTCTTTGGCAAAGAATTTGAACAGCATGGCAGTGTATATGTTAAGCAGGAGCCAGAATGTCTGGGAACCACTAGGTAGCTTTGAGTTTTTTCAAATGACCTATGCTCAGTGTAATAGCAAGCTGCATAGACAATGATTTAATACAATTTCACTATATGTAGTCAGCAGGTTAATTTGCAGGAATTCCTTGAAGGAGTATTTTTCTGACAGAGAAAAATGTATCTCCTGTGTTCTGCTGCCCTGGGATTGTCTGTGTTTCAGTGCTTTGAAACTTGGGGAGAAAGAAGTTTATAACATTTTCCTTTTTGGGGTTAAGTGCAGTTCAACTAAGAGAGATTGTTCTTTGTTGCAGTGCTGCCAAACTGTGCATGGAATGTTGTGTTAAAATAAGTAGAATTCATCTTTCTGAGGAATCTAAAGCATTTTGGTGTGAAGTACTCTGCCCAGGCTTTAATTTCGTTGTGAGAGCAGTGCCAAAGGGAAAGCCGTAAGGAGTACCTTGTGAGTAGGAAAGCACTAAGTTTGGTCTTTGAGCCATGCAGCCCTGCTGTTTGATACCTATGATTCTATGAGTATTATATGAGTAGGGTCAGTGGGGTAGAGTCTGGGTGGAAGACTGTACGTAGTGGAGTCCCCCAAGGAATGGTAGTGGGACTAATATATTCATCAGTGACCAGGATGAGGGATTGGAGTGCACTGTCAGCAAGTTTGCTGATGACACAAAGCCGGGAGGAGTGGCTGACACCCCACAGGGCTGGGCTGCCATTCAGGGAGACTTAGACAGGCTGGAGAGTTGGGCATGGAGAAATGTAATGATTCTGTGTGTGATCTCTGCATCCAATAGACGTGTGAAATTGGAGTCATGAGGAGTCTAGCACTCTACTGTGTTTATTTTCTTAGGCAGTGGATACAAAGAAAACAGTAAATGAGCTAAAAATAGAACAATAAAAAAAGAAACAGTTATTCTGAAGTAAAATGTGAAACCAGGAAATAACTATAAAACTGTTTTTCTCTTATAAAATAAATATGAGGTACCTGCACAACCTCTATTACACGATTCTAGTGATAGTTCATGACTTAGTGTTATGACACTATTAAATTTGCTATTTGCAGCGTAAGATTATGGTTGCCTGACCTATAAATGTGCCTTAGACTTTTAAAAGGGTTTTTTCATCAGAACATTTAACAGAAGAAACGTTTCTTTATGTTGGTTGGATTGTCCACAATGTTAGTGAGGCCAGGATAGTACTCATGAGTATGGCAGAACTCAGTTTTATGAGAAGGCAAAGCTAAATACCTCGAGTACAGGTAAAAATAGTGCTCATAAGAAATGTATTCCTACATTTAAATGATAATCTGAGAGATCTATTTTTAATCCTAAAAGATATAATAAGGTATAATTCTGCAGACAAACCCACAGAATATGATAGTTCAGAGAGAATAGGTTTCATATTTTTGAGAAATCAAGAATTCTTAGGAATAAAGAAACTCTCAGGGACAAGGTAAGGAACATACTGTTTAAGAAAATGTCTATTTGTGGAAGATAAAAGTAATCTTTAAATAGAAATCAAGTAATACAGTAGTATATGTAGTAGTTGTATAAGGAATTCCTTGAGAATCTGGGCTTAAAAATCAGACATGCAAAGAGAAACAACCAAAAATACTTAGCTGGCCAGCAGTTAGTGTTATGGGCAAGCAGAAGGAGGAAAATGAGTGCAGGTAATCCAGTCTACATACAGAGAAGATGTTGGATAAAATAGTAATAAAGGAAAAAAATTCCACTTATTTATAAGGTAGAACTGAAATGGAGTTATTGCTGAACTACTCAGTGTCCAATCTCTAGATATTTTTGTTTCTGCAACATAATGTGAATTAAAAATATTGGTATGGCTGAAGAACAGGGTGTTTGCAAACGTGTTTATGTGTAGGTGTAAACAAACCCACTGCTATCAAGACAATACAGACTGCAATATGTTCTAACATTTAATGACACTCCTGAAAGATTTGTGTGAGAGTATTTTCTCTCTGCTATAATTTTTGAAATTTCTTAGTGTCTGTGGATGTCATGAGCTCTGGTGCTGCTAATATGCTGACAACATCCTACTTTGAGCTGCTTTCCAAAAGAACTGGACAGTACCCCTGGAGGGATGACAGGTTGTCTGAATGAGATAAGCAAATAGATTTAGAAAATGCTGGCTTAGGCTTAACTTGAAGAAGACAGAAGTGATACTGTTACTATAATAAGAGGAAAGCATTTTAAGCATGCAGCTGAATCAGTGACCTCCGTCTCCAATGGAATCTGTCTTCGTGACAGTGGCAAACGGGGTTCTTGCGAAACGCAAGAAACCATCCACTCCTTTTGTCAGACAGTGATGATAATGAGCATTTTCTTTTTCTGAAGAATTGTGTCAATTTTATGGAGAACTAATGATAAAAGATACAACAAGTTTGGTTTGTTTGCTGTTGATCAAATCTTGTCATAGGAAGGCTGCATCACTGCTGCTGCTGCATTCTACTGGCTATGCGTTACTCAGTAATTTATGGTCTTTCTCCTTAAAATGCCAGGACAAAGTGTATTTTGTGAGTGAAAGTGATGTGAACCTTATTTTACTTATTTTTGCCATCATTTAGGTTGGAAAAAAAATCTTTAAGATGATTAAGTTTAACTGTAATGGTAGCATCACCAAGTTCACCACTAAAGCATGTCAGCACCACATTTACATGTCTCTTAAAGCCCCCCAAAGATGGTGACTACCACTTCTCTGAGCAACATTTTCCAGTGTTTGATAACCCTTTTGAACAAGAAATTTTTCCTAATATCCAATGTAAACCTGCCTTGGTGCAACTTGAGACCATTTCCTTTGGCATTATTCCTTGTTTCTTGGAAGAAGAGACTGATCCCCACTTCTCTGCAACCTTCTTTCAGGTGGTTGTAGAGAGCAATAAGGTCTCCTCTGAGCCTACTTTTCTTCAGAATAAAAAAACCCACTTCCCTCAGCTGCTCCTTCTTAGACTCTTTGCCAACCTTGTTGCCCTTCTCTGGACACGCAATGTTACTGGTTCCATGACTTCTATTTTCATCATAAATTATATATAAAAGAAAGGCAGAAGATATTTTTGACTGGTGACATAAAATTTGAACATTGCATTCCCTACTGTTTGTGATAATTCTAGATGGCAAAGGATTGTTTCACACGTGTGAAAACATGTGGCTATCTGGTATAGTTCCTATCCCATGTCTGGTGCTAACTGAGCAACTTCCCTCAGTTATGAAGGGTGTGAATATCTATTACCTACGTTCTTGTTTCTTTCCTCTAAAATGCTTCTACTTTTCCATGCAATTTGCAGTCCATTACAGACATCTGCTGCTTTATTTCCTTTTTTGTATCTTTCATGGACTGAGCTGGCAAAGTGGCTGTTTTTGCTGAGGAAATTCGACTAAGCCTTGCTGAGATCAGCGTACTGGAACACCCCTCCTATGAGGACAGGCTGATGGAGTTGGGGTTGTTCAGCCTTGAGAAAAGAAGGCTATGGAGTGACATTATAGCGGCCTTCCAGTATCTGAAGTGAACCTACAGGAAGGCTGAGGAGGGATTTTTTACAGGGGTTTGTAGTGATAGGGTGAAGATTGAGGGCTTTAAATGGAACGAGGATAAATTTAAATTAAATGTAAAGAGGAATTTCTTTACTGTGAGAATGGTAAGACACTGGAACAGGTTGTGCAGGGAAGCTGTGGCTGCTCCATCACTAGATGTGTTCAAGGCCAGTTTGGATGGTGCTTTGAGCAACGTGATCTAGTGAGAAGTGACTCTGCCCATATGGTAGGGGGGTTGGAATTAGATGATCTTTGAGGTCTCTTCCAAGCTAACCAATTCTATCATTCTGTCACACTATGATTCTATAAAATATTTTTAAAGCCTTCAATTTTTACAGAGAGGAGACTCAATTTAAGGAAGAACATATGTGGAAATGTAGGTAATTATTAATTATTGAAAATATGGATTTGTAGAGACATCTGGCTTTTTTATTCATAAGTGACTTTTCAGTGGACCCTTAGCAGCTGCTATGCACAGAGTATTTTTCAAGGGGCATGGATCAATTTTTAATTAATCATAATGTACTCTTTTTTGCTAATGTCACTTTTGAGGGGAGTCCAAGGTTGCAGAAGAAACTTCATAATAACTGGATTTTATTTAACCAGTGAAATCTTGTCATAAGCAACAAACTCTTGGCTTTCTTACAGAGTTTCTGTTTGGCTAAAACAATCGCAGTCAAATTCATGGAGACGGCTTGGCAGAGACTAAGCAAAACAAAAGAAAAAGAGAATACCTCATGGTCCTTATGTTTTATTTGCAGATTGTGACAGATTCTTGTCAGGTTTTTGCTACTTCTGGCTTTGTCTTCAAGCAGGGAACGTTTGCCTTCTGACCCTTCCATAGAAATAAAGAATATAGGGAATGTTTTCACGCTGACAAATAGTGGCCAAGTTCATGATTCTCTTTGTAAACCAAATGAACATCAAGTCTGAATTTCCATGGGATTTATATTATCTAAGAATTTTTTCAGAGCATGCCTTAAATCATTCTTTGCTCCCTAGTAAATTTTTCTTACTGAATGAATGTTCCCAGTGGGACTATAGGCCCAGCACAAATCAACCTTACCCCATGGAAACACAGTTAAGGTGTCTGAAACTGAGGGGAAACTTGGAGCACAGAGTTTACTGCATTCCTTCATAGACAGGATCCTAGTCTGAAACCTAGAGGAGAAAACCATATGGTGCCTCCAGACTGTGCTTAGTGTATTGGCTGAAGATGTAATGATATAGCCTGCTGTTGCGGTTTAAACCCAGCTGGCAACTAAGCACCACGCAGTCTCATTCACTCACTCTCTCCCTGCCCAGTGGAATGAGGAAAAGAATTGAAAGGGTTACTACGTTCTGTTGAAAACTTTTCATCCTGATACAGTTTGATGCCTGGGTAGTAATGGTATTTTCAATAATAATTTCAGTCAGGCCAAAAAATGGTAATTAATGAGGTAACAAACATCCTACATTTCTTTAAGGAGATGTGGTTCTTTTCTTGTAGTATGGATCAGTTCAGAAAGTTGTTTATTCTTACGAGTGTGTGAAAGAAGTGTCTTAAAAGCCTTTGTAAATAAAAAAATAGAGCCACTGAACAAGGATCCAGAGTCAGCAAAAGAGTAGGTGGTTGTGTGTTTTATTTGTGATTAAAAAAGGAGACAGTTGTTTATTGTTTCCTTATACAGTGACCTCCAGCAGAAATAGAGTGCATAGACTGATGCAGTGTAGAGTAAACATGCAGATAGGACCCCTTCAGCATGTGGAGATCTGTAGCATGCACTTGTCATCACTAGCTGCAGTGTTTCTGGGCTCTGGTTAGTTGAGATAAATCCTTTTAATAATATCAACAATATTTTCATAGAGTACCTTTTCCGAAATCAAGATTTCCTTCTTCTTAGCTCAAAGATTTCTGTGTCCATCTCTTTCTGGCAACTGTTATCTCATGACATATTGTATTTGGCTCTCTAGACTCCTGGTCTACTCTATTACAGGTTTCTTCCCCATGGACATCAGTTGTTGTCAATACTTTCAGTGATTCTAAACTTTTAAATTTCAGTTAGTGGATTTGAAGAACAGCTCAACATGCCATGTTATGGAGATGTCTGCCCTATCTAGGTTGAAAATGTGACAACATTCATTCCTATTAGTGTTTTCTTTTTGATTGAGGTTTGCAAGAGAAAAGATAAGGTTAGTGGTTGGAATCAGAATCATAAGAGATGGGGACTAGTTAGTGACTTTAGTGGAAACGATTCTGTCAGTTCCCTAAAAAGATGCTGCTGTGAGTCACGCTGTTACTCTACTAGTACCATAAGTATAAGGTGTCTGTTCAGAAAGCACTCACGCAAGACAGCAGATACATGAGTGTCTGTCTTCCTCACTTGGAAAATATTTTTATTGCAGTTAACTTGGGCTTGTTTTGGCATTACAGCTTCTGTTACCACATGCAAACTGCTGATTTCTTTAAGCTACTTTCTCTTGGGATGGTTCTCTAGACCTTTTGCATCAGGCAAACCTACTGGTTCAGTGCTTGTGCTGAATTTCTCCCTCCCCCTTCTCACCTTCTTTCAACCCTTTTCATCCTCTTAAAATTTCACCTGGAAAAAACTCAGGAAGACTTCTAACAAAGTGGAATGAACCCCTAGGTTACTGAGTATTAAGTATAAGTAAGAGTAGGACTAAAGTAGAGGTGATACCTTGTTTGGTCTTCGCACAGCAGTAGCTTTCTCCCAGAGCAAACCCTGTTTTTTTTTTTTTCCCAGTATAAACTGAAAGAATTGAATTTGAAGCCAGAGATATATAAAATGTTATTTAGAAGTCAAAAGAACATTTATTGAAACAACTAGAGTGACTTTACTGAAGAGTTAATTATTTGCACCAAATACATGAGACTTGAAATCCATTGTGACTGGTGTTAAAATACAGGCTTTCAAAGTGTGGTTTTAATGCTTGGCAATTTGAGATATAGAAGAAACTCACTCATTTTATTTTGCACCAGGGGTAGAGATACTAAGACATGAAAAGAGCTTAATGAACTCAATAAATAGTAAGGAGATAGATACAGTGATCATGGCTGAATCATGGGAAGACACACTAGGTGAGACAGTTGTCTTTTATCACCAGGTGCAGTTTTTGTTATATGCTGGTAGTCCTCACTCTAGTTCTGGTTTTACAGAATTGAGGATGACTAAATGGGTATCCAAAACATTTCACATATGTTTCAGAAGGAGCATGGATCTCAAGATACTTGCATCACAAAAGCCTCAGTCATCTCTTCTATTTTAGAGATGGATGTATTTCTTTAATTTTTCAGTGTAATCATTCCCATCTGTTTTACATGTGTGCTCCTGTATGGCTTTCTGTGATCGCAGAGGAAGTGATATTGATTTTTACAGGGGGAAACTCACTTATCTCTTCCGAAGGATGTTTTCCTGATTATGTTCTGTATAGAGAGAAAGTTGAGGTAAATGCATAGTTCTGTGGCTTCTGCAGTATCTTGGACTCAGAACAAACACAGACAGATGGTGCCAGGGTGAGTCGATCAGAAGCCTGGGGTGAGGATGAGTACTACTAGGTACAAAGTCTCATCTATGAATAACATTAACAGACGGTGAAGATTGTCACAGAGCAAAAAAGGAGACTCGCAGAAAAAAATTGATAGTTTCTCTAGTGGCCCATTGGAATTTTGATGTCTGACAAACATGGTTCAGTGACTACAAAATTTCAAAACTTGTCAATCAGTAGTTCCAGTTAATCATTCTACATAGCACTTTTTTCTCTCCTGGAGCAATCTTCATATCCATTTGCATCTTTTCTACTTCCACAGATGATTGCTATTTTTGTTTTAGGAAGGGGATATTCTTGATTCTGTGTGAGGATATTCAGCAGAGAGAACTTGGGTTCTATCAAGACAGAGTTCTCACCTCAGGTGTACTTTGTCTATGGATGCAGCCTGTACCAGGAAACAGTTTGGAACAGTCGTGGACCCTCCATCTTTAATGACGTACCTGAGAGCAAAACATGTTATATCGTTCCTTGTGCAGTGTCCACCAACAGAGTCAAACCCACTAGCATTTACATGACAAAAATGTGATGAACAGATGACTCTGATACAGCAGAACATTGTCTATTTCATGATGAAGTGTGTATTTAAGGTAACAAATGTGTTCCAGCCATGTTTCATCATAGGTAGCAATGATGCTGCATTCTCCTCTTTATGGTTCCTGGATTGAATGTCTTCAGAAAAGGTTTATCTGTCTTACTGGAAAATATTAACAAACAGATTTGCTTTTAAATCCATTTTATTTGTGATTCTAATGCATGTATTTCTTAGCTACTACGATATTAATTACCTATGTGCACTAAATAAATGTTCTTTATTTGATTAGATGTGTAACGTGGATGAGTTGTGATAATCCTAGGACCACAACTTTATCTCTTCTGGTGATTTGTTCAAGTATTGGCTGTTAAATCCTAGCCAATGCCTTTACCACTCTTGTCTCTACTTTTAGAGGGCAAAGAATGATTAAAGAGATGTAGATAATAATCAGCTTCTTTTTTTGGTGTCCACATTTAAAGAATGATCCTGCTTCCAGTGCTGGAAACCTGCTGTTACAAAGATCCTATTTTAACAGCTCAGTTACATTAACAGAAAGAAGAGTTGGAAATTTATCGCTATTGATATTATGTCTTCTTAGAACAGTGATGTGTTCTTAAACCTGGATACAAAATGCTTATGTAAAATAAGAATAGTAATTGGTTTTGGTTATCTGGGTTTCTTTTCTTTAGGTGGAATTAACCATGTTATGCAGCAGGAATGATAATAGAGCCTTTTTTTCCCAAATTGTATTCCACAATGTCTTTAATTTAGGTTAGAATCATAGAACCATTAGGGATTGGAAGGTACCTCAAAAGTCCATCTAGTCCAATCCCCCTGCCACAGCAGGATCACCTAGACCAAG
>VZRI01011322.1:168622-180289 GCA_013397515.1 Upupa epops
ACTAGTTCAGAGTAGAGGGGGAGAAGAACCTCTCTCGATCTGCTAACTACCCCCCTTCTGGGCTACCCCAGGATGCTGGTTGAGGATACCTCAGTGAGAAGGCAGAGGTTGCTCCTGCAAGTGATGGTGTCTCTCTCCCTTTGTGAGCTCCTTCCTCATAAAAAAAGTATCATTATTTGTTATATTTGAATCTCTTTTTCAAGGCCTGTTTTTCTCTTGTTTGTTTCTAGAAGATGTTACATTGGCATGATGAAAAAAAATTGTGGTTTGGCCCTGCTTCTAGTTCTTTATAAATATGAACAGTATGAAGAATTATGGAGTTCTGAGGATTAAGAAATTCTTTTGAGAGGATCTCCCCATGTTGTGCTCTTACTGCAGAGCTGCACTGGTAGTAAGTTTACATTTAAGAGTAATGATACAGTCAAAACCAAGTCAAAACCACCACAACTAGTTACTACCGCTGGTTCTGGTGGTGGTAACTCAGCATCAAGCATGTTGCAGTTTGCTTAGATGGAGATGAAACAACCAGATGGGGAGCACAACTGAGCTTCCTTAGCATTGCTCAAATTGATTTCCTCTTTGTTCAAAAAGGAAAATCATCGAGATAGGAACAGTCCTGTCACAGAGGTAAACAGATAGGGGCTGCTTAATAATTGAAAATGCTCATGAATGTTGTAAACAATGTGAAATGAACTCACTCTAATCATGATACTGTAATGTCAGGA
Organism: Upupa epops; assembly: GCA_013397515.1. Taxonomy (NCBI): domain Eukaryota; kingdom Metazoa; phylum Chordata; class Aves; order Bucerotiformes; family Upupidae; genus Upupa; species Upupa epops. The sequence goes on from VZRI01011322.1 coordinate 169,348, forward strand.
GGTGTTACATTTCGGAGCCAAGACAGTCTGACCTATTATTTAGCATGCATTTGTTTTGACTGGGTGTGTAATAGTGTAATGAAAGAGCAATGTCACTGTAATATTAAGAAAATTTAACACTGTAATTTAGCTGTTTTTTGGCTTTTCTGAAACTACAGGTGTGAAGTTAATGGCTTCCTTTTGTAAGTCAGCTGATGATGCAAATAAAGTAACCTGAGTGACTGTGAGAAATATTATCTCTTCTGGAGATGCCCTTTATAAATGTAAGAATGTTGCTTGTGCTTAACTGCCAGCAGTGGAATTAGCCTCTTTTTAAGGTACATTTGGTAAAGGATTAGTACTTACAGACTCAGCATTTTACTCAAGCAACTCCTTTGGGATAGCATGCATTGCAAACACAGGGAGAAAGCCCATGGAACTAGAGATAAATGATTTTTAATCGAGGGAGTGCAGTTGTGGAATGAACTTGGAGAGTTTCCTTGGAGAGTCAGGCACTGGAAGATTCCCTTTTTCAATTACAGCTGGCATGCTGAATCTTAACTTTGAACGAGACCCAAAATTACCTGGGGAGTGTTGGGCTGGTCACAAGGGTAGAGAGCAGAAGGAAAACTACTACTGTTGTGTATAAAAGTATGGATTTAATTTACTCATTTGATGCTCAATCATTAAAAGGAGTTTTACTGATATTTCCTGTGTAGGTGGAGAAGGTATAGAAATAGGTGGCAAAATTTATAAGAGTAATAATTTCTATGGAGAAAGAGTGAAAAATTTAGCTAAGAAAGTTTATTTTAGAAACAAATGAGAAAACCATGATGGGAGTTGATAGACTCATAATGATTTACAGAAACTGTTTGACAGATTTTTTTCTAATACAAGAGAAGCTAATGAAAACTTGAAAAATATCCAGTATAATCACCAAGATACTTGTTCAAAAGTTGTGGAAACTTCTGTTCAAATTTAGGATGTGAAATGTGAGTCAGAAAAGGATAATTAGAACCCTCTCAGTTATATTGGAATAAAACACACAGGGGTGTGAAGATACTCAAAGTTGTAAAGTAGTTTCCATCTGGAATTATGAAAGAACCTTCCCTACTTAGAGGCAGATAGTCTTGTAGCTGTCACTTATGAAGAAACCAGGTGGCTTTGTGTGAATGATTTGTCCATTGCTAAATTATTAGAGGGGTGTGGTAACCTCTATTTTAAAAATGTCTCTCTTATGGCTAAAAAAGTGTTGAAAAAGTTCCAGATTAATTACATTTATTGCTGTATTCTGCCTGATTAAACCTTATAGCTCTTTGTATATTGCAGATTGTAAAAATACAACAGACAATTCAGTTAAAGATTAATTTTAACAAACAAGAAGGGAAAGTTTGTCACAAAAAGACCGCTTCTCCATTAAATCTTGCAATTACCTTGAATTGCTGCAGAAAAGGGATGAGTATCTGTCTGTTGCCCTGGAAGTAACAGGTACAGCCAGGAGTTACCTGCTTCTTTGTTTCTTTATATAAGTTGTCTAACTTTGCCCAGGTGACAGTAACTGGGTCAGGCTTTAAGTGGCCATATGTTCATCTTCTCCATGTTCACTTTTTGTGTATCCTTGCACAGGACTATTGTACCTCCCCATTGTTCATGGCTACCTTGGCAGCAAAGAGCAGCCTCACTGCTGCCAATAAACAAAGTTAATGAACAAAGGCTGCAGTTTTATTCAATGCTGAGCGTTATAAACAGAAAAATAATAGACAGGTAAGATAATCCTCTGTTCCACCTAGACAGTCTAGCTGCTGTGTAATCTGTAGATTCATCTACAGAGTCAGTTATTAAAACCAAGTGTTGATATTTTTTTCCCCACATCTTTTCTAGACATTTTTTTGCTGAGTTTCTTAATGTATTGAAATAAACAGGATTCAATTACAAACCTGCTTAGGGCATACCTGATAGACTAATTAATTCATTTGTTATGACATCGGGAAGATTGCAAGGAGAGGAATATTGACTGTTTTGTGAGGGAAGTCAAATAAGCTGTGAACAAAATGTGAGCAGTGTGAGAAGAAAGCCATGCAGAAAGCCCCAGTAAATGGGGAGAGGAGCCAAGGGCAGCTTGAGGTTCTATTCTTGTCTGTGTGTTTTACTGCTAAGAGTGGCTTGTATGAAATATTGTTGTGCAGTATGGTTGGATGGGTATGGTTGGACTTGGTGATCTTGAAGGTCCTTTCCAACCATGATTATTCTGTGATTTTGAAGCTCCCTCCAGCAGAGAATTTTTTGTTTCCTTCCCAAGTGAGAAGAAAATGCTGTTAGGGTGTAATAGGACATCTCTGCTTTCCTTGCTTGTGAAGGAGACTGAAACAGTGGTCTTAGTTTTAGATGCCGATTAGTTTTTCTTAGTTGGCTTTTCCCACTTGACTTACAAGTGAGCAACAGAAAGGGTATAAAGCCATGGATTGATGCTTTTTGATTGATACTGCATTTCTCATTTCCAGAAAGGTGCCGGGAACCCAAAATTAGCAGAATGATATTAACTTAGTTCCAGAACTGAGCAAATATTCTGATAGAAATCAGAATCATTTCTTGATTTTGACAGAACAATTCAGGCTCTTAGAGACAGTTGTTTTTAACACTGAAAAGCCTGTGCAGCTGTGTTGGATATGGTACAAAAAAGTCTTTTCTAGTCGTATAAAGTTCATGTTCTTCACCCTTTAACTTCCAGCAGATAGGAGTTGTGATTCAGGATAATAATTTTCACAAGAGATGAAAATAAGCAAAACTTTATAATTTTTTTAAAAAACAGAGTCAGAGAATGTTTTGGAAGCGACCTTAAAAGTCATCTAGTTCCAACCCAACCCCAGCTGAGCTTTTCATTATCATTAGGTCTTTGCATAAACTCATACCATCTTCTCATTTCCTCTAAAATTTTTAGCAGGTAGTATAGTGGATGCTTGTATTTGTAGAAACAAAGGAGAGATATTTTGCAGCAGTACAGCTAGATAGCACGTGCTATAGAGGCCATGGTCAAAATACTCATCTTTAATGTTATATGCTGAGTTTTCTACTTGCTACTCTAGGATCTCATATAATTACCTGGATTTATATCCAGAGAAACCTTGTTATGCCTAGACACAAGATCTGTACAATCATTTTGGCTGAAAATGCAGCTCATCTGCATTCAGTTTCACAGTTCCAATCTTAGCCATGTGCATCAATAGAGTAAGTCTACAGCTGTCTACAGCTACCACTAAGGAGGTTGGAGAGAAGTAGGTGTCAGTCTCTTGTCTCATCTAGCAAGTTGTGAGAGAAAATCACATCGGGCCTTGGAACAGGCTGCCCAGAGAGGGTTGATTTGCCATCCCTGGATGTATTTAAAAGTCAGTGGAGATCTGGAGCTCAGGGCTAGGATTTAGCTGTGGGCTTGGGACAGTTAGGTTGAAGGTTGGACTTGATGATCTTAAAGTCCTTTCAAACCTAAACGGTTCTGTAATTCTAAGTCAGTGGAGCACAGAAACCGTAAACTAGTCTTGGAATATGTGATTTCATTTCCAGGCTTTGAATTCATAACTGAACTCCTGAGACCCCTCAGGCAGCAGCATTCTGAGCAGAGACATGAGTGCACACAGCCGGAACAAAATGGGGTTTTACTTGCATTGTCTGAAAAATGTGTGTCATCATGCAATTTTCCCTAGATGTGCTGCAAATACTGTGGGCTTCCACACACCTGATTATTGCTGCATCCTATGTTAGTTTAGCTTCTGGTTTAAACCCTTGCAGGCTAGATGATAAAAGAATAATGATTAGTCTATGAAATAGATCAGAAAGGTCCTAAAATGATTACTTAGTATTTTGTTTCAAGTATGCGCATTCATCTCAAGCCCCTTTGCTCAGTTGAGTAGAATGCATTGTGTGTAACTGAATATTGAATGGATTTTTGTCTTCTGTGTTTGATTTTTTCTGTCAGCTATCAATACATGTAAGGTTTTTATTAGAACCAGAAAAGATGGAATAACAGACTCTTTCAGCCAATGGTAATTTTTTTGCTCCTAGAATAAGAATTTTAGAAAACGACTTTGCATAACCTTGAGAAGTTTATAATTTGAGGCAAAAGTTGTGACCAGTACATAGATTCCTGTGCCCAAGAGGAAACAAAAGTGAAATTATTTCAGTGCATGAGCCTTAAGAATTGGCAAAAGGATGGTGCTTTTTATGCATCAGTGAGACTGGTAAGCAAATAATCACACAAACAAAGGCTGTAGATTAAAAGGAAGCCACAAAGCTGAATGCAACCTAAAATAAACTCGAAGTTCAGCATAGATAATATGCTTTAAATGAAGAACGCAATCTCTGGCAAAATTAAAAGGCAAGCAAGGTCTCAGAGATTACATGTGTTACTGATGGAAACCAGCCAGGCTACCAACTACCAATTATATCCTGTTGTCAGTGTAAAGCGATGCAATGTGCCAGGTTTCCAGATTTTTGTTCTCAAACTTCATTGAGCTCTTTCTTATTAGTAACTCTTGTGCTGCCCCATTGAACAAGGAACACTCATTAGCAAACTCTTTTATAACCAGTGAGAAGGCAGAGGAAGCCGCTTACCCTTGACTCCTCAAACCCCTGTTAGGGTCAATGACAACCCTCATGCCCTACTTGTGGAGGCCAGGTGAATGATCTCTCTCACTGCTTTGCTATTGGGCAGAAGGCTTACAGGGGTGGGGGAGTGTTCATTTCACAAAATCACAGAATCACTCTAGTTGTGAAAGACCATAGGGATCAACAAGTCCAACCATCAACCCTACTCTACAAAGCTCACCCTTAAACCATATCCTTCAGCACCAAATCTAAACGCTCTTTAAACACCTCCAGGGATGGTGACTCAAATCCTGTCCCTGGCCAGCTGGTCCCAGTGAGTGAGCACTCTGTGGAAATGTTTTTCCTAATGTCCAGTCTAACCCTCCCCTGTTGTAGTTTGAACCCATTCCCTCTTGTTCTATCATTAACTACTTGTGAGAAGAGACCAGCATCAACCTCTGTTTGAGGTAGTTGTAGGTGATGAAGTCTCCTTTCATCCTTTTCATGAAACTAAAAGTGCCTCAGCTTGTGTTTGTTCAGGGAGTTTAAAAAAACACTTAATTGAGCTTAATTTGCAGACTCTGTTAGGAAAATTAGGTCAGTTGAATTCCATGCTACTGTTCAGATGCCTTTAAATCACAAGGATAAAACTGAAAGAGAAGTCCAAGTTCTTTCTGTTTTCATAGAATCATAGAATCATCAGCGATCGGAAGGGACCTTGAAAGATCATCCAGTCCAATCCCCTTGCCACAGCAGGATCACCCCAATCAGGTCCAGGTGGGTTTCTTACGTCTCCAGAGAAGGAGGCCCCACAAATCCCCTGGGCAGCCCCCTCCATTGCCCCATCACTCTCCCTGGGAAGAAGTTATAGAATCGGTCAGGGTTGGAAGGGACCACAGGATCATCCAGTCCCAACCCCCCTGCCATGGGCAGGGACACCCCACCCTAGAGCAGGCTGGCCAGAGCCTCATCATCTTTAACAGTACTCAGTGTCACATTTTCTAGCTTTTTTGCAGTGACTACTAAAAAAATGACAACTTTTCACAATGAAATATAAATTTGCCAGGACATCATTTACCTTCACAAGAAGGGGCTTTGAGAAAAGCCTGCTGTTATGACAAACGAAGTGAGGCTGTCATAGCAGACAGCTTTAACTTTGTATATGGGCTTTTGACTGTTGTGGGCTCAGAAATATGAATGGAGTAGCAGGTCCAAAAGATCGCTGCAGTTTTGCGTCTGTGTGGTGGCTGTGAATGATCTCCTAGTCCACTGAAAATGGAAGGTAAAGTATGAGTGTGCGTCTTAAACTACTGTCCCTGGATTCTGCACTTAAGGTAGTCTTAGGTGCAGCAGTAGCTATATAATGACACAAATAACTTATATGATTTATAATAACTTACTAAGCTGAGATAACTTGTTATGAATTTGCACCTGATACTTGAAAAGTGATAAAAAAACCACTTTACGGTCATTATTTTGTGCAATATTATTGGATAAATGAAGACAAACTGTATCAAGAGACAGAAATTGTCCTGTAGAATTAGATAAAAGTACATTTGGAAGAATAAAGTAGATTATTTTTCCTACTAATAACCAGTTTATTGTCAAGTGCCACGGGCTCTTGGATGACTCAAACCATATTTCCTGCTGCTGCATTTGCATCTAGCAGCTGGCTACATCCTAAAGCAAAGTTACTTGTCTGTGTTATGGCTGGACTGTGTGCTGCAAGTTATCAGTATTTGGGCCTCCTTTAGTTATAATGGAAAAGAAGTAATTCTTCAGTGTTGTTCTTCAGGAGCATCATACATTGAATGTATTTACTATACCGTAGTATTTCTGATTTGTGTTTTGAAATTAATTGCAATTTATTGATTGTAGAGTACCTGTGGCCTTGAATAAAACAAACAACTGTTAATGATCTTTTCTCTTCTGCAGAAAATTACATCAGCAATTTGAAATGTATAAGGAGCAAGTGAAGAAGATGGGTGAAGAATCACAGCAGCAGCAAGAGCAGAAGGGTGATGCCCCAACCTGTGGCATCTGCCACAAAACCAAATTTGCTGATGGCTGTGGCCATAACTGTTCATATTGCCAAACTAAGTTCTGTGCGCGCTGTGGAGGAAGAGTGTCATTACGGTCAAATAAGGTACGGAGTTATCAAAGTTCAGTAACGAGCATCTCCTAAACTCAGGATCTCTTATTCATTGCTTTTGCGTCCAAACCACGGAGCTACTGGAACAGCTTTCCTTTAAGGAGGTGATGATATCTGCTTTGCTGGTGGATTTGTGCCTATGGCTTTTAAGTTAATGTATGCCACATCTCTACCAGACTCATGAAAATACAATTCTTTGATTGGAGCATTGAGTCTCTGTATTGGAGACAGGGAGGTATACCTGGTGTTTCAGTGATGCTTGTATCAAGATACTGATCATTGCAAATTAGAGCAAGGATTTGTTTATTTTCTATTTTCCTAGGCTATTCTGTACAAGATCATTGTAAAATTAGTGTTATAACAATGTATTATGGAGATCTAAAATCTTTATTATGTATAAGATATATATGCACATATATTATTTATATATATACATATAAAGACACATACAAACATCAAGGTATTTTGAGGAAAAGGTGGGATGCAGAAACAGCATAGAGTTACAACTAGAATACTGCCTTTTATTGAATAAGAACAAGTGAAACAGCAGCTTGAATCTATAGAATCTAGGTCATAGAGTAAAACACTCAGCAAAACTGAAATAATCAGAGAAAACAGTTTTGAGAGCAGTTAAAAATCAGATACAATGTCTGACAATGCTTGTAGAATATTCATGGTAATACTCAAGATGCCTTGTGCTGGTTTTTTGTGGGAGCGTATCTTTGGCAAACTAATACAATCATTTAATATGTATTATTATAATAGTTTTCTAGTAAAATCCTCAAGCTGTTTTTTTCTGGAATGTGTTCATTGCAAATGCCATGCAGTCTGCAAATAGTATCTTAATCTTTTGGAAGGAGAGAATGTGCTTATAAGGTTGTGGCCATGAGTAGGAACAGACAATTGAACTGCTTGACTCTTGTGAGAGCTTTAGATTAAGATTCTCAGAAAAATTGGGTGATCTAGTCCTTTTTCAGCTTAGTTACAGTGCCTAAAACACAGCAATTAAAGTTCAATCCAAATTGTATGAAAATAATCATTGTTTAGGACCTCCTTCTAGTTGAAACAAAAGCTGGCAGTGGTGGTGCTGCTGCTTCTGCACCGCTTATTATCTTAGTGGAGTATCCAGCCAGGATGGGGGCTTAAATTTCATGGGAGTCAGTGATCTTGAACTGCTACCTTATATTTGTGAATAATTTCAGACTGATTAAAGCTGAACTAATAAATAGCATGACAGAAAACAGTGCTGTTCTTAGTGATGTAGGTACCACAGACATACAAAGAGGACTACTGCTCTTTTTTTATATTATATAATAATTTATATAGGAGAATGCACTCTGAATGTGGCCATGGATGGCAGAATGAAGTATATGCAGCTAAGAAATTTAAATGTTAAAATATTTGACAAATGCAGCTCCCAGACAGATATAGCTTTGTGTGCAGTGAATATCAATTTCAGCATCTCAGAATGCCAGTTTAGTAAATCAACATTTCACTTGTAAAAGAAGAAAGCAGTGCTTGTCTAAAAGCTTAATTTGATGCATGTTAAACACTTTCAGTGTGTTTGGCAACCTGCTGTCACTTGCAGCCGCTAAATCATCCTTCTCTTTTGGTCTTTGAACACTAGAAGTTCTTTTATAGGACACAGCTACTGCATGCAAAGCACATAAGGTGCAAGTAATGAACACCTGTCAGCTCCTGATGATTCTGTGAAACCTTTGCATCTGGTCCTGATTAAATGAGAAAAACATCAGTGAACAGAATCATGGAGTTATTGAGGCTAGAAAAGACCTCTAAGATCATCAAGTTCAGCCTATAAGCTAACATCACCACAACCTAGACAATGGCACTAAGTGTACAAGGGGAGTCCACCTCCTCTCTGTGCAATCCATTCCAATATCTAATCACCCTCTTTGTGAGGAAGTGCTTCCTAACATCCAACCTAAACTTCCCCTGGTGCAGCATCACTCTGCCCTCTTATCCTATCACTAGATTGCCATCTTTGATTATTAAATCTCTAAACAATGATAAATTCCGTTTGAGTTCATCAGCCTCTTTATTCTTCCAGATGCTATTCCCAAACACATCAAGACTGAATTCAGCCAGTATACATCATGGTCCTTGGAACCATTCCCCACTTCTTCCCTGAATGGGGTTTGGGCGCCTGTGCTCCTGGGTAGCTCTGTTGTGGGGCAGCTGTGACCTGGGATCAGCCTTAGGGAAAGAGCTGAGTGAGTGTGAGGCTGTCATGAACCCTCCTGGGGCCTGCATCATGCCACTGCCTGTGTAGATCCCTTGCTGACTTGAATCTGTAGGCTTGACTTACTAACTGGTCTCAGCTCTGACTCTTCATGATGGTTCTGGGAATCTGGATTCTTTTGTCACTCTGGTTACAGTGCTGGGCTCTGCCCTGCTCTCCTTGCATGGCTGCTGTGGGACACAGCCCTGTAGGGTTGGAGCATGGCTTGCCTCATGTCACCCTTTTTCCCCTGCTCCTTTCTCTGGTCAAGCTGCTGACCCTGTTTGTGCCTGGATAGTACAGAAGTAGTGTACTATCCCAGCAAAACACTTCCTCAGTTTTTATTTAATACTGAGAGTAAAAAACCTTGCCACAACTATTGTTTTCAACCTGGAGATGCTGCTCCTTTCCAGTCTATAGATCTCCAAACTGATGCCCACCTGCGCTGATAATCAGAATGTGCATTTCTGCATTGACACCCTGGGTTCCCCAAGTTCTTCAGAAAACCCTGTGAATTTAATAAATCAATGTGGATATGATCGTTTCCATCAAAGGACAACTGCACGAGCTATTTCGGTTATTAATTTATATATTTGAAATTATTTTTAGTTGGTAGCTCTTTCGAATCTCATTAAACAGCAGATGACGGTCTCAGTTTCAAGAGAGGCTAGGCATGCTTGAACTCTTCATTCTGTTTCAGAGCTTTCAAGCACCTTATTATGGTCCTGAAACAATGAAGATCTGATCATTTGAGAGAAACTCATGATTTTAGGCTCTTTAAGCAGAAAAAAATACTGTCTTGAAGACTGGTTTTGGCTCATGCAGTCAGAATCCAGATTGACCTTCGAACAAATCTTTTACAAATAAAATAAAGTGTAGCTATTGACCTCTTCTTGATTTGTTTTGAGTATGGGATGTAATTCCATGTGTGTATCTGAATGTTGATGTAAGAGTTAGGGCCTTTGCCCACAAAACTGATATTAAAATGCATTTTCACATAAAGCAGAACAAATACCACTCAAGTTTGATTGACTTATTGCCTTTTTGCATTGGCTCTTTGAGAACTGAAGTGGATAAATGGAAATGACTAGATAAGGTGTCTCCCCCATGGTCAGCTGTGTCACCACTTGCATTATACTACATTAGGAAAAGGGTTTTTACTGAAAGAGTGATCAGATTTTGGAACGGGCTGCCCACAGAGGTGGTTGGGTCACTGTCTCTGGAGATGTTCAAGGTTAGGCTGGATGAACTGCTGAGCGGAATGATCTAGATGTCAGATGTTTAGGGTTACTTGGTTTTAGGTTGGACTGGATGATCTTTAAGGTCTTTTCCAACCTCATCATTACTGTGATACTGTGAACTCAATAAAGTTTGACCACAGTGTCGGGGAAGCAAACAAGAGACTGGAGGCAACCAGCTATTGTAATGTTTAGTAAAGCATAGCAGATTATTTTGAAGTTGACATATCTTTGTATTTCACAGACTGTTTCTGAAAAGACACTCTTCATCTTGGAGGTGAAGGCATAGTATGACACAGTAGATTATGTGAACCAAGCCTTGGTTAGAATCACAGTATGAATCCAGCACTTGGAGTCTTAACTGCCCTTTCAAAGCCACCAATTTTTGGGATTGCTGTTTTGTGTTGGAAAGCTTACATTCACATGGTGAAGTGTTTGAGACTTGAGCCACTAAATTCTGAGAAAAGTCTCAGTCTTCTTTTAATAGACAGGTTATTTATATATATATATATTTATATATAGTTGTTGCATAACTGGTGCTTGTACTTTGGGATCTCATTTGAGATAACAGGGAGTGAGACTCCTCTACTGGTGATGTCTCTGATACACGACAATTACTTATTAGCTGTAATTTTCACTGAGGTTTGAGGAAATGTGGTTTGGTGTGTTCTCCTTGCTTAGCATTAACCCTTCTCTGGAGACGTTCCAGACCCACCTGAATGTGTTCCTGTGTGACTTGATCTAGGTGATCCTGCT
>VZRI01011322.1:180553-209562 GCA_013397515.1 Upupa epops
CCCTCTACTCTGCACTAGTCAGACACATCTGGAGTATTGTGTCCAGTTCTGGGTCCCTCAGTTCCAGAAGGACACAGAACTGCTTGAAAGAGTCCAGCACAGAGCCACAAAGATAATAGAGTGAAGCATCTCCCTGATGAGGAAAGGCTGAAGGAGTTGGGTCTCTACTTTGGAAAAAAGGAGACTGATCAACTTAATGTTGATCAAGGTGGAAAAGGTGGGTGTCAGGAGAAAGGAGCCAGTCTCTGCTCAGTGTCATACAATGAAAGGACAAGGGGCAACGGGTGTCAGATGCAACAGAGGAGGTACCACATCAAGATGAGAACAAACTTCTTCATGGTGAGGGTGACAGAGCACTGGAAGGGCTGCCCAGGGGGTTGTGGAGACTACTTCTCTGGCGACGTCTAAAACCTGTGTGGACATGTTCCTGTGTGACTGGATCTAGGTGGTCCTGCTCTGGCAGGGGGATTGGACTGGATGATCTTTTGAGGTCCCTTTCAATTTAGGCCGTTCTGTTATTCTGTGATACCAGATCAGTATTTATGAGCCAATAGTTCCTAACATTACAATCTTGTGCTACAAGAGTAAGTATTAGAAAAATAGTCTCAAAACTTGAACTGTCCTTTAAAAAATATACATCAGTGTTGTAGTGAGAGAATTTTTCTGTCTTCAAAGTTTTATTCCTGAGTTTTATCTATTACCTTCTTGTCTATGTACTGCTTTATGTTCTTATCTGATTTTATTTTCTAGAAAGAATCTACATTTGTTCTTGGGTATTACAGTTGTACTCCTTGTGTTCTAAAAAAACTTGTATCTTAGGTGAAAACTGAGTGAAAAAATTAGATTAGAACATAATTCATAGTAGGAATCAGTGCAGATCCTTGGATTTGCAGAAAACTGTTAGAATAATGAATAGATAACATTTTCTATATATGATGATCATGTGCAATTTGGCTAGAATGGAATGCTATTTTAGAATAGCATAAAAGTAGCCAGGACAATGAATAAATGATATAGTCATAATTTTTTGAATAGAGATAAAATTGGGTAAGAAATTCATATGAATGACAAAACAGAAGGTTTAAATACATGTAGGTATATTGTATGTAAGAGAAAGATATTTAAAGGAGTACTATGGCTCTATTTTCTTTGAGTGAGAAAGGTATCATGGAAAATTCAAGTTGGAAAGAGCCTCTGGCAGTCATCTCATCCATCCTCTTGCTCAAAAGATGCTGAATTACATGAGGATTTTGCCCAGTTGGGTTTTGAATATTCAAGGCTGAAGATTCAGCAACCACTCTGAGTAACCTGTTCCAGTACTTGACCACTCATGGCTGAAAAATACAAGAAGAGTTTCCTTACACACAGTTTGAGTTTCCCATGTTCCAGCTTGCGTTTGTTACCTTTAGTCCCTTGCTTCAGTGTGTGTCGTCAAGGAAAATGCTACACACTCTACTATGTATCATCAAGCTATCTATGGGTCATGTGTATCGAAAATTATAAGGAAATAGCACAACTTCTAAGTGTTTTTTGGCTGCATTTCTGTCCTGCTTTATGACTCCAGGATTAGCGGTGCAGTGCAGAATAAGAAAAATAGGTTTAAACCAGAGATATTAGAAATTATGAAGACATTAAGGGCTGTGCTAGAAACAGGCAATCCCGCTCTAAAGAATAGACAGCCTAGGCATGTAGAATAGTGTGTCATATAATAGACATACTATTGTAATAGTATAATTATGTACTATTAGTGTAATAGTACTATAATAGACATACATGTGTCATTAATAGAGATACTTTTAATATTAATACTTGTTTTCTTAAGGATATTGTCCCTACAAACCTTTGTCTGAATGTTTAAGCTCTTCTACTTAGTACTTAGCATTTATTATATTTCATTGATGATCAATTGTTCCAAAGATGATACTATTTTCTCTACATTTTCTGTATTATTTTCTGTATCACTGTGTCTGTTTTCCTTTGTCTGTGAAACATACTATGTTCACTTTTTTCTTCAGTTTCATGTGTTTAAAATCTTTATTTGTGCCATATATTATTTCACCTGCTGTGTCTTATTGGGGTTTATTTCATTTTCTCAAGTAATTTTTCTTTTAAATCTTATTTTTATTTGCTGTCTGCATACTTAAAGCAGGAGTCAGACTATTCCGACTTAAATGCTTTTCTATACAGCAGCTGTGAGACATTCACCAAGAAAGATACCTAAGCAAGCATTTACTAATGTAAAAATTCTCTGCATTAAAACGAACTGCTTATGGGCTTTGCTTCTCTAGAATAGCAGAGCATATGTCCTCAGAGGTAAGGATGAGAAATGAAGGCTCTAGATGTTTCCTTTCAGAATTTCAGAGCAATACTCCCATGCAAATTGCAGTGGTACAGAAAGCCCTGCTGGAAAAGTAGCAGAGGAACTGGTACCATGCAGCTAAATATGAATCTACACATGGAGTAGGGTGTGTAGACATGCTTAGAGCTTTCAGAGGTATTCGCTGTTCATATAACTAAGAAAGCCACACAGGATCTTTGAAAATAATCTCTTAGTACTATGCATAGGATGTCATTTAAGGTCAGGCTTGATGAGGCTCTAAGCAACCTGACCTAGGTAGAGATGTCCCTGCTTGTGCAGAGAGGTTGGACTAGATGACCTCTGGAGGTCCCTTCCAGCCTTGAACATTCTGTGATTCTATGATTCCATGACAAAGTAAGTTGAGTCAGATGGGAGCTGTGGTGATTATCTTGACCGACCTCTGTGCCAAGCAGGATTAACTTCAAAGGGAGATACAGTCTTCAGCATCTTGTCCAACTGAGTTGTAAAATTCTCCAAGGCTGAAGAATCTGTAACCATTTTGTGCAGCATCTTTCAGTGCTTAACCACTTATGATTTTGATTTATTGTTGTGTCCAGTCCAGTCCTTTGACAGGTTTGGCATTAGCTGTGCATCTTCTAGAAACTTGTGTGTTTGTCTTCTGTATAGCTCACCTTTAAGTAATTGAGGAATGCAAGTAGTTCCCCTTTTTCTACACCCTTCCTTACCCTAGCGTTGTTGTGGCTGAACTAGCCAATCTTCTTCAGCTTCTCCTTGTATATTGTGTACTTTAGCGCCTTGATTGTCTTGATTGGTCTTTATTGTATTCGCTCCTGTTTGTTTCTGCCACTAGTATTGAGGGGAACCTAAAACACAGCACAAAGTTACAGGCCATATAGGTATCAGCACAACAAAGCTGTAAAATGAGTTGTCACCCTTCCTTAGTGAGCAGTTATATTGCCAGCTCAGCCAAGTGCCCATTTGAATGCTGAGATTTAGTCTCTGTACTGGCATGTGAAATTAAAGTGCCAGAGAAGAAAACATCGTTCGTAGTTCACGGAAATGGGGAAGAGTTTTGACTGAAAGCTTTCTGAATATTTTTGTTTTCTAAAGTATTCCGTTTACAGTTTGAGACAGCTAAAACCACAATTCCTTCAAGGAAAACAATAATCATGAGGATGTTTGTATTTAATATTTATGGGTACGAAAAAGAAAGTATAAATGATAGAGATCTGATGTGACATGCTGTAAGCACTTGTGACAAACTCTGTCGCCTTATGATTTAAAGCTCCAGTATTTGAAAGATCAGTTGAGTGACTAAAGCAGTTATGCCATGGTGCATATCCTGTATCTGGCTGTTGTAAACAAATCTTCATTTCACTTGACTCTTTGCAAGTGTAAAGGGTTGAGAGATGACAGTCATTTGCATTGGACTGGGGTCCAATGCATGTAGAGCTAAATTCTGCCTCTGTTTTACTGTTCTAATTCACACATGACTCCCAGATTAATTTAATGGAAATAATTTTCTTGGTGTAGCTTTCTAATCTATAAAGTTGTCGCAATTTCACCCACAAAAGGATTAAGGAAATTATTGGAATGACATATTTTTCACTAGATCTCCTGAACCACTCGGGGAAATAAGAAAGGTAGAGCTTAATTCCTTTGGTATTTGTTTGTTTGTTTGTTTTACTAATGATTACTACCTCTTGCTTTCAAAATGAAAGTGACTCTTTCCTTCTTTGTCTTTTTTTTTTTTCCTGTCCTTTCTTGCTTTCGTGGATATGAACTCCAGGAGGATAAAGTGGTTAGAGTCTTTTTTCTTTTTAAAGTTCTTTTCTTTTATGGGTAGACTTATTTCCTAGCCTACATTTGCTTTCATTTCCGTGGGAGAGTAACTCCTGCTGAAGACAAGGAGAGTTACTGTCATTAAAATGAAAGCAATGTTTGGCACGAGAGGCTTAGCTGTTTCTCAGATAACTTACTAATAATCCATGAGTTGTTGTGCAGCAGTATGCATGGAATGCCTCTCTGTGTGCAGCTTTTGTGAGCATGCTCTGCTTTTCCTTTAGCTTTGCAATTTGATATCTGTACAATTGCAACATCCTGAGCAGGTTATTGTTTCACAGATGTTTTTCTTGCAAAAAGAAAAACTGGTTTTATCAAAGCGCCATAAAGTTATCCAAGTAATTTTTGCAGAGTGTAATTGTTGTCGTTGTGTCATTCATCTGTGTGCAGTCAGCATTTCACTGTGGAATTTTTCTTCACTGTGTTCAGTTTTGGTTTTTAATGAGAGTATAGTTAGATATCAGTAATCAGTAAGTAAAGAATTATTCTAAATATTCAGGAATATGCCAGCAATGTCACAGAGGTGTCCACTAGCATATATATGATTTTCTAAATTCAGTGATGTGTAGGCATTCCTACAATCTAGTGAACACATTGTATTGAGCATAATGTTGAACTGATGTTAGATGTTTTGTATGTCATCAGCACTGTGTTTGTCTGGCTAACATTACACTTATAGTAAATATTTCAATCTCCTTTCATTGTAGCTGGGTTTAGAAAAGATAGTGTAACTTCAAATCTGAGAAAAAGCCCGGATATTCTTCAGTATTTTGCCAAATGAGACATTATTTTTTTAGATTGCAGAACTGAAGATACTGCCTGAGCTAGTGTAAATCTGCTCTGCACTGAAAATTTTAAATGTGTTCTAACGATTACAACTGCAGAAACAACCCACAGTGTAGTGCTTGGCCAAGTTCCTATATTAGATGGAGTAAAGGAATACTTTCGTATGCGTTTAGTGAATGTATAGACTGCAGAGTCCTCTGCTGCAATAAATATGACTTCTTTCTGATAGCAGTGTCAGGGCTCACGTTTAACTCACTTGAGTGGTTCAAAAATACTTTGCTTTATTCAGAATTTGTGAGCCATCTGCTGTTGTTAACATTTAGGGTATGGTTTTACTAGCAGCAAGTGATCTTTTGGTGAGCCACATACTGGTGTCCCAGTCTGTTAGAAGCTTACATGTTTTCTTTTGGTCTGTGTCATTAGGGTTTTTCACAATTAACAGGCTGTGAACTCGTAGAAGCTGTGAAGTAACACCAGTTCCTAGAATACACTGTAGAGTGTACAGAGGCATCTGTAGAGTACAGGAGGTAGACGGACAAATTTCTCCTGAGAGAGTTTACTCTTTCAATATCTCCCCCACAGTCAATTCAACAGCTAATGTCTGTGTGGTGCTCCTTTATGTTAGAGCAGTATCAAATCTGAAATTGAACTTGGAAAAAATAAACAACCAGAAAGTGTAGGTCACAGTAATAAGGTTATATGATTATCTAGTTCTACTGTGTTCGTGGATCTAGCTAATAATCTAGTTAGACTTTTCCATAAGTGATGACTGTACTTCAAATTGCTTTGGGTGATATCTTGTTGCTGAGGAAATAGATGTCTTAGAAATTATGAAGACAGAGCAGCAAGTGTTTTAGGTCAACTTACTCTCAGCTACAGCCAGTGTGGAGTGGGGACAGCAGGGACATTCCTCTTGTTATTTTAGTGCTAAGAACAAGGTATGTGTATTGTTCACAAGTACCATCAAAACACTTCACTATAAACATGATTTGCCAGAGGGTTAACCCATATAGAGAATCTTGTTATTACTTAATAATTTTACCTAGCTTTACACCGTTGCCATATGCCATATCTGAGAAGCTGTGAGTCCCAGCATTTCCTCAGGGGCCCATTCTGTATTTTGTAACTGTAGACTGGCAAGCTCGATCTGCAGTGCTCCCACCTAGCACTACAGATACTTGTTGACTGCTGACACCGGTTAAACAGCACAGATTTGGAAAATGAGCTGTATTCAGTACCTCAGGTCTGTGAGGGGTCAGGAGAGAACAAAGACATTTTAGTAGTTGTCTCCTGTAGATATCTTCTCATAAAGATTCTTGGTGCTTGGGGGCATGGTCACGAGGTCATGGAGGTGGTGGGTTGAAGGTTGGACTTGATGATCTTAGAGATTCTTTACATTCTTAATGATTCAGTGATTCTGTGATTAGGACTGTAGGGAAAAGCTGGGACAGCACGTGAATGATAGCGACAATCATTTATCAGTCTACTGATACTATTTATAGTGATGGGGAATGGAGCTGGATGGGGAATGAATTCTGACTGTGTTGTGATGTAGTTTCCTCATTAAACATGCACAGAAGGGAACTTCTGTTGCACACTGAAACCACATTCGAGTGCAGTGCTCATTGTGCCTTTTTCCATGTAGAATGTGGGACTGACTAAGGAGTGTCCCAGTCCTTCATTAGTCTGGTATCACAGTATGTGAAGTACTTCTGCAAAGTGAAGACCCAAATGTACCAGAAAGGAATCATTTAAGCTATGAAAGTTTCAGGTATCTCTGAGAAGGAAACAGTTGATCTGTAAATTGACAAATAATGGGATTAGTGCATGTTTTCAATCTTCTGCATTTTTTTCCTTTACGTAGTGAAGGTATGTTTACAAAAACATCCTGCTTGTGCCACTGTTCAATCAAAATGTGACTATGTAGTAAAGAAATGCAATCTAGGAAACCAAAGCTGATAAAGCATAAGTTCACAGAATCATCTTACTTTTACTTGATTTTGATAATTATACTCCTAACCAAATAACTTGAAATTAAAACGAATAACACAGTTAGTGGGGTTCAGGAAGTGGTTTTAGAGAACTGGGTCTGAGGAGCAATGCTAGGGAGCTTCTCTGTTCTGCGTGTATTTCATACAATCATAGAATCATTAGGGATCGGAAGGGGCCTCGAAAGATCATTTAGTCCAATCCCCCTGCCACAGCAGGATCACCCAGACCCAGCTGCATAGGAACAGATCCAGGTGGGTCTGGAACATCTCCAGAGAAGGAAACTCTGCAACCCCCCTGGGCAGCCTGTTCCAGTGCTCCAGTACCCTCACTGGGAAGAAGTTCTGATATTGATATGGAACCTCCTATGTTCCAACTTGCACCCATTGCCCCTTGTCCTGTTATTGTGCAAGTGGATAGTACATTTGATAGTTTCCTTGAAATAAGTCTTCTACTTCATGCGTAGTTCATACTTCTTAGAAAGTCAACTCTTTAGCCTTCACCAGTTTAGGAACCTGCAGAATCCTTCTCTTGATAAAGTCATCTCACAGACTTATCTAAGAAATTCAGAGCTGAATGTACTTACTGAATTGTTTCCTGAGTTATTTTCCCTATAGCTTGACTCTGGAATTTTATTTGAACTTTAATTATTAAATAAAAGTTTAATAATTTTAAAGGTACCAAACAGGGTTCAGACAACCGTAATTATTTTTAGCAAATTAGTCTCATGAAACAATCATATTTAAAATTACACTGGAAAATATCAAAATCAATTAACATAGGGCATTAATCCCCTCCCTTTGTCTTACGGCAGTTAAAACCTCCAATTCCCTTTTTGTCCTTCATCATGTTCCACAGTAATGAATATTTTTAGTCCAGTCAGGAGATACCGATGTGGTGGTGAGAATGTTTCCAGGTACTTCAATGAAATTTCCCTGATTAACAAGAGAGATTTTCTTATTTCACTTTTGCCATTCTGAACAGGTCGTGGGCTCTACCAAGAAACCGATTGTTTCTAAACCTTCTGTACTGCAGGTCTGGACCTCCGCAATACCCCACGATTTTCTCACCTGGAATTGCACAGAAGTATTTGTAGAAACCATAGGTTACTTCTCCTACTGCTGCCTTCTTGCTGTTGGAAAATATCTCTTGGGTAAAATCTTACCCTATTCTTGACTCAGCTTGACTTTGTGTCTTAGAAACAGAGTCTTGAGTCTTATCAAGGTTTTCCCGGACTGTATGCTCTCCAAAGGACAGGGAGTTCTAAACAAAGAAGTTTGTTAATTTCCAGATAAAAACCTTTTCACAAAGAGTTTCACAAACCCCACAGAACATACTCTGGGCTCAGAATACTGCTGAGAAATGCCTCCTGTGCCAGCCACTGTGTAGGTTTCTTTTCTCAGATATCCCTCGGCTGAGGGAAGCTTAATGATTTTCCTCAGCTCTTGAGTATTGCCTTTCAGATTGTGATCTGCAGAAGCAATTCGGAGAGTTGGCAATTTAGACCTTCCTGTCTTGGGCCTCTGGTCCTAGGCTGTTCTGTGATCCTGTTTCTCATGTATCCATTTGTCTAAGCTGCTTGCCTTTATCTTTCTGTCTTCAGAGCTAACTCTTGTTTCCTTCTTCACTACAGAATCCACCTCCAGTAGTAGAAAGTGCTTTTACTGAACACGGCTCTGAAAGCCCGTGGTTTTTCTTTTTTCTATTTCTTGGACTTGGGTTGCAAACATAAATGAACTGGACTCTCTGTAAATATATTTAAATACTAAGTTACTTCTTTTCTTTCTCAAAACTAATCTGATTGCTCAGTTAAATCATATGCTGTACTGAGACGCTCCCTAGCTTTGTTTTTCACAGTTGGAAACGTGCCTGAGGACCACGCGTAGTAAATGCATCACACTTAGTGGTTAATTTGACATACAGTTAGATCCTGTTGACTTTCATGGCCTTACTATCATACTAAGACACACTCTGTGTTAGGAAGAAGAAGATTACACTACATCGTAGTCCAACTCTGTGTTAACTTTTCTGAGCTGTTGAAAAACTTGTGGGGCATAGGGAAGCAGTGTGAGTTATTTCTTCTTCTTTTCCTATGCCATTTTCTCATGAATGATCAGAGGCAGTCTGCCTACAGTGTTCAAGGAAAGGTCTTAGGGACTGCCAGTCTCCTCTCTGAGCTTCTTGGGTATTTAAGTTAATTGGAAAATAAAGGCAAATAAATCTTTTTAGCTTGGTATAAACTAGCTCAGTATAGTGACTATGTGAAGTTTTATTCCTGTGTAGTGACACTTTGCTTTTATTAGCAAGCTTCATGCTAAAAGAACCCAGATACCTTTCTTGCTTGAGAATTGTGTCCAGTTTTGGGCACCACAGTATCAGAAGGACATTGAGGTGCTGCAGCAGGTCCAGAGAAAGGCAATGAGCCTGGTGGGAGGTCTGGAAAACAGGTCCTGTGAAGAGTGGCTGAAGGAACTAGGGCTGTTTAGTCTAGAGAAGAGGAGGCTGAGAGGAGACCTTATAGCTCTCTACAACTACCGGAAAGGAGGTTGTAGTGAGGCTGGTGCTGATCTCTTCTTCCATGTCACTAATGATAGGATAAAGGGAAATGGCCTCAAGCTGCATCAAGGGAGGTTTAGATTAGACATTAAGAAGGTCTTTCCTGAGAAAGTGATTGAGCACTGGAACAGGCTGCCAGGGAGGCAGTGGAGTCACTATCCCTGGAGGTGTTTAAAAAACGTATAGATAGAGCACTTGAGGCCAAGGTCTAGGGGTTGGGGAAATGCTGGGATGAGGGCTGGACTTGTGATCCTAGAGGTCCTTTCCAGCCATGAGTAAGTATTCTATGATTCTGTGAACAGAAGACTAACTAGAAAAGTACTTAAGCCTGAAAATCTTTTTTACAGTTGTATATACACTTCTGTAGTAGGTGATCAAAGGTTTATGTGCCCAAAAGCTTGTATAGCTTTTTCACCTGGTGGAACAATCAGTGTAAAATATAGTAGTAGTTCCTCTTATAAACCTTGTCCTATGCATGTACACTGTTGTAATATTACAGTACAGAAAAGTAGTTGGTTTGATTTTAGATGGTATTGAATTTCTGAAAAGCATTAGGGTTGATTTAGAGAAACTGATGGAATTACTTTCTGGCTTTCATTTTGCTAAGTAATTATCTTTACTTAATAGCAATGGAAATTGACCTTTTTATTTCAAATTGTGCAAAACAGATTAATTTTCCATTTAAAATGTTCTTCAAGGTATCCTAAAGTAATCTTACTTTTAAATGTGTATGGTAACAGGTTAATAATAACACATAAGTTATCACATCAATACATTTTAACTTGAATTTTTGTTCAAATTAATGGAGCTATTTGCAATTCTGAAAGCAGAAGATGAAACAGCTCTTGAGCAGTAAGTTATATTTGCCACCTGTTGCAATATTCAGAAACCATATCGTGTGCTATTAAGTTCCACGTGTAGACCTTTATCAAAGGTAGCTCAGCAAATTCCTTGTTTCAGTCCCAGGTGTGTAACAGCACACCTAGGACTCTTTGGACACAGTTAGACATTATGGCACAGCAGGGCATGGTATTAATGTTTAATTATCTAGATTCAGCTTCAGTGGCTGGAAACCACTGCCTGGATATATTAATAATGAAGACATTGCTAGTAATAGAGTAAAGCAGCAAACCTCCCAAGGTTTGTTTAATTTTTGTTCCTCAGCTGTTTTTTTAGCCAGTATCTTCAAGCAACACTTTATGGGTTTAGAAATTAAATGAAAAACCCCCTTGCATCTGTTTGCTCTTTTGCTGTGTGTAAAAGCAGATAGTATGGCAGCATCTGTTGATACATCAGGTATTGGATGCAGTTATTCAGCATAGTATCAGGAACTTCATGTAGAATACTTCAGCAGACATTGGACTTCAGTGTGTCCATGGAGAAATTCTAATAAGTAGGAACATGTTATGTATGAAGTATAAAGAGGTGTTTGAAAAGTAAAACTCCCTGGGTTTAAAACTCTTCTGCATCAAGGAGATCACGGAATCACACAGATTGTTAGGGATTGGAATGGACTCATCTAGTCCAATCCCCCCGCCAGAGCACGATCACCTAGATCAAGTTGCACTACGGAAAAGCCTTGATTTCAGGTAGTAAATCCAGTTTTGGTCAATTGATCTGTGCTAAGGGGTGTAGTTTTTTCAGAATTAGTTTCATGTAGTCCACCAGTCCTTCTCATCATTTTAGATCTGCAAGAAATAAAGTACCTATTCTTTGCAAAGCAACTACACAACAAAAGCAACAAGAGTTGTGTTTGATGTTGAGGTTAATATGCTTTCACAAAATAAATCCCCAGGGTGCTTTTCTACTGATAGAAGTGTAGATGCATCTTTATTAACCAAGTTAGAATCGTTGTCATTTAGTTCTCTGTGTACACAGATCATCTCCTGTTTATCTTTAAAGTTTAAACTTGGGCAGTGTTAATCACTAGCGTTCATTTAACCTGTTCATCTTTCAGTTTCGGTGTAATTGCTGTAATTTGGTGTAGTGACCTGGTTAATTAAGGTGTTCTTGCTCTCACATACTTGGTCATGTGATTATGAAAAGTGATATTTATTGTTGTAAAAGATTTGGATTTCTTCCAGTTGTGGATAGAAAATGTATGGTATCTTTCAATGAAATTAGAATAGTTTTACCTCTATCTTGAAGATAGGGTTCCAGTCTGATTTTCCCCACGGGGTACTACTGTTCAGTTGTCTGCTTGAATTCAGTATTAGTTCATTCTAAAACACCATAATGGTGATATTTTTAACAAATCATTTTTAGTCTGCATGTGGGAAAGAAATTCTGCCTAATCTGCTTTAAATTCTGGTTTAGTTCTATCTGGCTTTGCTTCTTTCTTCATGGACATCACTATAGTGTCTGGCCACATTGGGAAGACCATAATTGTTTGCATTGTTATGAACATGTTTGTTTTGTGATAAAAAGTGAAAATCACCACATTTTCATTAAAGAAAGTAAAAGCATGTGGAAATGCTTTGTTATAACCTGGTAGTCAATGCTTGTTTGGCTCTATCTAGATTAGTATGACATAGCTTATCTATGTATTTATCATAACTGGCTATTTATATGAGACTTTGATACAAGATAGCTTTGATCCAGCAGTGTAAGGACTCCTGTAATTTTATTGTGCTGAACCCTTAATAGAACACCATGTAGAAATTCTTTATCATGATTAGGATTGTAGTCACATCACATTGTTTAATTTTATTTTGAAGTAATAACAAACCCAAGCCTATTAGACTTTTCTTCTAACTTTTAGCTTTTACTAGCATTATTTATTGATCTCAGGTTTAGTACAACACTGTCAGCACAGACAACTTGAGAATTATTTAAGGAAAACCTTGTGTAAATGAAATGTTAATTTTTTTTTTAATGGAAAAAGCTTGGAAGGGACTGTAAAGATCACCTAGTTCCACCCTCCCTGCCATGAGCTGGGACACCCACCACTAGACCAGGCTGCTCAAGGTTCCATCCAATCTGGCCTTGAACACTTCAGGGAGGGGTCATCCACAACCTCCCCAGGCAACCTGTTCCAGGGTCTCAGCACCCTCATTGTGAAGAATTTCCTCCTGACTTCCAGTCTAAACCTCCCCTTGTCCAGCTTGAAACCATTCCCCCTGATCCTACCACTACAAGCCCTTGGAAACAGCCCCTCCCCTGCTTTCAGATTCTGGAAGCCCCCTTCAGGTACTAGAAGGCCACTGTAAGATCTCCCTGGAGTCTCTTCTTCAATAGGATGAACAGCCCCAACTCTCTCAGCCTGTTCCCACAGGTGAAATGTTCCAGCCCTTCAGTCATCCTTGTGCCCCTTCTCTGGACATGTTCCAACAGTTCAGTCTCCTTCCTATGCTGGGAGCTCCAGAGGTGAATGCAGTACTCCAGATGGGTTTTCACCAGAGCAGAATAGAGGGGGATGATCACCTCCCTTGACCTACTGATCATGCTTCTCTTGATGCAGCCCAGGATGCAGTTTGCTATCTGGGCTGCAAGCGAACATTGCCAGCTCACATTGTGTTTTCATTGATCAAGTTTTAGTAAAGATAAAAAGAGACGATCATTGTTTTCAGGAATTTTTAAATAGATGCACTTTTTATTTACTGATTACCATTCAGATCAGCATGGGGTTCTCTTCACTGAAGTCTCCTATGGAGCACAGATGACTTGATGAACAAAGAAGGCTGTAGACTGAGTTGTTTAATGATCAAGATCCAGGGTTTAATACAAATACATTGTTTTGGCTGTGTGGAGTGGAAATTTCTGTCTGTAAGAAATTTTAAATCAGAAGTCTCATAGAACTTCTGTGATCAGTTGCTGCTTCAGAATTGCCCCAAATGCTCATCAATAACTAGAGAAGTGAGCATTTGATTTGAAATCATACAGTGTCAAAGCCAGCTGCTAATAATAGTGCTGTTAGTCTGGTTGTGCTCTGCAATGATGAAATATTAAGCTTAGGAAGCACAAGCTTCCTTCAAGAAAGGTGAAGATGACTGTTGCAAACCCTCCACCCCAATGTGCTGTGTTCCTGTCAGTGTGATAATACTCTCAGTAGGTGACATTCTGCAGTGATGTACTTTTCTCCAGCTTCTGTTAACCTGGAAGAGTTTTCTTCATATCTGTTGGTGTGGAAGACCAGAGCTAGATGACCTGCACATATGTCAATATGCCATTTACATTAGGAAGATGCCTGCACGTGCTCTCCTGTTTTCTCCTCCAACTTGCAGTGGTTCTCACTGCTGTGCTGAACTGAAGAGTGTCTCTAGTCTGAAAGGAGAAGAGTTGTCCTCTTACTGACCTCTTCAAACCTGTATTTCTCACCTCAATATCAGCAGTCCTGGCATGTGAGGAGGAGTTTTGGACATTAAAGGAACACCAACATACTTTTAGGCAGCCCTGATATAATCTGGATAGTTTTTTAAAAACTGCTAGATAGAAAACACCCTTTTTTCCTCAAAGTGGAAGCACAGCTCTCTTCATGAATAGCAAAACCGTTTTGTCCAGAGCAGGCTTTGTCGGTGTTTCTGTGACATTGAAATAAGCATTTCAAACGTTTGATTTCTTTGTTCTGGCATATGCAGAAAAATTTAAAGAGAAACTCATTCAAACGAGGGAATGCAATTTCAATTTTAAAGTATATTTTTAGTCAAAGACTTTATTGGTTCTACTGAGTCCTCGGATAACATGAGCTGTACAACAGAAAGACAAGGAAGTCTTTCATTTTTCTCGGTCTCTTGAATGTATTTAAATAAGTCTTTAATTTAGAACCAGCTATTTTGAGGAGAACTAGCATACTGGTTGGTGGGAAAATCCTAATAAATAAATAAATAAATAGATGAAACCGTACAATTCCAAGGATAAGAGTAGTCAAAGCAACTTTATCTGTGGCTGGCATTCACTGTTGACTCAGGGGATTTTGCAAACTCAGAAGGATTCAAGGATTTGTGCTGTGAAAATTTGTTTTTCACAGATCTTAAGAAAACCTAAAGTACCTACCAGCTTTGTTTATAGAAAAGCTGCCACTATGGCATGTACTTACACATAACAATTGGGGAAGAAAGGGAATGCTTTTTCAGAGAGTGATACACCACTGCCTTCACTTTTAGTGGAGTTAGGTATGGGATAGCTCTTCCAGAACTGAGAATGAAAACTTATAAATTCACATCCTGAGAAGATAAAAAAATTATGTTTACAAAGAAACCATTTTGTCAGGATTTAACCTCAATGGAAGTACCTGTTTAGCCACTTTCCTTTCTTGGAACCTCAAATATTTAACCTATATGTAGGCTGCATGTGTTGTCTTTACAGACACTGACTGCCCTCACTCGATTTATACCAGTTTATTGAAGGAAATTGATAAGAGCTTCCAGCTGTGAGCACACCTATTTAAAATTATTTCCTAGCAAGCTATAGGTTCCTTGCTGGGCAAACTGCATTTCATTTCTCAGGCACAGACATAGTATCTAGGACATGCTTTTAGAATGCCTGTTATTCTCATGAGAGCTTCAAATCCTGATGCAAATTTTGTCAGGACTAAATTATTTTTAGGTAATAATCTCTGACAAGGCTGTTGTAGATGCAAACTGAACTTGCAGTGTGGATGCTTCTTTTGAAGAGAGAAGACTAGTTATGTAGTTATTGGTATTCAAGACACTTAGTCTATGACTTATTTCCTGTTCTTCTTTTGTTTGAATCCTCATGAATTTTAAAGGCCATGAAGGATTTCAGGTATGAGACTTTGCATTGACCTGCTTTGTACTTTATATCTACCCATAATTGGTACGTGAAGGGTTTTACCACCTTCTTCCTCACTTTCCAGGTGAGAGAGAAGGATGCAAAATAATAGGGAAGCAGGAAGAGGTTGTTAAGCTGTAGGTAGAATTATCTGAGTGAAGTAGTATTTAGTGAGAATTATTGCCTTCCCTAAAATTATAATGCTTGTCAAGCTTGCTACTTTGTACTACCATTTACCTACCTACCCGAACAGCCGACTGAAGTAGCAGAAAGACTTTGTATATGTGGAATTTGTAGATACTTTAAATGAAGAAGCAATTATGGAAGTACAGAGAATTGCCAATGTATATATCAATTAGAAATGTAGGCAATTAATCAGATGCCTTTCCTAACAAAGGGTTTATTTGGTGTGTTTTTCCTTTCATAAAATACGCTTGTTCTCTTTAGCAAATTGAGAGGAACCTATACCTGACTCTTGTTAGGTGTCACTAAGTCTACTACTTTTCTACTCTTACTCTACATTTCTGTTTCAAAATTCATTAAATGGGAATACTGACATATATTTAAAATGCTTTTTTGATCTTTGGTTTCCTTGCTGTTCTGTCAGGGTTTGTTGTGACTGCACCTTATGCAGCATAAAATGTGTAGCAGTAATGCCATGCAACTCAGTGTGGGTTTCCAGCCAGGATAGCACATCGTAGCTAGTCAGTCCATGGATGTGATTTTTCCCACCCTGAGTACTGTGTGCGGACTGGATACTGCAATGTGTGAAGGACATCAAACTGTTGAGTGTCTCCAGAGAAGGGAAGCTGAGAAGGTGAAAGGTCTCAAGGACAAGACTCAGGAGGAATGGCTGAGCTCACTTGAATTGTCCAGCTTGGAGAAGAGAAGGCTGCCTGGGCGCAGGTTCTGATTTTCTCTCTGGTGATAGGACATGGGGAAATGAAATGGAGCCACATCATGGGACACTGAGATTGGATGTAACAGAAAGGTTCCTCACTCAGAGGTTAGCCTGACTGCAACAGCCTCCCCAGTGACCAATCCTGTCAGAGTTCAGGGGGCATCTGGGTGATGCTCTTGGTCGCATGGTTTAGTTTTAAATATCCTGCAAGGAGCAGGAATTTGGGACTCAGTGATCTTATGGGTCTCTCCCAACTTAAGATGTATAGATTCACAGAGTATCTTATTTGGTTGGCAGCTTGCACACAGAACTGTGTGGCTAACTTGTTGACTACATTGTTAGAGTCTAGACAGCAAATTTATGTTAGGATGAGGAATGTTTATGTGAGATTCAGTACAGCAGTAACTGCATGATAAGCATCTCAATTTTTCTATTACCACCCTGTTACATTTCATTACAGTTGGATCTTCCATTTTTCTCAGACAATTTCAGTAATGAGCAATGACACAGGTGATGGAAGTGGTGGAGTTCTGTTGACTTCAATTTGATGTCATCTGCATACAGAGCCCAGGCTTATTGAGGTCCTGTCACCTTTTCTCCCATGTTGGCCTCCTGCTGATGTAGCTATTATGTCTTGGAATGCTAAATAACCTGTGAACGCTTAGTGCCATTCATCTTCAGACAACCTACGAGCCTTAACTAATGGATATGCTCAGCACCTCTGGGCTGTGGATAATTTGTTATTTTTATTAGCTGGTTCCTTAATGAAGCTGAGATATTAGTACAAAACCTTGAACAGCAAGCAGCAGAAATAACATAACATCTAGGTGAGCCTTTCAGGCAATAGAAGTCTCAAAATCAAATCACTGTAAGATATTTCAGTGTTTTTCCCAGTGCCTTTGAGAGTAAAAATCTTTCTGTGAAATATTTCTATAAGGATTTTACATTTATGCTTTTATAAAAGACTCTGGAACTTTTGTTTGGATGATTTCTATAGTGTGAGCAGAATTTGGTAGAAATCAGCACTTAGTTTGCCTGAATTAATTATTATAAAAATAGCTAGGGTGCTAAGAAAATGTCAGGATAATATTTTTTTTAATAAAACATCAGGTATCATAGAGTCATAGAACCATTAGGGATCAGAAGGGACCTTGAAAGATCATCCAGTCCAATCCCCTGCCACAGAAGGACCACCCAGACCAAGTTGCACATCCAGGCGGGTCTTGGAATGTCCTCATAAAAGGAGATTCCACAACCCCCCTGGGCAGCCTGTTCCAGTGCTTCACTGGGAAGAAGTTCCTTCTGATATTGATATGGAACCTCCTCTGTTCCAGCTTGCACCCATTGCTCCTTGTCCTATCACTAGATGATCCAGAATTTGTGTTATAAACTGATGTTATCAATCAGTTTGCATTTATAAAACCATTAAAACTTGATAGTTCTTGTGTCTATTTATATTACCTTACTCTAATTTGTATTTTTCTGTGAGAAGCTTAACTGCTTTTCCTTCATCACAGATTTTTAATCCACCATCACAGCTGCTCTAATAGCAGACTCTACAGATAGAATGATCCTTTGAGAAGTGGAGGGAACAAATAGGCAAAACCAGTTAAACTGAGGAGCTGCAGGAACTCGTGTGCAGATGTGTCTAGGGATTAGTCTAACAATTAACTGTAACTTCTTTGCAGAAGATTAAAACTTACAAGACCACCTAGAAATGAGGAGTTAAATTGAGACAATGAGGATTTAATTGGAAAATAATATGGAGGAGAAAGCTCTAGGCAACTTCCTAGCTGAGCTCCTCAAGTGTAAGTATGGGGGAAGATCTTTAATATTTTCACTGGTGGCCTTGGCATCAAGAACAAGAATGCTGTAATTAAATACATCGGTGACACAAAGTTGGATACTTATCAGTACAGCAGAGCAACAGGATACTGTATAATAAATAACAGATGACCTAATGAACTGCAGTAGTAAAAATGAGTGAGATTAAATAGCACTAATTTTAAAATCAGGAATTTAAGGACTTGCAATCATTTGTTAGGGTCAGGGACTCCTATGTGGCTTAGTTCAGCCCAACAGCCTTGAATTCTGCTTTCTGTAGCAGGGTAGCTGTGTCCAAGATGCTTATTAGGAGTAGTTCTTGCTCCATGCTGTTCTTCTATGCTGTGTGCTGGCATTGCCTGGCAGATGCTGGTTAGCAAAGGTCTAACTGTGCCAGGAAGCATAAGAATTAGCAGGCAGTCACAGGTCAGCACCTGTCCTGCTAGTACAGGCATAGCCTGAAAAAGCAAAATACACTTGGTTTTGAAAAGGGAAAGCAGAGAGAGGGGTGTGTGACTGGTCCCTATAAAAACAAAAAGCAGCAAACATTGAGAAAGGAGCTGTTTGAACTATGTGGCACCACCTGTTTGAGAAGGAAAAGCAACAAATTATCTTGGAATAGATGAACACTGGAAATTAAAAGGCATTCTTCTCACTGTAGCTGTTGGACTTGGAAAAGCATTTTGACAGGTTTTGGCCTCATTATTTCCAGTTAATTTTATGATGGAAATGTATCCCATTAAGTATTTAAAAAAAAATGCTGTTGCCTGAAGCTGCAGGTGACTGGAATGAATCCATTGGGTCTCTTTCTGTCTGCTATTCCCATTTAGTGAGCTGAAACTTGCTGAGAAAAGTGATAGCACATGTAGGCTCAGTTCCTTGCTCTCCTAAGGTAGTTACAAATCTGAAATGTTAATAAAGTTGACTTGGTCAGCTGTACTTTGTTAATCTATTACTTAATTATGTAAATCTTCAAGGTTAAAGAATGTGTGGAGCTGTTTTGTAGATTCTGTTTTATTTGTGACAGGTGTTTTCCTGCCAAAGCCAACTGCATGAGCCTTTGTGTTCCTGTTGTGGAGTACTGTGTGGGTTTACAAATTCTGTTTTGGTAGCAGTACTGCTCTGTTTGCCAGGACACAGCACTCATGGTGTCTATTATGTCCATAGACTCATAGAATCATTAGGGATTGGAAGGGATCCAGGTCACCCCAGTCTCCATTTCCTCACTGGAAGTCCTTACACCATCGAGTTCTTCATGGAATCGTGAAAGCTCCTGGAGGAGCTGTGTGTGGTCAGTCTGGCACTGGAAAGTGTTGAGTTGTGCCTGTGTCAGTAAGAGAGTAAGTTAGTGCCTTTGCAGTTTGCTATTCTGGATGAAGCTTAACCCACCTAGTGTTCCAACTGATAGCTTCTAGTCCTACTGTGCATGTAGAGGACTATTCCACAGGTTTTGAACATAAATAATCTGTTTTTGTAGTAATTTCATTTGCTAGTGGTATTCTTGGTTGGAAAAAAGTATGAATAAAACCACTAGTGTACTCTTTAAGTATAATTAAATTTATACAAGATGAGAGATGCCCTGTCCATTAGGGTAAGTACAACGTTCAAAATTAGTCACGCATGATAATTTTCTCTTATGCTTAAAAGGTAGAATCAGGTGACTGCATACTGTATGGAGTCCTGCACAAGAAGGATTATATGTATTCTGGAGCATTGGAAGAGGCTGCCCAGGGGTTTGTGGAGTCTCCTTCTCTGGGGATGTTCAAGACCCGCCTGGATCTGTTCCTGTGTGACTTGGTCTAGGTGATCCTGCTGTGGCAGAGGGATTGGACTGGATGATCTTTCGAGGTCCCTTCCGATCCCTAATGATTCTATGATTCAATACATAGTGGTAATAGTTATTGTTTTGGTTATAGTTATTTTACTGGGATACTTTTGGTGTTAATACAATTTTAAGGGATGATTGTTCATGTGTTGTTACAGTTACAGGACCAGTAAACGTTATAGCAGTTTTGGCATTTGGTCAAACTGATCATAACTTTATTACTTGCATGAAAGTGAAAGTCAGTACCATAGCACAGACTAGTGGCATAGCAAAATATTGAAAAAATAGCTAATCATCAATTCTTACAGCAGTCCCAAATTCAGAGATTATCTTTAGTCCTGTAATATCTTTATTGACTAAGAGCATTAATTTCACTGAAGGAAATGGTGTGATTCATAGGATCCCTATGGATACAGTTAAATGAACAAAGTAGAGCTGAAGGGATAAATGCTCAGGTATAACCTCTGTTTGCTATAGTGCACTATCAGAATGGAATAAAATAGTTCAGCTGGAAGGGATGTGCAGTGACCATCTAGTCCAGCTGCCTGATCACTTCAGGGCTGACCAAAAGTTGAAGCACACTGTTAAGGGCGTTGACCACTTCTCTAGGAAGCACCTTCCAGTGTTTGACCCTCCTTTCAGTAAAGAAATAACTTTTTCATAGGGTGCAGCCCAAGCCACCTGAACCTCCAGTCTTCCAAGTGAAGAACTAACCATGGGGTGTCAACAGTGTCATTAATTTCTTTTTAGGGGATATGAAACCTTGCAGCTTAATTCTGTTTAGAAAGAGAAGCAATAAAGTCGATTGCTGTCTAATAAAACCCTAAATCATCTTGAAGGAGTGTTTCATAGTACTGTAACTGCTGGAAGTTTTTGTTCTCAGTTATAGCCAACTGAATCCAGAGTTACTCTGTTGATCTTAAAACAGTTATCTGGTATTTATTTTTATTTGCAAAAACAGTTACCAAAATGCAGTGGCAAATGATCATAGGATCGCATGGAATGGACACAGGATTTATCAAGTCCAGCCCCCTGCACAAAGGAGGTTTGACACTGGACAAAAAAAGCACTATTACAGTTTCAAAAAAAGAACAGAAATGGGGAAAGAAAACAACAGGAAATAAACACCAGGGTATTAAGGAGAAAGTACAAACTGATGATAGGCAGACCCTCACGTTACATGATGATGACCTGTCTGTACACTCAGAGCAGTCAAACTCATTGGAAAAGTTTGGAAAATACTGATTTTGTCTTTAGAATAGATCTCGGTAGTGACAGAAGATGCATCAGTAATCTTCACCCTAACCTGTAGAATGAATTCTCTGTAGATGAACCTTAAATTCTCCAACCATTGTAAAAGCATCTGCAGTGTGCAGACATGTGGCTGTTGGCTGTTCATAGCATATGCTGTGTGTAAGTCTTACACAGTCATGGGAAGCTGCTGACTTTGAAAAGGAATAACACTAATTGTCTCCACTTATATGAAGGTCATGTTAGGCAAAGGTGCACAGATTTGCTCTACAGTCGTAACTTGTGTGACTGCAGAGGAAGCTGACTCACGTCACTGAGTGCCAGTGCTGGTTTGGCAGGGTCAGTGCAGTGACTTATGGACAGATGAAGTATTCCTTCCATGAAAAGTCTTCCTTGGTACTGGGTGGCTTCAAGTATTGTGCTGCTTCAGGATTTAATGAAGTAGTGTTGCATCTGGGACGGACTGGAAAAGAAAAGGGGAGGCTGGGTCAAGCTGTAGTGTGTTAGTAAACACGATTAGTTACCCAAGCAAGAGTTTTTCTGCTCTTCCATTTGTGTCTCCCTTCCTTTCAATGGTGTATTTCTGTTACCTTGGTGTAGGTATGTGTTACTTACCAATATGGTAAAGAGAACAACCACATCTTATGAGAGGAAAAACAAATTAAGTCAATCTGTTAGAAAACACATCTGGTGTAAGGAGTTTTATCTTAAATTAAATAGGAAGACAAAAATCTAAGCAAACATATTTGTTTAAGTGTTTTTTCTTTCTGAAGTTCACTAGTAGCAAGTGCTGTAATGAATATAACGCTGATATCTTAGGTGCTTCTGCCAAGCAGATGAACTCATGAGCCTTTGGTAAAACCATCATAAACTGTCCTGTCCTGTGGAAGCCTTCCAGTAGGATTTTGCAGTTGTGCACAACTGCAATTCTAAGTACTGTTCTGCAGGCTGATGAGGCTTTGGTGTAATTGTTTCTTAGGTGGTGGTGTCAGAGCTATCAACTCAGGCTGATACATAATCAAACACATTTTGCCTTTTATTCTAACCTTAAGTAAAGTGGTAAAGAGTCACACTTTGTTCTTAGAAAGTGTTGGGCCACTATGAATAGTAATTAGAAGAACACCGTCTTTTCTTGTAATCTATCTGTAAATATGAAAACGATTTTCTACTCAAGCCTTTTTATTACATATTTTTTGCTTTAAAAGCTCTGCAGATGTAATTTGGGTGTAAATATCTTTTCCGTTTTACTGAATTTCAAGTGGTGTGTGGAAAGTGAAGGATTTAGTCTAATAGCCAAACTTGGAATGTTTTATATAGGACAATACAAAGGAGTGGGTTGTAGGGATTTATTTTGATTTATTAACTAAGTTTGATGTGTAGATGTGAAATTATCTATGAAATAAATAGGAAATAATTGAAATAAACATGAAATCATCACCTGATTATTGTAGGTTTTGCAGAATTAATTTTTGTGGGTTTATGTAATAAGAGGCACTAATACTGTATGATGAAAGCTTTGGGGCAGAGTTAGGAGAAATGAGAACATATCTGATAAGAAACATTGAGGAAATCCAAAGAGAGTTAGAACCTGTGTATGGAGTAAGTCTTTGTGAATAGAAAGCATGTAAAGTTTGGGGTAAATTTCATGGAGTTCAGCATACTTCTCTTTCGTGTTGCATAAAAAAAGGGAATTAGTCTCAAAAGCCCAAATTACATTAAGAATTAATGTGAAGGTGTCGGGTTAGATACATGTGTGGTTGTTTACTCACTTAGTAGGAGACTTTTGAAACGAGCTTGAGCAATTCCTATGCTGTGCACTAGGTGGTGTTTCAGCCTTTCCTACTGAAACGCACATCTCCACACAGTGCCACTAGCACTTAGATTTGGTTTGAAACTAGGACTGAAACACAGCAGTGAGCAGCAGTGTTTTCAGTTTTTTCCTTCCCAAATTGATAGTGTTGTAGTGTTGAGAAGAACTGACACCCATGAACTGCAGCACTGGTGTTTGTGTACAAATCTGTTCACAGCTATTGACTCTCTAGAGGGTGGTTTGGAGGCTGGCAAATGGGTTTGGTAGGGAGCCTGCCTGCTCCAGAGTGCAGACTTGCGATGTAAGGGGTTAGCTACTTCTTAATTACTGTTTTAGAGGGGAAACTTCTTGGTTCTTCTTAGTAGATACACCAATGCATGTGGTCTCCCCTTTCCTGCTCTGCTGGGTTGCTGCCACAGGCCAATGTAATGCTCTGTCCTGGTAAGGACTTGGCAGGACAGAGCTGCTGTTCCATCTGTGCTCTTATCACATTTACACGTGCTTGTCCTTTATTTGAGAGGTCTGCACTGTAAATTCCCAGTATTGTATTAAAGTGCTTCTACATGCAAAGATAACATGGGGAAGTGAGATTAGCCCTGTGCTAGCTGAGAGCTTGAATGTCTTGGTGCTCACTGAAAGCATGGGAATTTCTATGTGTGTGTCTGTGTGACCATTGCTGTTCTGCTCACTGCATGTGATCATTTGAAGCTAAAATTATAAATGTTTGGGGTAACACTATGGAATTCTTCTTGAAAGTACACTGGAAATCAGGAGTATCAGGGTAGATAATATGAAACTCTCTCAGGCAGAAAAAAATCTTCAAAATGTATGAATTTTCATGGGTTTTTTTATCATGAAATAAGTAAAATTAAATGTAGTAAGTTTAAGTAAAACTAAAATGAAGTATTTTTTTTTAAAGTTTGTTTCTTGAGGTTCTTTCAGTTAAATATGCTCGCTACAGAATCAGATTTATTGAGGCTGGAAAAGATCTCCAAGAACATTCACCCCAGCCCACAGCCTAACATCACCACAATCACCTAAACCAGGGAACTAAGTGTCACATCCATTCTGTCCTTAAACACCTCTAGGGGTGGGGACTCCATCACTGCCCTGGGCAGTTCATTCCAATGTCTGATCACTCTTTCTGTGAGGAAGGGCTTCCTAACATCCATCCTAACCTTGCACTGGCAGCTCCAGGCCCTGCCCTCTAATCCTGTCACTAGTTGTCTGGGAGAAGAGCCTGTCCCTCACCTCTCTTATCACTTCCCTTCAGGGAGTTGTAGAGAGGGAGAAGGCCCCCCCTGAGTCTCCTCCAGGCTAAACAACCGCAGCTCCCTTAGCCTCTCCTTATCAGACTTTTCCTCTAGTCCCTTCTTCAGCCTCATTGCTCCTCTGAACCCACTCCAGCCCCCTTCAATCTCTTTCTTGAAGTGATGGAAGTATTTGAGGGGAAGGCTCACCAGTGCCCAGTACAGGGGGGAAATGATGTCCCTAGTTGTGCTGGCCACACAGTCCTGATACAAACCAGGATGCCAGTGGCCTTTTGTGCCACCTGGGCACACTTCTGGCTGTCAACCAGTACTCCCAGGTCACTGTCCAGCCACTCATCCCCGAGTCTGTAGCTGCAGAGGGTTACTGTGGCCAAAATTGTTTCCTGAAGGGCTGACCCAATTGCTTTTGTAGTCTGTAAGAAATATTGCACAGTAAAACAACTGCAGCCAGTTTGACTTTGGTAGGGCCTGGGAGATAATATGATATTTACATTGAAGTGTTGCTGATGGAGAAAAGCAACTTCCAACATGCAGAGATGGACATAAAATACCAGATGATGGTATAGTAGATAAAAACATTGATAGACACAGCAATTTGAATCGGGAATTGCTTCTGAATGAACTTCTATGATAAAAAGTTTTCTCATTCATTATGGGTCTCATGGCACTGATGCTGTTAATAATGTAGTTAGCATACAATGAAAGCTAAATCCTGGCTGTGGAGTGACCCACCACCTCCTGTATTTTGTACTTGGTAGCTTTGAAAATGAAATAACTTTTATTGTACTCAGCTTCTTAATGTAAATATAACATACAGACTAGAGCAGAAGTAAATCAGCAGAGCATTTTGGAGAATTTTATAATTCCATGTTTGCAGCATCACAGGATTTATCCCAAAGTTCTTTACTCTGACCTAGTAAGAGCATGGATTCAATGCATCATGAATTACTCATTCCTTTTTCCTATCTCATTCTCAAGCTATAGCCTTAATTTTCAGATCTTACATTTACTGCCATGGGAATGCCTATATGTAAATCTTTTTCGTTTCTATTGGCACTAGCTGTGGTTTGCCCTTGTATTATAAATAATGAAGCAAAAGTAGTATAAAAGTATTTTTCTCTTTGTATTTTTTCCTAAAGCAATTTTCTCTGAGGTTGTGCAGGCACACTTTGTTGTGCTGTGACTAAACTGTTGTAATTTTAATAAACAGAATTACTATAGTATCCTTTCTGCCTTTGGGAATGGCAGTGATCACTTGATGTATGCTTGATGAAACCTTTCTGTTTGCAAGCTAACAGATTTTCATTTGAAATATGTCTGAACAGGTGATGTGGGTATGTAACTTGTGCCGAAAACAACAAGAAATCCTCACGAAATCAGGAGCCTGGTTCTATAACAGTGGATCAAATGCACCTCAGCAGCCTGACCAAGAAGGTATCAGAGGTCAACGGAATGAGGAGGCACCTCAAGAGAAAAAAGCAAAGCTGCAGGAGCATTTGCAATACCAAGGACCACCAGGTGACATATCCACACAAGCTTTGGACAAAAGCAGACCTCAAGGGCTCACGAGACAAGACTCAATTAAGAATGGTTCAGGAGTAAAGCATCAAGTAACAAGCGACACCACATCAGACAGGTAAGAAAGTATTTAATGCTTCTACTGATAAGATCTGCTGAATTTAGGCTACAAATTTTGTCTTTAGAGGGTACAGAATAAACTTTAAATGTACGTGCTGGACTTTTGGAAGCAATTCTAAGTGGCAACAGCTGAGAAGTCTCACTGTGTTCAGATCATCGTGGACAATGTGGGTACTTTATTTCTTCCCATTAAAAAAGCATTACAGAAAATGACAGTTGCGGTGTGACAGAGATTGTCCATGTGCTTCCTAGCATCTTTGTTAAATCATGGTTTTGCTGCAGTGTAGAATGTTACCAAATTCCTTCTGTGGCCACTAACTTTATAGCACCATTTTAATAATCCAAAATAGGGCTCAACAGAAGATGCTGGCTGTTCAGACCACTGAATCGTCTGATAGTGTGTGCTGTGTGTTGTGTTGAGGCTGGTGAATTCTTTGTGTGATGACTGGAATCTTTTGATGGTTTTTGAGTTCCTTGCTGTTGTCATTAGTAAGAGATTTCTTCACTGGTTTATCTCAGTGTTACTTGGCACTGAGTGAAACTATGGCTGTTTTGGCACTAATGCAGTAAGGTCCAGTGTAGCTGGAGGCTGATGCTGGAGCTTGGCTCTCTTTTTCTAGGTAGGATTGTGTTAAATATGGTGGAAAGGAAAAGAAGAGAGTTAGCTTCCTCACATGTTTCCATGGAAATGGTACCCTCTCTCTCCAGAGACCTCCACCTGCTGCCTCGGAATTTGCATCCAGAGCAGTATAAATTTGGAGCCTTCCTCTGCTGCCCAGCTATGACCTCGTTACAGTATTTATTCTGCTAGCTTGAAGCAAGTTGGATAGCTGTAACATCATTTATGGCTAGTACAATTAAAACAGTTTTTCCCTTCCCCTCACCTCTTGTATTCCAAATTTTTTATTTCTTTTTTTTTTGCATTAATTAAGAACAAATTGCATGTAATTAGTGTAACCTTTTTTGTTTACCTTATTCTCCCTGCTGCCCTTTACTGTGATTTCAGCTGATGGGTTCAGTACTTAGTGGTTCTGAGTGCTCCTCAATTATATGCACAGGTTTCTGAGAAATACAGCTGGCAGCTTAACTTGATGCTAAGAAGCAGGAGAGAGAGCCTGATTCTCTTCTGATTCTTTTTTCCCCCCTTTAATTTCACCAGAAAAATGGCATCATACATAATGTAATGATACAGAAAGCCCTGTTTTTGTTCTCAGCAAGAATTTACCTCTGAAAATGTTTATATATATATATATATGCATGCAGAAACAGAAGGGAGAGAGGGATATACAGCTGCATAATTCAGATAAGTAATCTGCATTTACCCTAAGCAGAATTATATGATAAACATGGACAATATGAAGTAATATTTACTAACAGGAACAGTGTAGATTTTGTGCTGGAAATCAGAACCATTCTGATGGTTGGTCTCATTTCTAATCAATATCCTCTTTTAAGTCCAGATTGATTTTTCAGTTTTCCTCTTTCTGTTCTATCTGGATGCTACTACCAGTTTTCCCTAATCAAAATATACAAGTATGCATTTAATATTTTATATATATCTGTGTTACATATATCTCTATATATGAATAGTATATTGTCAATACGTTATTTAAGGCTAAAGCGTCTTCTGAACATCTTTCTCCTGTAATATTCCTCACATTCACAATTTTTCTTTGCTGGGATAATGAAAGAAACTATGTTGATGCACAATATCTATTTAGTCAAATGGACTTTTAGAGGAGAGTGTCAACATCTCTGAGAGAGACTCTCCCAGAATTCAAGGATGGAGATAGGCCTTAAATTTGGACCTGTTTAGGCTGTATCGCCATTGCTATTCTCAGCAATAACATTGTGAGGGCTTGGGATAGATTGTGTTTCTACTGAAGTAATGGAGAGAATTTGTAGCAGAACTTGCTATAATTTAAATATTGAATTGTAGGCATCTATATATGCTCAGCTTGCTAGTCTTGATCAAGTTAAGGGAACTCGTATCTTTGGAACTTGCAATGTCAAACAATTGTACCTAACTTTTCCTAAAGACTTAGGAATTTCTGTTTTTTCTGGATGCTTTGTGTTAAGTTTGTAACAGCCAGAGCAGCAGGCACACTATAGGATCTGGTTTAGATTGCTTTCAGTGACTGACTGTCTTTGACATTGTCTGAGGTTAGACTAGTAGGTTGTAGTGCTTGGAGGTTTTTTGCTGAGGACAGTTGAGAAGTGACCGTACGTGGTGGTTTTGCATACGTTGTGCGCAGGGCATGGATGGAATCCCTGAAAACTGTCAAGTGCTGTGAATCAAAAAACTGCAATCTATTACTCTGTGTAATCCATAGATTGAGAAGGAGCGTTCTGAGGTCTGCTGTGTAGAGGTGGTAGATTTGTCTCTGTGTGCACTTCTTTGATTTGTGCTATCCAATTTTTGCTTTAATTCTGGGTTGTACAAGAGGATCCTTTTTATTTTACTTTGATCAAAAGCATTTATTACTCTCTTGTTCCCAAGACTGATGAATTCAGTACACTGCACTTTCTAGCAGCAAAAATACCACAATAGACATCTTGCTCTGTAGCAAGCAATCAGCTTGTGAAATGGTTGATTTCTTAATTCCAAAACCTAAGCTAAAGCAAATGTTTATAAAGCGTGTTCGCCGTCTGAATAGTAAAAGGTGAGGAACAGGGAACCTTCATACTGATACAAAGCTTCTTAATATGTAATTCTGTTTGCCTGAGCTGCTAGCTCTTTAGGTGCTGTTGCCATGCTTGAGTTGTGAATGAATTATTTTTCTTCTCTTGATAAGAGCCATTGTGAGGCCGCTTTGGTCATTTTCCAGATACAAATTCACTGTTTTCAATTGCAAATCTTCAGTGATTTTGTTGTTTCACAAACCTCTTTTCTATAGATCTACAGTCCTTTCCAAGCAATAGCTCAAGTAGGAAACAACCTACATGCATCTTCCCAGCGTGAAATAATGATGACATAACTATTTCTAATCTAGTGCCAATCAGAAATGATGTTACATTCAGAGGTTGTAAAGGAGAAAGGAAAATGTGTTTTGTTTTGCTGTTTTCTTTTTTCTTTTCCCTAATCCATGCTGTATGTACCAGTACCAGTACAGACTGGGGACTGACCTGTTGGACAGCAATGTAGGAGAAAGGGACCTGGAGGTCCTAGTGGAGAGCAAGATGACTAAGAGCCAGCAATGTGCTCTTGTGGCCCAGAGGGCCAACAGCATCCTGGGGAGGATCAGAAGGGGGGTGGTTAACAGATC
>VZRI01011322.1:209754-256744 GCA_013397515.1 Upupa epops
TCCTGCTGTGGCAGGGGGGTTGGACTGGATGATCTTTTGATGTCCCTTCTGATCCCTAATGATTCTATAATTCTATGATTCAAAATACTTTCAAAAATTTGAAAATGTTGAGCTTACAATATATGTGTCCTGTGTTTTGGTAGTGGAGGAAGAGCTCTCCTCAAGAATAGTTTTCAACAGATTCAATCCAAAAAATGGTGACATTCTAGGGGGAAAATTTGTTTCCTAAGTCAATTTCTTATTCTAAGGATGACCTATATGGAAAAAGAGAACTGGTTCCTGGTATCTATAAAGATCATGATCTTGTGAGATCATGATTTGAAGCAAGACTAATGAATAAAGTTGCCTGAACCCCTTGCAGATTAACCGTAAGGATATGATATTAAATCATAAAACCAAGAATGAAAACAGCAAATTGAGAGTGTGAGCAGCTGCAGAGTTGCACAACAGCAGTATTTATTTTCCAGGCCATCAGACACAGTTAAAATACATTCTTCTTCCTTCCCTTTTCCTTTCAAAGATACAAACATATGTAATTGGGGGTCTAATTTTTCTATTATCCCTTTTATCTAAGGAAAAAAGAATTTTTATGGTGGTGCATCCCCCAAGCTACTGTGGGTTTGAAGGATTCATTTTATTTTGACTATAGAACCACAGACAAGACTGTTGATGCTGCTTGCGTCTGGAGATGCAGGTTTTGTGTTCTTTATGGAACGTATGCAGGCATTTTGCACATACAAAGGTTTTATTCTATTGCATTACCAATGGCAGTAGGATGAAAGTGGTCCCCTGTGTCCCTTTGCTTCCGTTCTTGGAAGGAGTGCCAGTATGAGTTGGCAGCGTAGGCTTTGTCTTTTGGGACTGCAGTTGGGAATGTCAGTGTGTGAACAGAGAGGAAAAATAGAGACCAAAATAAGAGGGAAGAGGAGGAGAGAGGAAAAAGCAGGCATACGCTAGCTGAGAAACATCAAAGAGCAGCATGAATTAAATAAATGAAAATGTGTGTCCATCTGTTTCATGTTACATCTTTTTCAAATAGCTCTTCTTTAATTGCTGGATTATGAACAACTGTTACTGAGAACATTACTGATGGCAGTTTATTGCAATTTAAGAAGCCACAATGTAACATTAAAGAATCGGTCAATTACATCTTTTTCTGAAAGGCTGAAAACTGGCCATTTCCCAAGATGATCACCATTTTTCTGCTGCCACAGTTCTGCCACAATACTGTAGTGCAGCTTCTGATTTGAGTTGTTGCTGTTTCTGAGTACCCAAGTCAATAGATATTTAGCCCAAGTGTCTTAATGTGTCAAGTCTTTACTTGTGGGCTTGTGGAAAATAAGCATATTTGAAGGCTATCTTAAGTAAAATGGAGACATGTTAACTCTTGCATTTCTACCTGCTGATATGTTCAAAAACAATGAGAAATATGAAAAGAATTATATAGAGACAGTGTTTAAAGCAAGGGAGTTGGTATACAGGAGTCAGACTGTTGAGAAAGCATAATGACATCCTTTCACTTCACTAGTATTTTGCAGGTTGAGTTTAAAATTGAATCAATATTCCTTTCCATGCATGACTGCAAAGAGCTGTCACTGACTTTCCCTGATGCTAGAATAGGATGCAAAATTTGGGCGTTAGGAGGTACCTACAGTATTTTTAACATATTACCTAAAGGTTTAAGTTCTGTGACTTGAACTACATCCACATAAGATTTTTATCTCCCATCTTCCTGCTTCTGATCCATCATCTTTTACCACTTTGATAGTCAGTCCTTGGAGCTGCAAACTGAAATCAATGTCAATCTGAAAACCCTGGTCTCAGTAGTCTTGCTGGTGTTTCCTGTGCTCTTTCATTTCCATGTGTGTGGTGTTTGATTTTTGAGGTAGTAACTTAGAACAAGTGAGTTAGTTTGAACAGAGCTCTTCCTTATTTTTTCCTCTGCATACAGGCTAAGGGGTGTGGATTGAATTTCATGGCTATTCCAGTTTTTGGGTGGAGCTATGCTTTTCTTCTGCCTCAATCTAGAATGGTGTGAAAAGGAAATGAATAGTAACTATGGTCAGAGGAAGCAACAGAAATTTATGGGAAGGAGCCAGAGAAAATTCAGCATTTAATTATTGTGAAGTACCACCTTGGGTCCAAGAAAGTGAGAAATCTTTCATTGCAGAAGTTTTAA
Source organism: Upupa epops (assembly GCA_013397515.1). NCBI lineage: Eukaryota > Metazoa > Chordata > Aves > Bucerotiformes > Upupidae > Upupa > Upupa epops. Next base: position 211,934 of record VZRI01011322.1, read on the forward strand.
TGAAATGATTAAACAGATATGACGAGGATTAAGCTACACCTACTTATAAGGATGAGTAAGGAGTTTGGTACTATCTGTAATGCAGAGTGGTTGGAGGAAATAACCTTTGCAGAAGTCTCTTCTGAGAAGCAAAACTGCTTGTACAATGCTTTGTCTCCTAGTGATGGTTTTGTGGAATAGTGGCAGCAGGACACGTGCAGCCATGCTGTGGCTTCTTATTTTCTCCAAAGAAGCAGATCAACCAATGAGCTAGCTGTTCTTAGTTTTTTTTTTCTGAGAACATTTTAATACAAGGGGAACATTTTTTTTCTTAAAAAAAGCCAACAAAACCAAACAACCAAACTTTTCCTATCTGTAGAATCTCTACTGAGTAGTGTCGGGTCTCTGACTAATAGTAGATGCAATTTGGGATCCTTTTCTTAGAGAAAGCTATTGTGTTTGAAGAAAAAAGAAAGAGGAAATTTCCCTGACTGTAGCAGAACCTACCTTAATATAAACACTAAGCCACTAAAACATTAAAGAGTGTTTTAATTAAGCACATAATAAAGAGATTGAATTCCAGCTTTAAGTGACAATCTGAACTCCACTACAATCATTCTCTGCAGTGAGCAAATCTCTTGTTGGTTTTAGGGAATTTAATTTTCACTATTTATTGTAGAATGCCTTTTCAAAAAGAATTCTATCGCAACATGATGTTTGTGTTTTGCTTACTGATTACATGATTTTGTTTTCTCTTAATGATGCAGATTTGGTGCAGGCTGCTTACTGAAAATTAGCATTTACTACTTGTCTTTTCTCACACAGAAGGAGCTCAGGGAACTTTTAACATTCAGTGCTGATACTCAGGAGCTTTGAAGGAGAGTTTGGCCTTCCACTGCAGAGTTTTGCTTCTGTAGATCACAGCTACTTCTTTAACTGTGCTGAAAGACCATTGATAATCTAAACCTGTAAACAGAGATTTCATCTGTATGAGAGTATCGAACATTTTTTATTAAGTCCTGACTGCAGCTAATGTTCATGGAATTAAATGTAATTCTGCTTTTAGCTAAATTGACCCGGAAAGAAAGCAACACCAGAACAAAATTGAGTGAGGTAGCATTTTTAATTTAATTTTTAAATCACTGAGACCACTTCTTTTCTTCAAGAATATCTTCTCAAAATGTTTTTTTGTTGACCTTGCACGAACATGAGTGTTGGAGCTCCCTGTATGTTCATGATCCTTCATTATGCTGTGCTGTTCTTAGGAGGCTCATTTCTTCTCAGAAATATAAATAACAGCTTTGATGGAATTTCATTTTAAAAAATTAGTGTGTAAAGGTGAATAAGTTACATTTGTGTGGTGGAAATTGCTAGCATTTAATACAGGACTCTGCAAATTCAACAGCTTCTGGCAGCAAAATCGTTCTGGAATCTGCAGGAGGCAATTCGATGAGTGGCCTCTTGGATTAATACATTTACATAGCTGTATAGACTGAATTAAAAAATCAGAAAGGATAATTGTTAGTGGTGCAAAGTACTTCATTGGCTCTGTCTTTGTGCCTCTAAAAGTCACAAATGATAAAGCAATCACTTCTATAGTGCAATTTAGTTGTCATTTGTCTTTTACGTGGCAAGTTTAATAATTTTAATAAATGTCAATCTATTTTATTAAGTCAGCTCTGAAGAAAATTAATGTAGAGACCATACTTTCATAACTAAAATTTACATCATTAAGCAATACTGTTGTTTTCCATCTTATCTTCAGTGAGATTATTTTGTTTCTGCCTTTGCCTCTTTTTCAGGCCAAGTCCTTGTTTGTCCCTTTCTCTACCCTGGAGTATCTTTTATCTAGTTTAATTAATTTATCATCTCATTTTCTCATGTATATCATCTCTCACTGGTATGAATTTTTACCAAACTCTGGCTAGACATTGGAAATGTTTTCAAAGATAGGCCTGTAGTAGTCTTTCACTTAAAGACAGATATTCACTTCCTCTCAGCCCTTTCTCCCATCTCTAGCTCACCTCTCTTCCTCAATTACCAACAATTCTGCAACTGTTCAGTAGTGTCCATTCAGATTTGTTGAGAAGTAAGTGAACCCCTCTCTGCCAAGCTTTGTGAAATCTTAATTTTGTGCCTTTCCGTGCAAACAGAACTCGCTGCACTCTTCCCTAACCAAAAGGAAGACAGGCACAGATGTTTAAGGGAATGTTTGCTGTTCCAGCAAAGTAGTGCAGTACAATGTCACTTCAAGTTAAGTAGAAAATGTAGGTGACCTGAAGTCAGTGGCTCTTAAGTTGAAGCGCAGTTTTAAAATCCAAGGTAATATCTACGTATGATATGCGGTGGTTTGTGTATCTGCAACTTGTTCCAGCAGCTCTGTGCTCTGCTGTTCTGTGTCCCATAATCATGCCGTAATACTTCAAACAATGACATCAGAAAGTCCCTGTTCCTGCAGCACTGGGCTTTTTGATATGCTATTAGGGTTCCTCCATAAATCTATAATCCTCATAGAATAACTGGAGGTTAAGTTGTTCCAAACACAGTTTTCTTGATGTTTGGGTCGGGATTTTGTCAGCTTCAGTAAGTCCCCAGATGTAGCTTATCTGCTAAATTAAGTCTGTATTATGCAGCTTGTAATAGGGTGAAGCACCAGTTTTGCTGAAGGAAACCCATTTTCTTTGGCAAAAAGAAAGCGGCAAGGACAACAGTTTCTTATGGTAATGTCATGACAGAAAGCAATGCCTTTTAGCTGCATGATGCTTTAGTCTGTAATGACTTTTTGAGAATCCTGGACTTTAAATGATTGACTTCCTTGATCACTGAAAAAAATGAAAATCGAGGCAGATGAGATTAAAGCAGAAAGCATCTGCTTTTCTTTATAATTTGAAATAAACTCAGAAGCTTCAGAGGACATTGCAGTCTACACTTCCAAATCAGCACACAAACCAAATTTTTTTTAACCCAGAGCTAGATTAATTTTAATTAAATCTTGTTGACTCTGGCATGATGGGCCAGACTGATAAAAATGGACCTGCCTCAGTTGTATCTTTAAGCTACAGTGAGAACTGTGAAAAGTATTTAATCCAGAAGAGAAATAACACTTAGTTCAATTTAACCTCTTGAATATAAAAAATTGGACGACTCAAACATTAGTTTAGCAATTTGACCTCCTGGTGATACTGATATAATAGTGTTTTATTCCTAAAATGGCTGTGTAATGATTCATCTTCCTGTAACATTCATTAACAGGGACTGGAACAAATAGGAATTCTTGAAAGAAACCAGATTTAACTTGTGTTTGCATTTCCTAAAAAACAGTGTGTATTTTCGGTGCTTCCTGTGTCTTCTCGCTCATGTAAATACAACGATTGGAGAATTTATTAGTATCTAGAAAATATATATCAGTATTTGAAGCAAGGAACTGCATTTTACTTTGAAAACAGAAGTTATTTAATTGTTATGTAGCAGTTGAGTTTGGTTTGGGGTGGGTTTCTTTTGAATTCAGAGATTCTTCCCTAAAGAAGTATATAAATTATCAAGACCGTGAAAATCAGAATAAGGTGGACAAGAGGAAGACATGTTGCTTGATGGAAAAGGGGACAATGAATTGTGGATGAGACTCACCCAGACCAAACTCTAGAGCATCTAATTTTTTCAACAAACTTGTTTTGGGTGATAGGCAACATTGCAGTGATGTCTGATGCCCTGGAATAGGTCAAGACCATTCATTCTTTCCTAGTTTACTGTTTGCTCCTCCTTCAAGAAATTGAGAGTGTTTATAAAAATGCTTGTGTCTCATTTGGAGATAGTTACAAAGGTTGTTATTTATTTTCAGAGTTCACCCCAGTGAAGGTAACTAAACCAGGATATTTCCTTCAAGACAAATATTGTGAATTTCATGCTGAGTGGCAGATGGCTACTCTCAAAATTAGAGTTGGAAATTTATGCTGTGGTTTGGCACTAAGTGTCATGAATCCTTAGTTACAATAACAACCAATTACAAAATTAACCTCAATCCCCTTCCCAAAACCTTTAATGCAATGGCCAGCACTGCTTTTACTCCTCTAATATAAAACTCCAGTATGAAATTTAAATCTTCCCAAAGTAAAACATTTACATGGCCTTAATGCTTACAAAACCCAGGCTCCATAACACTGTCAAAGGAAATGAATTCCAGAGGTGTGTGATCATCAAGAAAATATTCTTCTGGTATACTAGTCAGCTGAAGATAGGAGCAACCCAGGAGACCATAAATCTTATAATGACATGAAAGGAAGATAAATTAGTCTCTTTGAACTTGTTCCCAAGATATGGAAGGCTCCAACCTTTTATCCAATGTTCTGAACAGCAGAAATTAATAAACAATCCAGTGCCTAGATGTGTTCTCTTGGCTCCTGTTTCACAAATTGAAAAGGCTAATCTTAATCTCACTGTCATTTGGAGAAAGATCTATCTTCTAGTTTGCACATGCATTAGCTTTTGTTTCTATCAAACATCGCTTGGATGCGTTGATACGCAACAGAAGCTTGGAGGCCACTTAAGGCCTGAATTAGTCATCTGAAAGTAGAGATACTGCAATAAATCTCTTAAGATATTTTTCAGGTGACTAAAAAAATGTCTAAAATTAAACTCTCAAGTTTGCTGGGAATGAGATACAATTTTTGCACTATATAACCACCAGAGACGGTAAGATCAATGCAACTGTAACTTTCTTTACAAAATAAGAAGCTTTATGATCGGCCTCCTCATCCAAAATGTTTGTCTAAAGGCTCTCATCCAAACAGGATGGTAAGTGCACTTCACAAAGGGAATGTTATCCCTTTACCTGAGTATGTATATTGAAATCGTTAGCATGCTGGGTGATCTGTTGAATCAGAGAATGATCTGGGTAGGAAGGGCCTTTTTAATTTATTCTAAGCTCTCTGCAGTGTCACCTCTCCAGAGACATCTTCAACTAGGTTAGGTTGCTCAGACCTCTGTCCAACCCTTGTCCAACCTGACCTTAAATGTTTCCAGGAATGAGACATCTGCTACATCTCTTAGCAACGTGTGTCAGTGTTACACCAACCCTGTTGTAAAAATTTTCTTCTTCCTATCTAGCCTGTATCTTCCCTTTTCTCAGTTTAAGGCCCTTATTCCTTGTCCTGTGGCAGGAGGTCCTGCTAAAAGCTTGTCCCCATCTTTCTTTCAGGTTTCCTTTAAGTACTAAAAGCTAGAATAAGGTGTCACTAGAGCCTTGTCTTCTCCAGGATGGACTATCCTGACTTTCTCAGCCTTTCTTAATAGGAGACATGTTCCGTCGTTGTAGTTTTCTTTGGACACACTTCAACAGGTCCATGTCCCTCCTGTACTGAGGACTCCAGACCCAGTACTCCAGGTGGATTCTTGACTGCCTAGCCATGCTGGATATGGTTGGCTTTTTGCTCTGTGAGCATGCATTGTCAGCTCATGTCCATCCTTTCATCCACCAGTATCTCCAAGTCCTCCTCAGAGCTGCTTTCAATTCTATTGTCTGTGGACTGCTATAGGTTTTAAATTGTGCTGCCTGCTTTGTGTAAAACATGTTGCCTCTTTGGTTGGTATCATTTGGAGAACAAGGGATTGAAGGCCAAACTGCATGGGAGCACTGAGGAAATCAACTTTCACCTTGGATGTATTATTCTGAGGTAGTGGCAAGACTGATGCCTGAAAACAGTTAGTGTGTCTGTCTCTTTAGTTTCTGGGTTTAGTAACTTACGTTATTAATCATGCAGAATACTTTATTAGTAATATTTTCAATCACCTTTTGCTTTCTTGAAAGGTGACAGATGATAACTTTTGATGCAAGTGAACAACTGAGATCCCTTTTGTAGCAAATTAAGTTTTCAGCGCATTGTTTCAAAAATCAATCACATCTCTGTTCTAGGCCAGCACCTCTTGACTAGTGAGACACATCTCATTGGTGAACCATCCAAAACTGCAAATGAGGCATAAAGCAGGATTCATGTACCGTGATAAGGTGCAAAGAAATATCAATTGATTGTGAGTCAGCTGAAAGTAAAATTGGCTGAAATATACTACTCTAAAACCCATTCTACAAGGTGCAGCATCTACTGTATGTTGAGCCTGCTGTGTCAACATGTATTGCACGTACTCCTCTGCTTATTCAAGCAGAGTATAACAGGTTTCTGCTTCTGTCAGGTAATGCAGCTATTCCTTTAGCTAGGGAAATGAAGTCACAGTTAGGCCTTTTCTTACTCTGATTCCTTCCCCAGTTCTTCCATCATAACATCATTTGTTACTTAAAAAAAGGTATACATCCAATAACGTGTGCATGAACATGCACAAATACGTATATATTAATACTAAAAGCTTAGGGTGTTTAGCCACTGCAGTAAAATGTCAGGCACTCTGAAGAAAGTGCTTGTAGGATTCTTCTATGACCCAGAATTTACAGACATTGTTTTGTGGAGAAAACCATGTGTTTCTCCTGCAGGCAGCCTACCAGTCCCGCGGACATGCAACAAAATCAGCAATATGTATGGTTTATTTTAGTACAAACCAGAATCGTGGTCCAGCAGGTTGGAAAAGTAAATTTTATGTTTATTAGGCAAATAGATCAGGTTTTGTTTGCTGAATGCAATTCTTGTCTCAGTAGTTTTTAAGATAAAGATATTGGGGTAGGGCAGTGGGTTAAAAACCCATGTATCCCTAGGTTTTAGGGCTTCTTTTTTTATATGAGAGATTGACCATCAACAGGAAATATGCTAGAAAAATTGCAGATCCATAAAATAATCGGGATTACATGCTGCCCAAATGCATGGGTAGGAAAAAGGGAGAGAATGTGCACCCCTGGACTTTTTTCTGACGACGTGTCAGAACGCAGCCAAGGCAGAAATTGGTAAGTGTTCTTAGATCCAGCAATAGAAATGCAACCACAGAGTTATCCATAAGTCCTAAATAAGATACTTTGACAAGCATAGGAATGCTTCATTGAACCTATTTTTGGGCACTCATGCAATTTTTGGTCACATGAATTTTTTATTTGCATGCTCCTTTTTTCTTTGTATTGATTACATAGGAAGAAAAAGATGCTTCTAAACTGTGTACCCTGGTCATATATATTTAAGTGGAACAAGTCTGGGAGTCTGTGTTCATAACTTCAGACAATGATTCAGACAACCTAAATTCAACCTATGGATTTGGCTAAAATCTGTAACATCTTCATTTTCAAGAATAGAGTTCTCTATGCAAGAAATGCATAGAAATGCCTGGATTTGTCAAGTATGGCAGGAACTAGGCACTGGAGCTTTGTTGCTGACTAGAAGTAGAGAACAGTGTGGTTAAACTTTGTGTTCAGAGTTGGTTTTGTGTGTATGTCACTTTGGATATAATTTTATTATCCAAACAGCAAAATTCATAAAGCTCATTCCACTTGTGTTGGGAAAACGCCTCAGACTCGACAGATAGAATTTGTGCTTTCCCTTCTGTTTCGTAGTGCAACAGAAGCTTTTTGTTTCACCGTGCAAGGTTTATGTGTTGTGTAATATTCAGAAGGTTGAGAAGAACAGATGTAAGAGAAATAATTAAAATTAAACCTGTCATGTAATTATTTTCAATATGCCTTATCATATTTAAGTAAAATCTCCCATATTGCCTTTTATCTAATATAGTAAAGAGAATTCCACAGAGAGGTTTGAGAAGTCAAAATCTATATTGAGCTAGGAAAAGTAACCAACAAGTCAATTATGTTAGAAAACCCTTTATAAATGATTACAGAGGGAGGTGTACCTGCTTCTGAGGCATAGATCCATAGATTTCAACAAGTAGCACTGTTGTGACATATTCTATCATCAATAATAACAAAAGGATTAGTCTAATTTTCATATTTCCCTTGTCCAATATATTTGCTTTTTAGCTCTTTCTTACTCATCCTGGAATGTGCAATTTGCATGGTCAGTGCCAGTTTTTGTGTCCACACTGGGCCGAACAGCAGGATTTCCCAATTGAACATATGGCACATTTCCTGTTCTCTGCATAAGGAGCAAAACCAGAGCTATCACCGCGTTATTTAAGTTTGAAACAAACAGTCATTTTTTTTAGGACTGAAACTATTTATAATAAACCAGTAATTTAGCATTTAACTTTCACAAGTGGTTTTTTTTCTCATAAATTTAGCCTTGAATTAAGATGTAAATAGTCAAGATAAAAGTCTCATCTTTCAATGATTCTGTTTGTAAAATATATCCTTTCCAAACTAGCAAGGATACAGGTAATGTCTCATGTGTACCTCACTTACAACATCTTTGAAAGTTTTAAAGCCCCCCGATCAGCAGATTGTGATTATTTCTGTGATTTATTTAGACCTCGATGAGAAATGGGTTGTTTGGTCTCCTCACACAACTTCAACACCAGGGACAGCTGGCATTTTCCTGCTTAGGCAATCCAAGCCTGATCTGAATTTTCCCATCAACATTTGGACTCCTGGGCTGTCGAAGTCTATACTCTTGATTTTCTTGGGAGTCTATACATGTGAAGGTTAATCCTGCCTTTATTTCCCCTGTGTTGATGAGGGTTCTGAGAATTTTCAGAGATGGGAAATATCCAGATTTCTGTAAAGGTGCAAGATGTAAACTATCACCTTATCTTTGCATTTTATTCTGACTGCATGTAGATTAGAGCATGCTCTTATCCATTTGTTGTGAAGCGACACATGCTGGGTGAGTTCATGACTGAGGAAGAGTGCAGAGGCTGCTTGCACTGGCACTAGAGCAGTTCCAATGTTTGGAAACGCGCTAGAGGCATAAAGCTGAACTGCGCTTTTGGGCCTTGGTCCAAAGTCTGTTGGCACGCAGCATGATCCCTGATTTCACTGGAATTAGGCTACTAAACATTTGCTGCTACAGGAAACAGTAGCTCAACAGGCTTTGGAACAGCAAAGTTCTAGTACTCTCAACACCGCATGTAGGACAATGGATTTGTGTTCACATCTCCTACAGCGGTGTAGGAGTTAGATACAAGAAAGGCAGTTCCATGAGCACCAGAATCAATACAGCTTACGTCTCTCATGTTTTTATCTTATTTTCTCTGTGATGTGATAGAGGATAATGATAACTTAAGCACCTTTTCAATCACTTATGACTGTCAAGCTTAAGATGGCAATGATGTGGCTATTTACTGCCCATATTCTGACTGTCTTTCTACTGCTGAAATCAACAGGTAATGTCTTCATTCTACCTACCCTTCCAAGTTGAACTTGGGTCTTTCTTCTGCTGTGATGGTGATGGTTTTCACATAGCTGGGATTTAGCTATTTTGGTATTTAAGCCCCTGCTAAATTAATCAATCCCTCAAGTATATTAATCATAGTGATAGATGGCTATAAACAGATGTTTTAAGTCTCATCTCCTTGGAATAAAATCTGTAACTTAGACTAAAAGGAGGGTACAGATTACTATTAAACAGCTAAATGGGAGGAAGACAAAGAAGGATGCTACAAAGTAGTAAATGAATATGGATAGAATGTCCCAAAAATGAAAGGAATGAAACAGGAATATGCAAGAGACACTAGGATAAAAATGCAAGCAAAAACCATCAGCATTTGATGGTTGTACGTGAGGATGAATTTCCTTTCTTTTACATTACTGTACTTTGGTGGTGGATATTTTCTCTAACAAGGTTTGCTCTCTTAGCTGGAATTTCAGTATCTTCCATCATAGATCTGTGAATAAAATCAGTATCACTTTTCCCTTCCCAATGAATGTTTAACTCAGTGAATTAAACAGTTCTTTCAATATTTAATTATTTTACGGGAGAGAGAACAGTCTTAACAGCCATAACAAATTCCCTTTGGAATAACCAAGAGGGTGTTGATGAGGACTTTGTGGGCATATTTGAGGAAGTTGGAAGAGAATCCTGGGACTCAGTTCTCCATGTTCCCAGACAGTTATCCACCAGACTTCCTGTAATATGAAGGGTGCTCTTCAAACGACTGCTCAGGTGCCAACTTAAGGAGAGGGTTTGCTATTGCAGTTCTTGGGCAAAGACTGATGATTCCCTGCAGCCTGGATTTAGGTACTTTTATACTTTTGAGGTTGGAGCTTTATCATCTGCATTCCTCTCTTTATTATATCCTATCCTAGATATTGAGGATACTGGCTTTTGTAACTCCTATTCTGATGTGATTAAATTTACAGTTGCAGATTTTTTGTCTTAGTTCTTGCTAAACTTCTCTGTGAAGCTGAATCTTTGAATGGTAATGCGACAAAATACAGAAATATGTGTGCTTTATCCCAAAAGAAAGTCTTTAGTGAAGTAAAATGCCTGTCCTTGAATTTTAGTCTTTAAAAAATGAGCTTGCTAAAATAAGTAGCCTTATGAACTGTAATAATAACGTGCAGTGTTCAGGTCTGCTGTTGTTAATGTACCTGTCTGAAAAGAGTGGTTTTTCTTAATAAGAATATTTAAACAGTCAAATTTTTAAAATCCTCAATATTTAGGCTCTCTGTTTTGGTAAAGGCACTCTGGAGAGCACTGGAGAGCAGCGGTAGCTGCATTGTGGGTATTTATGTGCTATTAATCACAGTGTTTTATTGTGCCTAGATGGAAAAAAAAAGAGCTTTAACTTTCTGTACATTTACAAAACTCCACTTTTACCCCCAAAGTCCAAGTGACTCATCTCTACCATTTTCCTCGCTATTCCATCAAACTATATTTAGGTAATGTCTAGTAAATCAAAATGGAATTGAATCCAAAATTGCACTTGATAGTAGCTTTTATCACAGAACAATCTTTGCCTTTATGAGCTGTGTTTATAGCTTTAATGAGGTTGCATGACTTTACCTTGTTTAAGCTATAAATTTCTCGGAAATGTCTTTTGTGTCTGCCTGTAATATAATGATGCCTATAATGAATGCTTGAGACCTTTAAGATTATTGAATCCAACTGCTAGTCCAGCTCTGCCAGGTCACTGCTAGACCATGTCCCACAGAACCGCATCTACATGTCTTTTAAATCCTTCCAGGGATGTGAACTCCACTGCTTCCCTGGGCAGCCTGTTCCAATGTTTGAGAACACTTTCAGTGAAGAAATGTTTCTTAATATCCAACCTAAATCTTTGGTGCAACTTGAAGCCATTGCCTCTCATCCTGTCAGTTGTAATATGGGACAAAACACTAACTCCCCAACTCACTAGAACCTCTTCGAACGCAGTTTCAGAAAACAAAAAGATCTCCCTTCAACCTCCCTTTCTTCAGGGCAAACAACCCCTGTTCCCTCAGCTGCTTCTCACAGAACTTGTCTAGATTTGTAAGTCTCTATTGTTAACTGTCATCTCATAATAGATTTACCTTAAGAGCTTCCTGAATTCTAGAATCAAATTCAAAGAAATGTAGTCTTATACAGGATATAGAAATGTTTTCCATCAATGGAAAAATATCTGTACATACTTGGGATGTTTCTAGAATAACTTCTTCCAAACTACTTGTGTCTGGAGGGTGTTTATTAAGATTCAGCTTGGCTAGAGCAATAGGTATCTGTATTGATCTCGGTGTAGCCTAGCTTAATGGATTCAATGATGCTTTCCCAGGCTTGTCTTTTCATTTCAAAATAGGCTGTCAGCCATGTCAGTGGCAACTGGTTGCTCAGACTATCTGCTACTTGTTTTCTCTCTTCTGTGCAATATCCTTAAAGCACGTGTTACCGTTTTACAGGAAGCAGCATTCTATGCTCCTGTCTATGAAATCCTTTTCAAAACTGGCATAAAAATGTCTATTTATGGTTGTTACACTAAAATTAGCAAAAGCATGGCTTGTATCTATGTGAGTACACAAAATACTGCAATAAAAATCATCACCGACACTATTTGCATTAGGTCCTTGAGTTTAGGAAATGCCAGAATCAGCCTTGAGTAGAGCTTGGCTTTACTTAGTGCATGTTAAAGTACGTGGTTCTGAAGAAAAGAAACCCATGTATGTAGGACCTCTTCTACTAATAGGGGTGTTGGAGTGCATAGAGTGAGTGACCCAAAGAGGTGCAAATGAGGTCTCAAGTGTAAGGAAAGAAGTAATTATTGTACAAAACTCTTTTAATCTGGCATTGCTGAGGATTTAATTTCCTCAATCTTAAAAAAAACCCACAAATGTGCTGTGCCCTTCACCACCGGAAATATTTTATTATAAAAACTACGGACGCATTTGAGGGTCACTGACAGAATTGACAGAACATAGCTAGGACCTGTGCTTTTTAGTTCTCTAACAGTACTAGTGTATGGGAAATACATTTTATTTGTGGTTCCACGGTTGTCTTTTGATTCATCAGTTCCGTTCTTGTGCTGAAAGGATGAGGATGCTGCTGCTCTTTTATTCCATCCCCCGCAGCCTCTAATGGCTGTGCCTCTTTGCTACTTTGATTCTCCTGAGACCAAAACATGGTGTTTTGGAAAAGGTGGAAGTAACAAAGAAGGCAATGTGGTAATAACTCAACCTTATAGGGTGACTACAGTAATGTAGGCAACATAGTAAATAAGGGAAGGAATTGTTTATTGGCCAAAGGGTCTCTTGGAGACCAATAGAAGGGTCAACGAAGGAAAAGCAATTATGTTTGTATTTTCTGCATAAATCTTTAATTTTAATTGATAATGAAAAAGTGTCTAATGAACAGTAACTTCAATCTTGTTGAAATTTGTAGATGTCAAAGGCAGTACATTTGCACAAACCCCCCACGATTATCACTGAATTTTCTGCTAGCAAGAAATATGGAGTATTTGCCTTTAAGAACTTCCTTTACCTTCTCTCTCTCTTTTTTCTTGTATTAAAAGCTTTACTTGCATGAATATCTGCAGACTATTCTTCATTCTTTGCACCAGAATTAAATGAAAAAGATATAAATTCCGAATACGTATGCCATTAAAAAAATATGCCACAGCTTCCACTTTAAATATCTGAAAAATAGAGACACTGAAAGGTGAATGTCAGATGTTCAGACCTTGCTTGTAAGTACAGGTAAAATTTGGCTTTGATTTCATAAGTCACACAACAAAATGGTGATGTAATTGAAACACACGATGAAATATTAATCTTGTTCCTGCTCTATGGCCAACTTTGTCTGTGAGCTGTTAAGTGGTGCAAGAGAAAAACAATTACTTGAATAGCCTGAATATTTTGTGGTAGGATTATTCTGTTTCTTGCAGCAGATAAGAAAACGTTGTCTTTTTGATATAAGAAAATTTGCCTTAACATTCATTCTACTACAGGTAGGATTTCTCTGTAATGTAGGACTTGGTGGTTACCAGCTTTCCATTTTAATAGATTAAAAATAGCCGTGAATACTCATGGCTCCTACTCCGGGATCTCAACAGTTAACCTGCTTAGCTGGACATATACCCCAGTACTTTTGACTACAAATGGTAATGCATTGCTCAAGTACAGAGGTTTACATAATGCACAGTGTGCTACAGGCATAAAAGCAGGTATCCAAAACTATTTTGTGCAGTACTTTATGGGCTTTCACAAGAGTTTTAGGAGCAGCTTCATTAGGGAACACTTCCTTGATCCTTAAAAAAAAACCAAACTTTCACATGGGTGTTGGTAAGGAGCCTTCTATCTCTCTTCTGGAAGGGCCTGGAGATGAATTTGTTCCTATTTCTTATTTTGTTTGAAAATTGGAGTTGTAGCTGCCATCATTCTGGCCAGGGAAGCCTGAATGGGGACTCCCTTCTGAGCACATCAATACAAAATTTTAATTAGCCGGAAGGTTGCTTATTCCCATATCTTCTGGGATTAAAATCGGTTTCGGTGGAGGAGCTTTAATAATGGCTCTCATTTTGTGTTGGTTTATTTGGAGATTTTGTAATTAGTGCTAAGATGGTGAAAGCTGTGGATAGAAAAGGAGATATTCTGAGGAAAATCTTTTTGTTATTTTTCAGTTTGACAATGGTGGAATGTGTTCTGTAGTGTTATGTAATATCCCCTGGCACAAACACCGACCGAAAAGAGGAAAAATATGTTCTGTAGTCAGGGATACTGATACTCTGTACATTTAATCGTATTCACTGTGCACATTGTGCTGCAGATCTCGCTGTGTTCCATTAGCTGACTGATTCTGCTTCCTGCTCTTTGACTTTCTGTGCTGTTTGTGTACCGGAGATGTAGGCTCCAAGACAGTGGGTATTCCTAGAAGTAGACAGCTATGGAGCATCTGGAGAAGTGACTGACTGATTTTGCTTGATTCTGTGCAATAAACTTTTAAATGATGTTGAAGGCTTCTTGTTTTGAAAGGTAGAATATGATGCAGCTCTTCCTTAGTTTGTGTAATAAATCATCTCCCCAATGCTGTGCGTGCAGTACCTGACAGAGTAGTTACATACAGAATGTGTGCTGTTTGCTCCAGTCATTAATTGATTTTACATTTAAATGTTTGCACTGAAAATCCTGTTATCTTCTGTAAGGTACTCTATAGCTTTTCAGATATGAGACAGAAGGTCTATTGTTACAGTGTCAGTGCTACTTGTAATTTAGCGTATGAGGAACATTTTGAGCGGTCTCTCTGTTCTATAGAGCCACCTTTACATTAGAAAAAAAAAAGAAAAGAAAAAGACCTACATACACTGTCACTGGTGTTAGTCATTTTTACAGGGGAGGGAAGGAGGAGGGGAAGATGCAGAAATCCTCCTCCTCTTAGACAGTAGTAACAGTGCGAGGATGCCTTGTCCTCGTTTTTTTTTTTTTTACTTCTGAGATTTTATAGCTGGCAGCCAGATGTGCTGAAACTCCTGACGACAGCATCTATTCACTGTGTGTTTTTAATAGGCTTAGAGAAATATGAGTAGAGTACATGAAAGCAGCTCAGCTTCACACTTAAGCTGGGAATGCCCAAAAAGCTTATTGCTGTTTAGAATTCTTGCTACAGTCAGGAGAAAGCCGCACGGGTACTAAATCTTCTACGACTGAATTAGAAGAATAATGACTGTACAATTAACTATCAGACCCTGCTCATTTAGGCACAGTTTTAACAGAGATCAGGAGAAATATGGAACTTGATTGGCATGTTTGTGTTTGATGGTGTGTGCAAAATAGATGACTTTTAAGACAGGTGGTGAAGAAAAATAGAAGGGAAGGAAAGAGAAAATGCAATTTGAGACACTGCGCCAGGTCTGCAATTCTGTTTTATCTCATTTTCATGGGGTCTTCTCATCCCCCCCAAATATCTTACAAAATGATCTCTTTGGACAAACGTTGAACAACGCTAGGTGAGTAGAAATGAAACATTTTTGCCTTTCCATTTCGATGCTTAGGATGACAGTAATCTGTTTGCATGTTTTTTTAGTGAGGTACTTTTATAACTGTGCTCTTAGATATTAATATTTTGATGGTAGCTCTGAGTCTCTTCAGTCGGTGCCTTTATGTTTTATGTAAGGATTTACATGAGAACTCTATCTGCAGAAATAAAGCCAGCAAAGATAGAATAAAATATTTAAGATGGTTATGTATCTTTCAAATACATTAGCTATCATTAGACACTAGCATTATTAGCTGTAATCCTTAAAGCCTATGAAATATTCATAACCAAGTTTGTCTGAGAAACTGATTTCTGTGGGGATATGGCAGTGAAAGGATTAAATGCTCAAAGATATGTCTGTTTAACCATGCATAATTGGTTAGAAGACAGAAATTAGCAGTGCTGCATACCTTTAGCAAAACAGGCAGAAAGCAGTTTCTTATTTTTAGAAGACTTAGATTCTGAGTGCAGTGCTTTTCAATAATCGTTTTAGCTGGTCAAATTGTATAGCTGATCAGTTGATGCTTTGCAGCATCTATAGGCTTCATCTTTTTCAAGAGCTATTGTTTTGTGGGAATTAGAAATGATAGAGAGAACCTGTTTATTGGTGTGAGAGGGCTTGTTAGGATTTTTTTGGGGGGTAAACTGAATTAATAGTGGCCCATTTTTGTGGCATTGTTCAGTAAGCATACTGTAACAGTGATGCTTCCAACTTTCTCATACTGCTGTCAGATATTAGCAGTAAAGATGATTAAGAATTTTAGGTAAAAGTGAGATTGCAGATCTGGGAGGAAAGGAATTCTGTATTTTTTTTTTTAAGACAGTGCTCTGATGGAAACATTCTGGAAAAAGGGTGGAAGTAATATTGCAGGTTGTACCCAGCATTTTTATCTACTCTCTAACTGGGGGGGGATCCCTTTCAAATGGGATTTTCTTTCTTTAATACAGTGATATTTGCACTTAATACTTTGGAAAACTGTTAGAATTCTGTTTCCCAAAATATTGTTGTAAGGATTCTCTCCCTTACTGCTAGTGTTTCCTTTATAAATATTCTTAATAATGCCACTGTTTCCAAGTTTGGATGTCTTGGTTATGAATTTCTAATTAGGCATGCAAAATTATGAAGGTAGCTTTAGTAATCACAATCACTTTAATGAATTAAGGCTTTCTGGAATCCATACTCAGTTTTCCTTCATGCCTGTGGTATACTGTGAAATCTTTGAAGCCCTACAAAATGGAGCAATAATTTATGTATTATCAGCTGTGATTGTAAACCAGCACATCTTTCCAAGTGCATAGTTTCAGGCCTGCAGCAACCCACGAAACCCTTAGCAACTATTCTAATCAGCTACAGACCAAGTCCTGATTCCCTGGATCTGCTTTTGCAGATGAAAGTGCATGCTTTTTGCAGATCGAGGTGCATGCTTTCCTGTAGAATTTTCTATAGATGCACGTGAACGGTGCTTTTAGGGGTGTGTGCTGCTTGCAAGTCTCTTGGCCAAAGCTGCGTATGGTAACACGTTCAAATCAAAAGACAGCAGGGATTTATTGCATTTGCTATGTCTGAGATGTAGAATTACATTCTAGAAGACTAGGAAACAAGAAAGGATTGTTAGGAAACCCATCCTGCTTCTTAGTATGGGCTGAGATTTAGGATGAAAATATTTGTATTTATAAGCAGCAATGTTGTATTTTTCTAGGTATGACTGCTTTCTGCCTCAAAAACCCATCGTGCACTATTTGAATACAGTGCAGCAGTTATCATGAGAAACTAAGTCATTCTGTCTGTGTCTTCGGAAGTTAAAGCGAGTTGAAAGTTTTATTTAAAGCTATTGAGTGAAAATATTCTATCTTCAAAGTATCAGGACTTGAAAATTGATCTTCACTAAAGGGCTTTGAGGTAGTCATCTATCGACTAGTCACTAAAAATCTTGCTGATACGCATTTCAGGTGGTAGTTCTTTTAGTTGTCTTGCTGGGGGAAAAATAGATTTTTTCTAAACAAGTGAGTGTTGCATACATTTTAGGGAGATTTTTCTCTGAAAGCTTAGCACGAGGGATGTACCACACCTTGGTAACAGCAAATTGTTTGTGCAGTAAGAGTTAATGCTTCAGAAATGTGGTAAGAGAAAGGATACCTCTAGCAGAAGATCCTGCTTTGAGGTACCATGTAGTCTGTCTCTTTGAACTCTTTTGTCAGACTAAAAAGAGATGAGATCCTTTTTAGGGTTTTATTTCTGTTTTAACTCCTACAATGTAAAAGTCAAAGCCCAGAAAGATAGCAGTTAACATGAAGCACAGGATGAATAACTGCTGGTTATGCATGGTTTTAATGTGAATAAAACAGGTTTACATGCACTCATAGTACAGTAGGTGATGGAATTTAAATCAGAAAGCCATGGGGAACTAGGCGGTGTGCATGTAACAGTGACTGAAAATCCATTCCTATTAATTTTCACATCATCTGGTCTTGGAGTTATTCAGTTCTTCTCAAAGTTTAGAGGCACTGTTGCAGGGAAGTCGACCTTTACTTTCTGCTATCACACCAAACTTCAGCAGCAATATACATTAAATTCTTGTTCATAATTTCTACAGAAGTCTTACATGAGCTGGGTTTTTATCAGCATATTTGTGTGTTGCAGTAGCTCACACGAGAGGACCAAAATGACATTACACTCCTCATCAATTAGAATGATTTTACATTTAAATGGATCGGTTGTAGTCTGTTAGGAGATTCTGTTGAAGGAATTTTCAGTTAGTTCTCTCTTGCCAGTTGCACAGCAACATTTTGGTCTAAGATGATACTGCAGGTGTTAAAGAGCTGGTTTACTGGGCCTTCCTCCTGGTCCTGCACTGTCTGACATTACCAACTCCAGCCAGCTGAAGCACTGCAAGCTGTGGCGTTACCCCAGAATTGTGTTTCACTCACACCTGGAACCACAGGGCTATTTCCTGTGTAATAATCTCCTGTTCCTTGAAAAGTGATTAACATTACCTCACATCAGGAAGTCACCGGAATTGTTTTGCTTTCTTAGCATTTGGCAAATAGCTACTTTGGGCAATAAATTCTTCGTGAAAAGAAATTACGGGAAAAGAAATCAGGACACCTTTTCTGAAAACATGCTAAGTGCTTGCATTACATCCAAGTTCTATGGTAGAGTTTAAAGCAGCTTTAATTTTTTTACAGTTCACATTATTTTAATGACTTTCAGTGACACTCTTTTCAAGTAATTTCATTCCAAGAGATGATGACATAAAGTTTTTAACTGAGGGGGGGTTCTAAGACATTTATCAGATAAGCTGACTTTTCTGGTTGCTGTTCTTCAAAGCTTAATGTCCAAATGGCTTGCTGTCAGATGCTCTATTTGTAGCAGCATGCTTTGTGAAGGCACAGTTGCTGTGGGCAATATTCAGATTAACACATCACTGCGTAGTGGTGAGTATCCTTTGTGGCTAAAATTGATAGGAACTGTACAGAACTGCCCAGTTTTACATCGTGGAACTTAGGAACTGCTCTGCTCGGAGAATGGAAAGCGGAGGAGTTACCAAAACCTGATTTCTTTCATTGTGACTTCTTACAGCTATGTGGAAGTGAGCTTGTTGTCTAGTTTGGCCACAGAGGGGCATAAGATAACTGATAGATTTGGCCCCTAGATACTACAACGGATGTTCACGGATTGTGTACAGTAGAGACTTAGGAATGTTCTATGTATGGAAGTTAGGTATGCTTACCTAAAAAAAACAACTGTATTTTTATTCATGACATTAAGAATCTATACAAATATTGAGGTTTAGGACTTTTTACTTTGTCAGTCCCTCGGTCAGCATCTTTTATATAAAAGCATTCATTTTCAAAAGCTAAAATGCTTAACAAATTAGCCTGTTTGTGAAACCAGACATTTGCACAGCAAACACAATTTCAGCAGAAAAAGAGGGCTTTATTTTCATTACGTAATTTTCTGTTACATTTCCTAAATGTACCTATGAGCTATTTAATAATGCTCCAATTTATAATGAAGCCGTCACAAGATGTCAAGAATTACTGTCACAGACAATTCTTATTTGTCATGATGCAAGTAATGATTACTTTGGCACTGAAGGAAAAAAAAAAGCTTTCCTCATTGGTAAACAATTTCATCAAGATATTTCTGTGGAGTAGATTTGAGGCTTTTTTCTTACTCTGTATTTGTTCAAAAAAGTCAAGGGTTTGCTAGAATTCTAAGAGCATGTTGCATTTTCAAATATTGTTAGTCTAAGAGCCAAGGATAAAGAGCACATTGCTGGTGTTAGAACTGAGAGTACATTATCGAGTACTGTGTACCAGAGTATGGACAATAACTGGAACTGTCTCTCCTTGCTTTCAACAATTAGCTTGTCAAGAAATACCTTTAAACATTTACTTAGTTGTGGTTTTCACCTCTGCTTCCTTTATACCCCCATACCGGATTCATTTATTCCTCTTTTAAATAATTTCCTGCTATTTGTACCTGATGTACTTTCTCAATTGAAAAACTAAGCAATGCTGGAAAAAAAATCCAGAATTTGTATTTCTACTGTCTATTTTTTTCCATAGTGAGTGAAAGGCATAGCGAATCTTTTTCCTCCCTAGTTCTTGCATCTTGCATGAGACACAATCAGAATTCCAAAATCAAGCTAAAATCAGCCCTAAATCTCTATAGTGCTTCAGGGAGGTTATCCATGGCCAATGGTCTTCCATCTTTTTAACTTCCCTATGTTCATTTGTGTGTGTGTGTATATATATATATGTTCTCTATGTGTTTGTATCTATTCTATAAACTCAAGGGGAAGACTGGCTGAGGCAGCACCTTGTGTATAAAAGTCAGAGAGAAACCTCTAAGCTGTGTGTTTAGTCTTTTGTGCACCTTTGCACAAAACCCTCTCCTAGAGCACGCTGTCCTCTTTGAGTTGTGACCAAGTGCACATCTAACATTTGTCCTTTGCCTCTTGATCTGCTGCTTTGGGAGAATGTCGTCAAGTAGCGTGACTTTTAAGATCTTACTCTTGTCTTCCTATTTCCCTTGGAGGAAGCAACTGAAGGTACTAACTTGGCCTAAAGCTATATTTTTCTGAGAAGGAGCTCTATATTCCATCCTCTCCTGGCAGCTGTTGGGTGTTGAGTTTGTTTCTGAAATCCATATTTCTAGGAACAACCATTTCTGTAGCATCCTGTTACAGATATTTTCAGAGAGAGAAAAGGAAAAGATTTTCCTTACACAACCGTTTCTCTTCCCATCTCTTCCAGCTCTGGAGAGAGATACCTTCTGTTACTTCCACCTCAGCTGCTACAGACTTAATAAGGTGACATATGCTTCCTCCATGAATCTCACAGAGCTGTGGATATTTGTAGCCATAACAGGTTTCTCTCTATTTTCATTGTGCATCAGCTGCTATCTGATGATGGTAATAAAATCCTAGCTGGCATATGATTGTAACCTACCACCAGGAAGGAAAAAGAGGAAGTGTCAGAGGTGGATATTTATCTCAGTGCAGACAGCATATTAAATTGACAAATGTAAATAATCCTAAATTTACAAATTAATAAACATACCTTAAAGCTTGAATTTTTTTCTCACCTGGTAGAAAGCAGCAGAAATCTAAGCTATGTTTGAGTTACCAAACAGAACATTTTTGATCAGAACCTATAAAAAACCTCTTCCCATTCTTGAAGAGCTCTGATAATTCCTCAGACCACCCATACAGGGCATGGGTATTATCGTTTCCTGGAAGAAAAGGCAGAAGCCATGATATTAAAAAAATGGCTAGTGCGTTTTGTATACTTGACTTGAAATATTTTCAAGAGATTTGTTCAATTACATGAGCTCTTTAGCGTATGAAACCTGCATGTTCCAGCCTGGACATCTTGAAATCAAAGTTGTTAGTGCTTGATCAAGTAACAGATGCATGTGGGGGTAGATGGAGCTTGGTGACTGAAACAATAACTATTGTCAGCTCTCTGTTTTACCCTTCTTCAGGGTGCTGTTTCTCCTGTAAAGCTGATTTGAATGCTATGGAAATATCACAGTATCACAGTATACTAGGTTGAAAGGGACCTTGAGGATCACCTAGTCCAGGCCTTTAAGGTACAGAAATACAGAGCCCATGAGATAGTGTAGAGTCTGGTATGAGGCAAAGACAACATTTCAGATTGCTTGCTGTAGCTGTTCAGACTGCATTCATAAACATTTTAGTTTTCCCACCTGAAAACCTCTTGGTGACAATCAGTATCAAGTATGTAAAGCAGTAGTTTGCAGCACTCAAGCAGTCCCTTACCTCTTTCATCTCCTTTCTTTATGCTTTCCATTTTGGGTCACTGAGTTAGATCCCTTGCATGTTTGTGGCAGAAAGTAGTATTTTTTTCCACTGCTCACTCACCAGGTCAGTGGCACTTACAATGCCAAAATATGGGGCTTTGAAACACAACGCTTCCCTTATCAGAACTAAGATGTGTCTTTGTACACCTTGGCAGCTGGTTTTGCCAACTGTCCCTACCACTGTCACTGAGTAGTGGAACAGAGGGAAACCACTTCTGTTGGGGTGTGCCCTGCCATTTCTTATTCTAAATATTTTACCCTTTTGATCTTTTTTGTATAGTGTGATTCTGGTTAGAAAGAGGATGAAAAGGGAAAACAAACCTATTTAAACTTCTGCTATCAAAAATCTACTGCTCTTATCCTCTGAGGTGAGGCAGGACCACCCTTGCCAGTTGCTGACTGTGGACCTAGAGTACCTTCAGATCTCTCAGGAATACAGTTTCGATTTTGCAATATCAAAACTATAGAAGAATGAAGATTTACTCATAGAGCACACTGTGCTTCCAACTCGTTCAAGGCAAATTCATGTCTAGGCTTCAAGCAGTTCACAAGGCTCTGAGAAAATTATTAATAATATTAATAAATTCATATTCAAGTATTATTAATAATTGAGAAATTAATAATAATACATTATAGTAATGATCTCTGCTAAACTGAAACCCAAATGACTGTTGCAGGTAAAGAGTATCCTTTTTAGCTTTACACACAGACAAAATGTTGAAGCAGAATTTGCAAGTATTGCAAATCCTTAGCTTCACTTCAGCGTGTGCTTTGCTGTAGGGAGGCAAAGGCAGCTTTCCGGTAGCTGCTTTTTGGTTTCTGCTTTTGCTTTCTTGGGAAGAAATGATTATGAAGATGAGAAATTAAACAAGAATGTTGTGCATTGGAGAACTTGGTCCCAAATTTGTCTAAGCATTACAGGGATTACAGACTGGGTAATGTTGAAACCTATCTTGTATTGGTTTTAGAAGAAGGAAATTCTTATTCTAAAGAATTGAGTTGGATTTATTGTACAGAAGTCAGAGTGAATTTGCATAGTGTCTTTATTTATAAGAATGAACTATGTCTTGAGTAATCCTGCCTGCTGTTTTTGCCTTACCTTTCAGATTAAAATGCACTTCTAACTTCCTATCTTCTGGTATTCAAGAAACCTTTAATCATGAAGCTTCATCAATATTTTTAATAAATTATTCTCTTGCATGTCTTGGAGGTGCTAGTGGCCATATATGTTATAATAGGAACAATAACCTTCACTTGTTAAGAGGTGCAGAAAATTAATTTGCTAAGCAAGGGAATGCAATTATGATAGTTGCCTTAAAATAGTTAGAATTTTTGACTATCGTACATAAAGGCACAGAGAAATACTCTAAGCAAATTAAAGTTAGTATGCGCCTTCAGTGTTGTGCACCAAAAATGGGACCTTTTGGCATTTATTATGTTCTGTACATATATTTTTAAATAAATAACTCAAGTATTTAATTAGTAGAATAATAAAATGAGAGTATTTGTAGCAAATTTTTAGTATTTTTTTCTTCATGTAACACATTCAGCACACTATTTTAACAGTGACTTAATGTTATGAATAAAACATGACTAAAAGATGGAACCTCAGGATTTCTAAATGACCTTACACTCCAATTATTGATTTATTATCTCTAGGCCTGCAAACTAATTTGCAAGAAACAGAAGTTCAAAAACTCTAGGATAACGTTACAATCTTCACTAATACTGGAAACTTTCCTTCCCTCTAACCTTCTCCTTTTCTATCTTCCATTTTTTATATTTCTAAGATTATTATGTTGTTGCTCCTGTGTTTTCAGATTGCACCTGGGGCATTTTGATGGCAGATAGGACCCCAGGAGTAGTCAGAGTTCATTCACTTGAGGATTTCCATTTTTCACTGCTCATGGTGGTATTTTTATGTTATAAAATTAAAATGTGTTTTTTAGAGAAGACAGCTGTTTTGTATAGCAGTGACTCTAACAGTGTTTGATCATTATTCAAATAACCTACAGTAAAAGCGTCTCAGCGCCTTCTTTTCAAGAACTGCTCCAGTAGAACCTGCATCATCTAACTTATTCTTTTGGAAGTTTTGAGAAGGCGGCATTAATATTGTTCAGTCAAAGAACTGGGAGGTAGAAGGGTCTGAATTCTGCATCTGCGACTGTCAACATCTTTGTAGTGCCAGGAAAACCATGTGAACTTCACTCTTGGAGTTTTCTGGGCTATATGTCACACTTAGTAGTTCATGGTGGTCACTGAAGATTATTTTGCAAAGATCTTAAAGATTCTAGATTTGTAAATATATGTAATTGAAAGATCTGGTTATGTTTTCATTCCGGGCATTTAGGTCCATCCTAAGATTTTAGGCCATGTGGCAGAGCATAAGGAAGACCTTGCAAGTCTTCTGAAGATCCTATCCCAGCAAGACAGCACATTCACTATGTCCTCACTGCAGTGGCTTCTTTGGCTTGGAATAGGTTTTCAAAAGGTTTTTTCATTAATTGGAGGATTGAACACAATTTCTCAATTCTGAACTCATACACAAATAAAGCAAAGGTGTTTGTATTTGCAAAGAAATTCTTCCCAAGTGTGAGGATGTTGTGCAGTGAGCACGTTGGATAATATTTGCCAAATGTAATGAAGACTCTAAAATATACAATACACTGAGATTATGCTCACAGGATTGCACTAGTGTGCAGAAATACCTTATTCAACTCTTTAAACACAGAGAAAAGTAATTCTGCAGGGTCCTCCTGATGGTAGATCTGAAACTTTGTGGATTTTGTTGCTGTAGTGCTTCCATGCAACTAATGCAAAGGGAGGAGTGGTGCTGGATTCTAGTGTGCTGATGCAATCCATTATGAAAATTTTTATAGTGAGAGTTCACAGCTAATAAACGCAGCTGTGAAGTTTGAACTTGGACTTAGTTGGGAGGCTTTTTAATAGTCATTGCTGTCTAAATGCTGTCTCAGTAATCGCTTTTCTACTGAAGTTATGTAAGGTGCATGAATCAATATTTCATTTTGGTAACTGTTGATATCACAGCTGTTCTTGTGTCATACAGAAAAGATCTGTTGCATATATCACCTTGAACAGGAGCAAGTGGCTATTGAAACAAAGTTTAGGTCTTACTGAGAACTTTCTTCAATCTACTGCTTCCTCTGGAGTAAGAGGAACTAATGAAAAAGAAGAAGGAAGAGAAAATGTTAATAGGTCTTTGGCAATATGTCATTTTTACTTTAATCCTGGCAGTTTTGTTATAACAATTCAAATGTGATGTATTAGTGATTCTGCATGGTTTTGTCTTTGGAAAACAGTGTTGCTCATTGCAGTTGTCATGAAAATGTGTGGGAAATGTATACTGAAGTCTAAGGAATGCAGGAATGTAGAGATAAGGTAGGAAATGGAGTCGATTATACAGACCTGTTCACTGAGATGCAGTGTGTTGGATCTTTTTCTCTTGCCTATATGAACTTCCTTTCTTCTGCTTTGGTTCTTTTCCCTGCCAAGAAAATGCTGCAAAATAATAGAATATCCTTGTTCAATTGTGCAATATGCTGCCTCCTGTATGACAGAAGTTAAACTATGGCGATACAGTGAAATAGTTCACCATCTAAATAACACTTTTCACAAACTTTAATTTCTTTTTTGTGGGGATGAATCTCATTCTAGTGTATAGCAAAAGCACTTCATTCAGAGTTAAACCTCTTTCCCTGCCCATATCAGCTGTGAGAAACAAACCACTTATCTTTGTTTCAGTTACTCGGACAATTTAGTGCTAATGGCTGTTGGTGGCTTTTTTATATTTTGGAAGAGAATGAGCTACTTTAAGTTGTATATTCAGCACTGACAGAAGGTAACGTGTCTTAGGGAAATCTATTTATTTCAGATTTATCATCACTCTACTGGATTATTCTCTGTGTTGAGCAGATCTAGAAAGAAAATTTTATTTTCTATTAGTTTGATGGGTTTTGTACTCAATCACTTTTGTGCAGTGTATTTTTAGAGCATGCTTTAGCAAAGACTGAATTGCATACACTGAGCAAAAGACGAGAAAATGCCACAGTGGTTTAGTGTAATGCACTTTATACTGATTGCAAATTGACTAATGGCAGCATGAAACTGATACACTCATAGCAGGGACCTTTACATATAGACCATACACCCGGACTTTGCCTGTATTCAAAACATGTTGAGAATTCCAATTTAGAAACATTACTGAACTGGAAGAAGAGGTTTATGAGAGCAGCTGTGAGGAAGGATACTGTCAATATCACAGCAGCAGCCTGTATTAACTCTGCAGTGAAAGCAGAGCCTCCATTTCACCTGATTATATTTTCTGCCTCTGATATATTTTGTGCTGATTAGCTGCACTCGCTGCTGCGGGGCTGCTGCATTTTATTTGTGGCATTTAATCATGTAGAATAAATCAGACAGCTTGAATACTTAATCAGGAGTGATACTACATTTATACAGGTATCCATTTGTTATTGAGGATTAATTATGATTTCACAGTTAATCTTAAACTCTGCCACCTCCTCTTTTTTATTTTTTTTTACTTTAAAGCTGAAAAAATAACTTTGCTGCCTTTATGAAGGAAAATCTCAGGTCTTCCTAGCATTGTCTTACAAAAGCTTGATTTGTCTAAGTATTACAGAATCATAGAGTGGCTGGAGTTGGAAGGGACCTTGAAGATCATGTAGTTCCAAGATCATGTAGTTCCCAACCCCCCTGCATAGGCAGGGATAACTTCACTAGATCAGGTCACTCAAGGCCCCATCCAGCCTGGCCTTGAACAGCATCTTGAAGCATCTCTAATTCGGTACGGGAATATTTTTAAATACGTGCATACTGGGTCTCATTTCTTAAAAACTCTGTACAAGCAGTACGAGGAATAAGGTGCCAGTAGCTGTTTGATCTGCTAACTACAGGGTACCAAAACCAGTTAACTGAAGATTGCTATCCATGAATTGTTCCTTGATTGGTCAACAGATTGATTTTATTCTGCTGCTTTAATTATTTTACTGAGATATACAGAAAGAATCCATTTGCTAAAGGAGGATTACAACACCTACTGCTTTTCCTCAGTAACTCTTATATATAATAAAACAGATAATTTAGATAAAACAGATAATGTACATTAAGGGCTTGTACGTTGTTCCTTCCAAGCAGCCTCATATTCCTGCTCTAAACCATCTTTCTATATGTTGGTGAGGATTTGGGCTTAAACTCTTAGTGATAAATATGTTTATTAAATGTCACTCAGGATCTGATCCCACAGTAAGATGGAGTTTTAGATAAAAACCAGCAAGCTTTAGATAAACATCATTCGTTGAATGAAAATCTTTTCCACAGAAACCCAACAGGTGCCTGCTAGTACTGATCATACTGGTGGGTTATCTAATTTAAATTTTGAACATCATCTTAGTGTTCATGTAGTATTTCTAACTGTTAAATGCAAGATGGAACATGATGTACTAAACAACTCTGAGTCAGTGACACTGTGAACGTGGTTCCTAATTTTGGACGCACATTTTAAGCAAATCTAGATTTCAAAAAAGCAATGAAAGGAATTAAAAATACAAAAGAGAACAGTGAAGAGAAATGAAAACGTGTTCAGCTTGGTTTAGTTAGAGTTGAAAGAAGACAGATGAGCAGAATATATGTATTAACTTAAACAGCAAGAAGGAGAGAGATTTATTTAGGAGATTTGAAAAAGATTCCTGAAATGTGACATAATCAATAAAAGGTTTTGACTGAATGCCCATTCAAATTTGGAATGTACCACATCATAGAACAAATCGAATAATAAACAGTATAATCTTTAAAAAAAAAGGAGAAACTTCTGAAATTAGATTGAGAAAAGTCTAGAAAATGTACCGTGGAGAAAAATCCTTCATTGTCATGGAAACAAACTAGATGATCTAATAAATGTTTTCCATCTCTAGCTATGTTCTCTTTCTGCCATTTATTTTCAGGGAGAGTTAGAAAAGGGAAGCATTATTTTTATATTATTTTTACTGTCTGGCAATGTAGTATTATATTCTAACAGTTGAGATTTCACTACTGTCACCGCAAGTTCTATTTTCATTAAAATATGAATGATTGTTCATTGCTATTTCATATTATTGTTTAAATATGTGGATGCCAAATTAAAACACATGGACCGAAGAGCATTATTAACAGAGCAAATACTAGCTTTGTTGTTTTCTACGTCAAGCTACATCACTTCTGTTATATTCTATTACACACTAATTCTACTGGCATCCAGTTCAATGTAAGACAAGCCAAAGGACTGAGTCTAAAATTCATCTTATTTTCCCTCTATCGGAATTATCCCTTTGACAAGAAAGAACTTGTTTTCAGAAAAATCTTCGGACACTGTTACCTTTACACAGTTTTTTATAGAATAAATGATTTGCTTGGAAGATTATCTAAAAAATAATGTCACAGATAAAATAATCTGCTTTTCTCCTAGGGTTAAAAATTAATCTGACCTTGCACCAATCTAATAGTCTTTTCTTCATAGAAGTAGCTGTTAGTTAAAAAATGTAACAAAAAACCACAGGGACAGAATGTATAGATTCTGAAAGCATTTTGGTGTTTCCTGCTCTTATCTGTAGTTGCTAACTTTTCAGCAGCAAGGTTTTACCCTTTGCCTTGATAAAGTAGTTTTGTTGTGCAGACTTCTTGAGACAAGTTTACAAACACCTAAAATGGAGTTTGTGTTAAAATATCCAAATCTTGAAGGAATATTTGAAAAGCTTAGACTGAGCTCCAAGAACACTGTAGGCACCAGAAGGTAGTATGACCTTTGCCCAGCTCTGCATCACCTAACAGGCACTGATCCATCTCTGTAGACGTCCAGTGAGATCAGTGGAAAGACACTGATACTTCAGGGCAGACACCAGCTGCCTTATTTTAAGCAGCTACATTAATTCACTGACCAGGAAAGGTGAGGTTGTAGTAGCTTCATCTTTCTGGGGAGCCAGGATTTACAGAAGGATGTGAGTTCAAAGGCTGTAACTACTACTATTCTCTGATATTTTCCTTGCTGCCTAGATCCCACCTTCATGCCCCTGGCTCACATTGCATGCCTGACAACACACTGAAGATAATTAACCGGTTAATGGTAATTATAATGAAACTTTGGAGAAAAGGAGTGTGAGACAAATTCTAATCACCTCATATGAATATGATTATTAAATGCCCTCACATTTTGAATAAGTTGCCTAAATGAGGTCGGTGTATCCTTGTTACAGTGCTTGGAGTGGCTATTTTGGCATTATAATAGGGAAAATGTTTAGTGATTATAACATTGCTAAAGAAACCACTATCTGCTTAAAGAACAAATATCTATTTATATCATTAATACTTTCTGTATTGTTCCTTAGGCAAAGGCAGTTTTATTCTACTTAGTTTAGAAGAAGATTCATATGTAGAAAAGAATACGTATTATCAAACGGTCAGAGAGGGAACTGCTACCCTTTTCTTTCCCTCTGTAGAAATATAGTGTCTCTATAAAAAGACAACTTATTCTTTTATCTATTTACTGTTGATAGCAAGAACAATGATGCTTAGAGAGTAAATGCAAAATTGTACTGTGTAGAAATTGAATGCAGTAACATTAACGAAATTCAAGGTACAACATCCTGAGTCTGTGACAACTAAAACTTTGAGGCTGCTCAGATGAATCTAATTCTTTGAACCCTATTTTAAGTGGGGGTCCAAGCCTGCAGAAATATTTGCTTATGCTTTGACAGCAGTGAAACTTTTCAGATGGTAAATTTGTTAGGCTCTTCACTGTAAACACAGTTCCATGTAGCTTGCCAAATCTGAGCTCTCGATGTACCATTTGCCATAGAAGCAGCTAGTTCCAACTCATTATCAATATATTGCTCTCAGAGTTATTTTTTTCAAATGTCTTCACTGTTTAACACCATCCGTGTTTCTGTGCTTTACGAAGATTTCTAACGCAAAAAGAAAATATCAGATATAATCTTACACAAAAATGCCACAGAAAATAACGTGGACTCGTTAAAAAAATATCTTATTGCCAAAGAAGGTACATTTCAAATCATGTTGCACACGGGTGCTAGTCTAATGATAGTTATAGTGCTGCCTACCTTGTATTCCTTTATGGCTCTGAACAGCAGCTGCTGCAGCCAAACCACTGAAATGAAAAAGAATCGGCACAAAATATTTTCCAGAATGTTGATTTAAAATCTTTGTGCCAAAAGAACAAGAAGAATACTAATTCATTAGAAGTAGTAAGTAGTGCCAGTCAGATAGTTGTCTAATGAGATGGTTACATCGATTCTGATTTTTCTAGAGAAATATATATATAATTAAATAAATGAATATGTTTTGAAGAAAAAAGTAATAAAATGTTTGAAATTAAAATTATTTGAAATTAAAATTGTTTATTTCTGTTCTATCTTTGTCTCTTGTGCTACAATCTTCAGAAGGTTCTCTTTTTTTCGAAGAGGACAAGCTGCATAAAACCTAATTTAATAGCTCTGTGGAGAAAATTGCAGTTAATTCATTCCAGTAAAAAACAAACTTCACCAAATGGTTCAGGACAGATGTCCAACTGCACTGTCAGTCTGACCAGTTCCCAGTAAGTTTTGTGTTCGGTGGTGCAGTTATGCAGTGTTTGACTCCAAATTGTTGTAAAAATCCACCAAGGGTATTTTTCAATGTGTGTGTAGATAGACACATAAATATATAAGGATGTATTTAATAATTAGCAAGAATGTATGACTGTCCTAAAGAAAAATCACCTTTCATTTTCCTTACAGTTTGAAAAACATTCTCTATGCAACTTGTAAATTAGACAGCTCATAGAAATCTGTTGATAAGTACTTTGTGAGCAGATAAATGATGAGCACGTACAGTTTTATGTCTAAATTTGCATCCTGCCTGCAGTTCTGAGAGGATCCTACCTGTTTTGCAAGCTGAACATCTCATCACCTCTCAAACATCTGGTACTACATGGGACTCCCAAGTGAGGCATTCTAATGCAGTTGGTGTGCTCAGAGGCTCTGAGGACAGGCAAAGAGCCCTGAACAAGACAAGACACTCTGGCTGGGCATTTGCTTGTTGCTAACCACAGCTCAGTTATGAGACTGCACAGCTATGACCTGGGATCTTTGCCATCCAGTTACTGGAAGCACACGACTTCCCATGTATCCCTTAGAAATACAGCAAGTCAGATTCTCAGATTCCTACATCTTCTTGCTTGCTATACAAAAATTGTTAACGATTATGTTGTTTTCTACTTCATAAACTGCATACTTGAAAGCAGTTGGCATTGTCCCTGAACCTAAATTCTTGGAAGGAACGTGTTATCTTGTCTGATGATTGAGTCCATGTCGCCAGCTCCTGTTTTCTGAATTTAAGATACTGTTGGTTAGAATGTGGGGAAAACGGTTATGCATATTTTTCTTTTATATCTTATGGATAGCTGTCTACGCAATCATATAATCTTGCAGCAACACACTGTAAAATACAGGGAAGTTGTAGGATGAAGGAAAAATGAAGGGGAATTGTAGTCAGGTGGAGGTCGGGCTCTTCTCTCAGGCAACTAGTGATAGGATGAGAGGTCATGGCCTGAGGCTGCACCAGAAGAGATTAAGGTTGCCTGTTAGGAAGCCCGTCTTTATGGAAAGAGTGATCAGGCAGTGGAACAGACTGCCCAGGGAGGTGGTAGAGTCTTCGTCCCTGGAGGTGTTTAAGGACAGAGTGGATGTGGCACTTAGTGCCCTGGTCTAGCTGATGTGGTGATGCCAGGTCATGGGCTGGGCTTGATGATCTCAGAGGTCTTTTCCAGCCTCAATAATTCTGTGATTTATTGGCTTTTAGAGTAAGAAGCAGGTAGCTGTTTGTGCACATTAAGCAACATGCAGATGTTTTTTGTTGTCGGATGACATAATAATACAAAACGCACCAGTCCTCTCCTGATGGAAATACTGAAGGAAGAAAAGGAAACCAAAATTATTATTATTTACTGAGGTAAGAATAGTTCACCATTTTGAGCAAATGGGATGAGTGTTGTGTTGTATCTTAAAAATGTCAACAGATCACAGTTGTAACTTGAGGGCGATTTGTTCTGTTCACTCTTGCTCCCTCTCTGCTGTTTGAAGGGTCTCTACAGAATCCTAAATTACCCATGGATTCTCCTTCTAAGGATGCACATGGTCAGTGATGTTTGCAGGAAGTGTAGTCACCTGTTGGAGTTTAATCTAAAATACTAGTATTTTGTGTTAGCAGCAGCCTTTTTCCTGCCTCTCAGAGCTAGATGGCAGTGTGGTAAACCAAGGCTCTGGCAACAGATACTGAAAAATAGTTTCTTCTGTTTTCCTCTGTTTAGCGGGTTAGCAGCCAAGGCTCGGAGGATTGGTGGGATGGAGGAAGAAACATTGGTCATGCTGTAGTATGAGATCAGTCTTGATTTATTGCCGGAAACAGAATGAGAGAGGCAGGACTGATTGAAGTGCTTTCATTTAAAGGAAATTGTGTGTCTGGAATGCATTTTCAGACTCTAATAAAACCTGCTGGCAGGACCCCTATACTTTGCTCTTGCTAGACCTTACCAGGACTACTGCATCCTGGTCTGGAGTCCCCTATATAGGAAGTACCCAGACTTTTTGGGGTCCAGAGGAGGGCCACGAAGATGATCAGAGGGCTGGGGCACCTCTGCTATGATCATAGGCTGAGGAAATTGGGGCTGTTCAGCCTGGAGAAGGGAGGGCTCCAAGGGGAACTTACAGCAGCCTTCCAGTACCTGAAGGAGCTTCAGGAAAGCTGGACAGGGAATTTTTATCAGGTACTCTAGTGATAGGACAAGAGGAAATGGTTTCAGACTAAAAGGGGGGAGATATACATTAGGTTTTAGGAAGAAATTCCTCACTCTGAGGGTAGTGAGGCACTGGAACATGTTGCCCTGGGAGGTTGTGGATGTCCCCTCCCTCAAAGTGTTCAAGGTCAGGTTGGATGGAACTCTGGTCAGCCTGGTCTGGTGAGATGTGTCCCTGCCTATAGCAGGATAATCACTGAGGTCCCTTCCAACGTAAACCGTTCTGTGATTGTCAGTTATGTATTACTTAGCCATTTGTGGTTACAGGAGATGAGGTAAACATTGGCAGCAGCAAAGACAGGTCACACAAATGGTTTGTTTGCAGTAGACTCATGTTTTATGTTTTGGTTTTTTCCTCAAAGTTTTGTCTTTCAGATAGATGTGAATATAAATCGCACATGACCAGATTTCTCCATGTGGGAGATAAGTGTGAAAAACATCCGTAAGGTCATTAGCTGAATCCAATTTTTTCAGATCTTATAAAAGGATTTTCACTCCCTTTCTAAGACCTTGTCATTTAGTTTCCTTTTCCATGTTTTGTTACGCTTTTTGAAATCCAGAAGGTACCTATTAGGAAACTTATTTCCTGTTTGATAAGCTGCAGAGAGTTAATCAACTGCCTCTTTGTTAAGTGACATGTTCCCAGTGTTAGAACAATACCTCTCTGTACTTCATGACAGACCCAGACATGATCTTCAGAGGTAATTGCAATATAACTTCAGAGTAATATCAGAGGTAATGTAACTTCTGTACTGAATTTCATGTCTTCAGTTCCTTATTTACACGTTCAAGGACTGGATTAGTCTCTTTAATCAGATTCTTTCTTGTAAATTGATGTGACCACTTTACAGTGTGGAGCCTTTTATCCTAACGATACGGCTTAGCAGTTTTCCCCTAGCTGTTAAGATTTACATTTGGCTGTGTTGCAACACGATTTTTGAAGTTATGCCTTTCTTTTTGTCATTCAGTCAGTGTCATCGTGACAACTTTGTGCTTACTTGGGAGATATGTAAATACCAATGTGTAAATAACTATTGCACAACACCCCCAGCACTTCAGGATCTTGAAAATCACTTAGCACATTGCTTTGCTGTTTGTGTAGCCCTTTTGAAGTTACTGGGTATAAATTTACAAACTCTATATCATTTAAAAAATCAAACCAAACATTGCTGAAACTGGAGATTAATGTAGCTACTGATGGAATGGCAAATATTTATAATCATGACCGCCTGATAGCAATATATGTTATTATAGAATCATTAGGGATTGGAAGGGACCTCGAAAGATCATCCAGTCCAATCCCCCTGCCACAGCAGGATCCCCTAGACCAAGTTGCACAGGAACATGTCAAGGCACCTCTTGAACATCTCCAGAGAAGGAGTGGGAAAGAACCTTAAAAGGCCTTCTGGTTCCATCCCCTCTGTGATAGTCAGGGACCCTCCACTAGACCAGGTTGTTCAAAGCCCCATCCAACCTGGCACTATCACCTGGTTTCTTTCCAAACCACAGCAGGGCAATATGTACTGAGTTACTGTCCATCAGCTGAAAATTTTCCATTTCAGGGCAGACAAATATAAGCGATAGAATTCCTGCACTCTCAATATACTTGCAAAAATAGTTCATACTTTTGTCTTTTTCATTTGATAAGGAATTTTCCCTTGGTTCAATTATTGGAGTCATTACCTACTAGCTTTATGTTAATTATTCTTGTGTTCCTCTGTTTTCTGCTTGTTGTATTTCCTGTCAGTGCTTTCACTGATTGCTAAAGGATAGCCTTGAACATGTTAGGAGGAGGAATTTATCAGAATTTCCACTTTTCATTTAACCTTTTTCCTTTTAAAAAAATCAGAATTTTTTAAAAATAAAAATAAGAAAGTGTTTGATTTTCACCTTTTGGACACAAATTAGTTCGAAACCCATTGTATGTGGGTTATGGGCTTAGACTTGGTTGTGTATCATAGAACAAACATAAAGTAATGGTGATGGTTTGTACCTGGCATGTTACTGTGTTTTAGTTGCAGTTCCTCATCCTGTCAGGATGATGTACTGATGAAATATTTCTTTTTCCTATCATTGGCAGCTACTTTTCAAAAAAACTCTAGGGGCGTTTTGGCACTGATAGCCTGAGAATTGCAGTGTGTGGGGTGTATGTGCTTATACTAATGTCTGCTTATTATGAAAAAGCTTTTCTTTTGTAAGGTTATGGATGAGGCTTAATGAGTTTGTCATTTACTTAGTTAGTCTGAAACTCAACAAACATAATCTGGAAGTGGTATGGATGATTGATCGCCTGTCACATGTCTCGAAGTATGCCCATATTGGATGATGCTCATGGGTGGCTGGGAAATTAAAAGTGAGTGTATAGTCTGTCTTTTAGTTAAGTGAATTATTGGACCCCCATTTAATGACATGAGCTGTATGAAGAAATGAGTCTTTTTAGAGATGGTACATTTATATTCCAAATCCACGTCTAGACAAAAGTTAACTTCCAAAATGCGATCAATAATGTCTTCAGTAATGGTCATTAGTTCGTCGTGCTCTGAAGTCATGTATAACATGCAAACGCGCTGTATGGCTGTATCATTAATTCTGCTATGTGTCATTAGCAGTGGCAGAACCCATCAAACAATAACTCTATACTGTATACTCTCTAGAAGGCAGTATGACATCCAGTAGGTTATCTATTTCTCGCAGATTTGTTAACATTTTTAATTACATTCCATTAACAGAGATCCCCAAAGACTGTACCTACCTCTTGGATATGTTCATCCCGCTGTTTAGGCTGGGTGCTCTTTAAAGCAAATATATCCTGTAGTTAACTCCATTCCAGCAAGCAGGATATACTTATGTTCTTGGGCATTTTTCTTCATTGACATCCTGGATAACCTTGTCTGACTGTTAAGAGTTTTCAAAAGAACTGGCCTATACATTTCTGCTAGTGAGTAAACTAACTGCTCCCTTGAAATGAAGTTTTCTGGATTAAAATGCAACTGCGAGCAGCATTTCAGTCTCCAAAACTTTTTTTATTTGCATAATTATTACTTAAAGTTTTCTTCTTATAGCTCTAATAATATCAGGCAGATATTTTGAAAGATTGACGTTCCCAATGGTTTACTACTCACTACAGGATATATAGATGAAGTGTCCCTTAGGTCACTTTCTTGCTTACTCCCCTAGTATTTGCACACTTTCAAGTCAAACAGCCTGGTTTTCTTTCTGTCCTTTTCCTTTAGGCTCTGCCTACTCAGTCAAAAAATCAACAGACCAACAACCCGCCAACCTTTTCATGCCCTTGATGCAAAAAGAATCCTTTTCAAGAGAGAGAACAAAAACCTTTAAAAAGTTAAATGTAATGTCTGTACCCTATGGGGAAAAGTGCAAAAGTGATTCGTTTTCCAAATGAGTGATGCTGTGTCATCAAAATTACCAGAACATATAAATTCTTAGTGTATAGAAAGCTCAGCCAAGCAGGGCTATTGTTGCATTTACTTGAGATGCATTCAATGTCAGAGTCTATGGGAAAGTTCTTGGTAGCTGAATCCACCAATTTGATAAACATACGTACTGTGACTTAATGTCTTGTTTGGGATCTGGGGAAAGCTGTGTTACAGGGTTGTTTGGGATGAGAATCCTTTGGCTCTTTTTGGAAGGATTATGGAGCTAATTAATGTTGCACACGAGGAAATGCATAAATGTTCTCAAAGAAGATCATGTAACCTCAAATAGACGATATGGTGAAAGGTACTAGGAAGTACTACAAGTCCAAGCTTTTATATGGCAATTAAGGATGCAATGAGAAGTCCTGTGAAAAGACTGCCAAGTATTGGTGCTATGAGGCACTGTAGGATTTTTGTTTGGTTTGGGCTGGGTTTTTTTTACAGCTAAAGTACAGAGACCTGTAGTGTGAGATTTCAGAAAAAGGGGAGGAATGATCCAGAACTTTACCAATATCTTACATTTTTGCAAAGGGAGTAATAACCATAGATAAGAATGCCAGCTGACTTTAAGTCGATCCTACTATATAATATATTCCAGAGAAAGACAGTAGGTCTCTGCCAGTGTGGTCTATCTAAAATTCATTCTTGACCTTAATTGTATCAATTATTCTATCCATGAAAGGATATTGAAGGTACAACACTAAGACAGTTGAGATTTTTTTTTTTTCATACCATCTGGAACACTTGTCCTCCTCTCAGAAATCTGTTGCTAGATAGAGCCAAATTCTCACACATCAGTGGAAGCTAAAGTCTAGCAAAGCTAAAATCCAGTCATGCTTCTGGAAAAACAAGAATGTGCATGCAAACACTGAAAGTCATAAAGCACAAGAGTTTTTGGATATGATAGTGGAATAAGCAGGATCCAAGTCTTGCTTTTCAACATGTCCTTATCTGGTGGTAGTTAAACAGACTTCTGTGTGCTCATATCTTAGGCTTATATTTAATATTAAAATTAATTTTGCATTATACATATTATGCATTTAATATTATTTGCCATGTATCTCATCATCTTGTAAGGTCTCTGTAATTTTTGGCAGTTTTCATTGCATTCTAAATACTTATAAAAACTGCCATGTGTTTGAGTCTGTGTACAAGTCATCTGTAATATTACTGAGTATAGTCAGCAAGTATGATCAGCTCCTTTGTACTCACAAAGCAGAAATGGAAAACTTGGACATCAGGTATGTAGTTTTACAGTTCTACAGCCATTATTACTCATCCAAACTTCCCAAGTTCACATGATGGACTAGCTAATTGTATGAGTTATCTAATTTACACAAAGAAGAGCAGTCTTCCTCTGATTGCTCTGCTTTCTTGAACACTTGCCTTTTCAGTTTCCTTCAGAGACCCTTGTTCTTGAGTACTGAGTGTATCTAGTAATCTTGTATACACTCTGCAGCCACTGGGTAGAAGGATTATATGAACATCAGATCTTAGAATCATAGAATCATTATAAGAGAGCTCCAAGGTCATCAAGTCCACAGCTACACAGGTTTTCACCTCCAGGGACAGTGACACCACCACTTCCCTGGGCAGCCTGTTCCAACCCCAGACCACTCTGTCAGGGATGAAATTTTTTCTGATGTCCAATCTAAACTTCCTCGGCACAACTTGAAGCCATTTCCTGTTGTCCCATTGGTTTGAAGGAGAAAGAGAAATAGAGAAGGACAGTTTTCCTTTTATTAAGTACTTCCTTCAAATGTGGTCCCCAGACACCCAGTCTCTGGCAGTGTAAGTGCTTAGCTGAGGTCCACTTCACTCAGTACTGTATGCGCTACTTTGATAGCCTGCTTCAGCTTCTATGAAATCAATTATAATATCCCACTGACTTCACTAGGAGGTGGGTCAGACCCTGTCGTTACCTCTCTGAATTCATTACTTTTCTGCAGCTCTAGTCACTAGTTTGACAATTGCAAATTTCTGAGAAGAATTCCAGCCTATTTCACCTAATTGTTGTATTTTGGATTTTCACAGCTTTAAAAGGTAATAAAAATGTGTAGGGGGATGTGATCGGAAGTGTAGTATGAATCTTGAAACTGTGGCATGAAGAACTGCCAAAATCCCACTCCTACATCCAGTTTCAATTCCTACTAAAAGAATAAAATTTAAAGGAAGAGATCTGTAAATCTGTACAGGGCCCTAAAACTGATTGCAATTTTGAAAGGAGGAAGCAAGAATATTGCTTAATGAACAAAATTGATTTGACAATGTTGTGTAAGAGGGTAAAGAGGATGCATAGAGAGTGGCTCTGCAGAAGAGTTCAATCTCTTCGGCTGTCTTATTTGAATATTGTAGAAGGAGATGGAATAGCTTCATACAGCAGGTTAGGATAAATGTTAATATTCCAGATGGAAGACAAGTGAGTATCACATTGATTTCTGTAATCCGATGACATGCTACATTTTAATTAGCTTCTACGGATTAATATTCTGTTAATTAAATACTTTGATGATGTTAAGTGAGAGTTATTGCTAACACTGGAGTTGAAAAAAATAGGGTAAATTAGCATGAGCCCTATAAAATGCCATCCATAACATAATGAAACTGATAAAATATGGCTTTAAAAATGCAAGTGACTGTCTCCAAGCAGGAAGATAATTGTCTGCCTAACTTTGAAAATGTGAGTCATCAATTAGCCTGCTTAGCATGCAGTTTAGATGACAGCTCAAGAATTTTTTTCGTCCGTTTTCATCTCTCCCATATCCTGGTTTACACATTCCCAACTCTAAAGAGACAATTTACCTTCATTTTGGGTAGATGTGCAAGTGCTCATTCATAGCTCTTTCAAGTCAGGCAGAGCATCCTTGAGCAGCATGTTGGATACTGAATTAATGATCAGCAGTGGAGTCAAACTGAAGGCTCAGATGCTAAGCACCCAATTCTTTCTATCCTCCCATTGGAGTTCTGCTGGGCCATTGCTTTGGTTGTGGCAGAAACCAAATACAAATACCAGAAGAACACAAAGTCAGAGATACTGTGTTAGTCCACTTGTACACTGCCGGATTTATTTTTATTTGTTGTTGTGAAATGATAGTAGTAAGAAACAGAATTAACTTGACATTGTTCTTTCTCAAAGGTCTGAACTGTACAATAGTTAGTAAAAAAATCTATACCCTAAATCGTATTTTTTTAAAAATTGCTTAAGGATAACTTGCCAGCTGTGGTTCTGTACAGGATGTATAGGGGCTTTTTACCTTTTAGAAAAAAAAGTGGACTAGAGATACTGCTGATTGCAAACTGAATGTTACTAGTTGTTCAGGGTTCTATTTTTACCCTCGATGCCCTTAAACACCTACAACAACTGTCTTTGAAGGCTGTGTAATTAGCTCCCATAGGCAGCTTGAGCTTCTGTTTGAAGCTTCATTTAGGAGAAAATCCCTTGTGTACCATTGTATTTTTTTTTTAACTTAATTTGTCAGGCTGAATTACAAACTGCTATACATATATAATGCTGGCACAGCTGAAATCGCTCTCTCTTACCTGCTCCTGTTACTTGTCTTATGTGTTTACATATATCTTTGAGTACGACAGGTTTCTCATACATACAGCTCTAAGTAAATGTGGCAAAATGGTCACTCTGCTGAACTATTATTTCTGGGAAGTAGATTTTTAAATGAGATCACACTGCAACAGTTCATCCTGTTTTCTGCATGGTAAAGTATTCATGTCACCTCTGGCTTGAATGTAGATATTCCTACACATGAAAATGCTGTTTGAAATGAAAAGTGTAATTATATCTTTGACTCTGCAACATTTTTGGGTTGCAGTGATTTTTTTTGTTTTCACTTGACAAGTCACAGTATGAAGGACAAAAGACGTTAAGCATAATCTGTGAAGACATTTTACTTTGCTCACATTATTTTCAAATGGCTGAATATGCTTTTTATCCAAGGCACGAATATGTTAAACTACTATATCAGGCAGTACAGTATAGGATGTATACAGCTAAGCACACAGTGTAATAGTCCATCGCCAAAAACATGGGGGAATTTCCATAACAGCAGAAAAAGTCGAATTTTAATCAAGCCTTTACTGCTTTTTGGGGTTTTATTCCCTGTAAATTGCTTTACAGTGAATTAGCACTAGAAGTAACTTGAGAGAACAAAATGTAGATGCTAAAATTTTAGCTGAAGCCGAGGTTATTTTGAGATGAATAGCTGACTAAGGCTGCAGTGAGCTGTGAAGCACAGTTGAGAATGTTGAGAATGATCAGAATGCAAAATATTCTGGATTTCGTTGTGCTGTAGCTGCAAGTTTTTCATCATTTGGAGTGACAGATTATATGAACAGCTAATCTGAATACGCTATCTTTAAATCGGACTGCACCTTCTTTCCTAAAACACCTGTTTCTCGCTGAATGAAAGTGAAGTGCGTTAGGTGATACCTTTGAAATTCGACATTGAATCAGGTAGCCATTCCCAGTAAAAAGCCTTCGCTTCCCAACAGTTTATTGTAGACATGTTATTTTTTGAGGGGCTCTAAATGTATGTTACTCTGGCTTCCAGAAGTTTTTCTGACAAAGGTTCAGGATTATATTTCTCCATTGTGATTTCAGTGTTAAAAATAGACTGTTAGGGAGTTTTAATTTTCACTTTAACTTTACATTCCCATAAAAAATGAACTGCCTTTGAAGCATAGTATCTGAGGTTTCTTTTACTGTGAAAGACAAATAATATTCAGGTATATTTTGATTGAATATGAGGAAAGGATGGTCAACCTAAGCTATTTCCTAGGTTTCTGAATATTTGCCCTTCGGATCCTTATACCTGGTGATAGATAGGGTGTAAAAGTAGCTACTTACATAACCTCCCATTTTCTTCCTCAAAAGCCAACTAGATTTTTAAATTTGGATGCTGAGGCCTATTTAAGAATGCAAGTATTAAGTTTCAATGAAGTTCTTTAGGAACTGGAGCAGTACTGTAATTTCCTAGAGTGAGGGTGTGTTGAAGTTAAAGAATGTGCTGCAGTCTGATTGAAGGGTGAAAAGTAAGTGGAAGTTGAAGAATTTAAAACCTTTCATCTAAGACAAAATTAGTCTTTCTTTTTAGCAGCATGACACACGTGAGGTGTGCAAATGATTTTTGTTTGTTTTCCTTAGCAAGTTTGCAAGATATTTCCTCTTATGAAATAACTTACAGAGCAAAGAAAGTGACTGATGTTTATAATTAAGGAGACATGGTGAATCAGAGAAGGGGCAATAGCTAGTCTTTGAATATACTTTGAGTGTTATCGTACACAATCTCAGTAAATAAAAATCAGGTATGTGTCACAATCCATGCAGGTGGACTCTTCTAGGGTCTTTTACCACAATCTCCAAGTGTAAACTGCAAAAGCAAGGTGAGTAAGCCGAGAGGTTCTGCTTCAATTCAGTAGCGCAATTTGTAGTGTTTTGCAGCTGTGACAGAAAGAAAGGAGTGGTGGAAAAGGGAGAAAGAATAAAGTAAAGAGAGGAAGAGGGTAATAGCTACCATCTCAGGGTCCTAGGCAGCGTTCCACTGGCCCAATCTTCCAGGCTGTTATTGGTGGGGAGAGCTTCAGAAGCTTTTAAAAAGCTTCCTCACATTTCAGTTGCTAAGAAGCCATCTTTCATGTCAAGCAACACACCTTATTCCACCTCTATCCTGTGGAGCTCTGCTAATCTCAACTTTCTCCAGCTAGGCTTCCATACATGTCCAAAGAGGAGTGTCTGAGGGCTCTTTGTGGAGGCTTTTGGCCAGAAGGTGTGTTTCGGTATTATAATGATATTATAATGAGGAAAGTTCACCTGAAGTCCTAGAGTTCTTCACTGATGTCAAGGTGGCTCTTGGTGTGAACAATAATCCACAACAGTCTAATGTTATCCATTCTGTGCCAGGTAACGGGGAAATAGCACCGCTCAATTACCTGTGTGGCTTCAGCATTCCTGAAGCATTTTCTGCTACAATACTTTGATCAGTTTTTGGGGTACCTGCTTGTCCATCAGTGTCCAGTTCTGTACCTTAGTGTCCAAGTCCATGATGACCATGTTGAGACAATTCTGACCAACTCTTACAACATGGCAATTAAAAAAACTGGTGCCTTAATGACCACGTGTGATTTTTGAGTATCTACTTAAGCATTGCTTGCTTAGGGAATATGATTTGCTTGACTCACCAGCTGAAAACCTCTGAGTCAGGAAGTGCAGCAGTTCAGATCTCATCATAAAACAACACAGATTCTATTGAAATGGAATTAATTTGCACGAGACCCCATTATTCTCTCCTGCAGTGTTTATCCATGTGCATTTAACACAGTCCTGCATTTTGACCCCATGAACGTACACCAGTCAGTCTGTCAGTTCACATTAATGCTTAAAACTCAGTGAAAGTTCTTAATGAAGGCTTTCAAGTTCTGGAACAGACCCTTGTAAGGAATGGGATTTTCAAGACTGACTGCTCAAGTCAGTAGGTAATGAGTGATGCCTGAATGTCTATCTGAAAAAACAGCTTCTCTTTCACTAGCAGTTACCTAGTGAATAATATTGTTGTATTCAATCGCATTTAAATATAGAGTATTTGTCCATTGGCTGGAAGAGTTCTGATGGAGTGGCTATTACATGGGATGACAATAATATGATGCTTCCAAGTGCTACTTAAACACATATTGTCAGGAAAATCTCACTTTATTGAAGAGCATTGTCTTTTCCTTTGTTTTGCTTTGACAGTGCAGTTTAATAAGGCAGAAAGCAGAAATGTCATTCTCTGTTCAACAAAACCCTAGCATTTCCCATAGAACTCTGAGGCAATGGGCTGCATTTAATTTTATCTACACTGGTATCAATACATTGTCAGTAGTCTGGATTGTTTCATAACACACAGACTTTAGAAATAGGTATTTCTTTTGGTGTTCTAGACTGTGTACCTCAGTGTTCAGCCTGGAGAAGAGAAGGCTCTGGGGAGACCTTATAGCAGCCTTCCAGTACCTAAAGGAGTCTAAGGAAAGCTGTGAAGGGATCCTTCATCAGGGTGATTAGGTTGAGGGGTAATGGCTTTACACTGAGAGTACTAAGTTACATACTAAGTAGGNAAGGGAGTGTAGTGATAGGTTGAGGGGTAATGGCTTTACACTGAGAGTACTAAGTTACATACTAAGAAGGAATTTCTGTGAGTGTGGTGAAGCACTGAAACAGGTTTCCTAGAGAAGTTGTGGATGTCTCATACCTGGAGGTGTTCAAGGCCAGGATGGATGTAGCTTAGAGCAGCTTGGTCTAGTGAGACATGTCCCTGCGCATGGCATGCCCCTTCCAACCTAAACCATTCTGCGATCCTGTTTATGTTGTGTATAAAAAGAAGCTCAGTGACATATCCAGAGTACTACTTTTAACTGAATGAAATGGAACCATTTTCCTATTTGTAGACAGATCCTTGAGATGTTTGTAATCCAAATTAAAAATTGAAAACTTGAGTGAATAATGCAAAGCAATTTTATTATCAACTTCAAAATCAGAACCCTCCAGGAATACTGAATAACACTCACTTTCTGTTGAGTTTACAAAATATCTTTAGACTTAAGGGCATTTTCTAGTAAAATGTCACGAATGTTTGATAAAACAAGATGTAGCAGAGTACTTGCCTGCTCAGAAGTGATGGTTTGCCTGCTCCGAAGTCATGACGTGCTTTTAATCTGAACTAAAAAGTTGTATTTTAATTTAAAAACATTTACTCAAGATACATCTCTCCAGTACAACTTCTTCATTAGTTCTTCGGTGTTCCCTGACATGTACATTATTCTATGAAACTAATTATTAAAATAAATTCAAAACACTCTGAGCTCTTTCAAAAACAGGTCTTTGAGGCTGTTTTGGAAAAGAAACCAAACTAGGAATTATCAAGGAAAAAG
The DNA here is from genome assembly GCA_013397515.1 of Upupa epops. Lineage (NCBI taxonomy): Eukaryota > Metazoa > Chordata > Aves > Bucerotiformes > Upupidae > Upupa > Upupa epops. The sequence continues at coordinate 255,716 of VZRI01011322.1, forward strand.
ACCTTGCTTTCAGATCCTGATTTAAACCTGGCAGGGTCCAAGCCAATCCTCTTTTTGCCTGAAAGTTCACATTGGACATTTAGAGGGCAGCGCTGTCATCCTGGCTGTCAGTTATCGAGAGAGAGAGAGAGAGAAAAGAACATTCACGCCAGATGGTCTCATCTTTTTTATCAGATATGTAACAGTGATAGACAGCATGTGAGTTAGGCAGCAAGAAGAGAAACGAGATGGAGGGAAGAAGTACAGATGTCACACCGATACTTTAAGTCATCTTTCTTGCAGGCTAATGGACTAGATACCTATGTAGGGCAGGTATTTGCACCTAAGGGTGCAACATCCATGTTAATTCTAGGCTTTACACTGCACAAGGATTCAATGCTGGGACAATAGTGATGAAAAAAATGGACTATATTTTCTCAGCTCTAGGTGTGAGACAGTTTTATATATTTCTAAGATTTAATTAATCTTGTAAGATTTAAGAGGAATGCTAAAGGAGCATGTAAAGATTTTTAGGTAGTAATTATTGTCAGATTAGTTTTCCTTCGGTAGCCTGAGGACTGTTGATGTTTTGAAATGCCAGCTTTCCTGAATTATCGCATATTCATACAGAGAGTAAAATTCAGAAAATGAAATACAATGACTTGTAAACTTTTGTGGTTCACTTTTTTTTGTTAGAACAATCCTAAATTTTGGTTGGTTGTTCCAGTGTTGCAACAAGCCTTTCAGCTGTCAGAACAACTGCCCCCACCTTTTAGTGTAACTGTTAAAATGAGATAAGCTGTGAGACTGTTTAATGTTACAAATTCATGCAATCATAGAATCATTAGGGATTGGAAGGGACTTTGGAAGATCATCTAGTCCAATCCCCCTGCCACAGCAAGATCACCTAGACCAAGTCACACAGGAATACATCCAGGTGGGATTTTAACATCGCCAGGGAAGGAGACTCCACATCCCTCCTGGGCAGCCTGTTCCAGTGCTCCCTTACCCTCACTGGGAAGAAGTTTCATCTGATATTGATATGGAACC
>VZRI01011322.1:256940-301757 GCA_013397515.1 Upupa epops
CCCAATTCCCTTTCTCCTACACTGCTGTCCAACAGGTCAGTCCCCAACCTATACCGGTACCTGGGTATGTGTTCTTTACATACTCTGAAATAAGCATCGAAATTTTCTGATATAATTTCTCAGTACAATATAAATTAAATAATTTTAAACTGAGATAACTGGATTAATGCAATATAAGGCACAATGTGCAAAATGGCTTAGAAATCCAATACCATCACTGTTATGGTCAAGTCTGTTTTTTTAGTGAATTTGAGGAGAGGAAAAAAATCTTGTATTTATAAATAAGCTTTTCATTACATTTAGTAAACCCTGAGTTAGAAGTAGTTCTATGATAGAAGAGATTCTGTAAATAGACATATTTACAGAAGAAGAATGAATATTTCCCCCTTTCTTCTTTATTTTTCTATTCTGGAAAGGAACTCTATGAAATACTATGAAATTTTGAATGACTTGGTATTTTGGTGGAGGATGTTATTTGAATTATTTTAAATGAGGATGAATATGCTCGAGCCCTCACTTTTGGGACTTGATTGTAGGTTTTCTTAAAAAGGTGCTCTCTGGAGGTTAATACGAACATTTTATGGGACACTATTTCTTCCTAAAGGCTTATAGGTATGCTGCTCACTTTGGCAGAATTGTGAGTCATTTTCAGATAGACTTGAAGCATCCAGATTCTGCATATCAGGTTACTGTTTGTGAGTCAGCAGAAATGAGTTGCTGATGACCAGTCATTTGAAAAAGAAAGCGGATGTCAATACCTGTGCTTCCTTGAGGCATCCTGGGCGTATGGAGACTTGGTACTTCCTTTGTCCTCACCACTGAGGATTCTCCCAGTCTGCAGTGGAGAGGGAGCTGCAGGTCTTCACATCGCCCTTTTCATGCCTTGTAGAGAGTGGGGTGGGAGCAGTGAGGTACAGCCAGTATTGATGGCCTTAAGATTATGTGTTGAGTGCCTGAGGTGTCTGTGCATCAAAGCAATACATCTCAAAGAACTCCCATTACTCTAAGGTAAGTAATTATTGTCTCCTTTCTTTTCTTCTCCTTGTCATTATATTTTCTATCAAACTGATTGAGTCTCCATATATGAAAGAGAAGTGCAAAAGTGATGACTGGAGAAACTAGCTGTAAAATAAAATTTTGAGTATCTGAGGGGCTTTTTACCCTTTACTCTTAAACTATCAAAAAAATCTGCCTGCCTCTTGTCATGAAATGTGTATATATTTTCCTGATCTGCAGTGCCTAAACAATAAGGAGATAAGTTAAGTATTTGTTATTGCAGACGCGGGTGGAGGAACTAAGCACGTTTTGACACATCCAGGGCTGTTATGTAATACTTTTTGATTCATAGAACTGTAAAGATAATTGTTTTCAAATTATCTCAACCTCCTTTTGGTGTTTTAAAATCTGTGGTAAATAATCTTGGAATACAGTGCTCCTGAATACAGTACCTTAATTACTGTAGATGTTTCTTCTCTTTTGGTGTCTGCACCTTGGAAAATAAATACAAAGCTTGCTGCTTATTCATTACTCTGTATTTTCATCTCATTATTTTCTTTTCATTGGCTTTTTCTGAGAATTCTGCTGAAAACATGTCTGTGTGTGCAGGATACTTAATTATCTGAGATCCAGCTCTGATTAGGGTCTTCTGTTGTTACTTGTCCAGTTAGTGACATTTTTAAAGCACAGTCACAAACACAGACTGAGGCATATAGCTTGTATTTTTTATCCAGTAGACTGTATTGCATATCTTGCTTAGCTGCATCCTATTACTAAAAGAGTCTCTACAGCAGTGTGTCTTTGTGCTACTAAGTGTGCAGCTACATTTTGTATATTCAGTGACCCAGTATTTTGTATCATTTAATATGAGCCATAAGAAAAAACGAACAAAGACTAAACACGTGAGTCACTATTTGCTCTAAGGGTCTCGCATTCGCATTTTCCTCTTGTCTCTCAGCGTGAACATGTATGGGTTTTGTTTTGCAGGAATTGAAGGGGTTTTTCTTAATGCAGTTGTCTCCTTTTGTTATTTCAACTGGAAAGTACAATGCAGCCCCAGCATGTACTCTCCAGTTCTGATAATGGCATGAAAAGCATGGAGCTTTGTAGAATATCCACTAAATACTATGGTTATTTTTAAAAACTGGCCCTTTAGCTGCCAAAAAGCCAAACCCTTCAGCTTTTCAAAGAATGCCTGCATTACTAGGGTAGGAAACAACTTTGCCACTAAAGCAATGTAATCATTTCATTTAATAGTTAGTTTTGGAGGGAGATGCATAAAATGAGCTAAATGTTCTTTGCCAGAAACGTGAAAATTGTAAATAAAAGAATTGTAAAAAAAAATGCATTTGTTTCTGAATACTAAAAGAAATTGGTTTTGAAATATTTTCCATTCTAAGCTGATAATTACAATTTGCTCAACCACATTGGCTTGGAACTAAGGGATGCTATAGCTTAAAAAAGCCATGATGTGTAGAGACCTCAAATTAAAGAACTCAGTGAAGTGTGATTTTTCAAGAGAGAAAGCATACTTCCAAGGCTTTCTGAGCCTGAGGATCAAACTACAGGGGCAAACTGAATTTTTATAATTGAGAGATTTCCATAAAAATGTCTTTGAAAATGTGACAAATGGAGGTGCAGTATTCTAAAGGAGATAAAGGAGCTGCTGCTCTTCTTCTCAGGGCTTTGATCCCACAGTCATGTTGTGCCCTGCACATTTTAAGTGAGCTTTTTAACTGGAAGAGCGTAACATGTTCAAGTTTACCTTCATTTGTTTCAGAAGTATTTTACGAGTATGTGTAAGTTGTTTTCTATTTTGTAAGTACTGTAGTCTGGGATTTAGGAAAATATATTTGAATTCTAAGGATGTTTCCTTGCCATGTCTGCTTTTATGTTTATTACTGGAAACATAGCAATACTTTGAGTTATGCAAAGGTATATATCTGTGCTTTTCTAGAGTGGACCAGAGAGTTTATAAATGCACACTTTATTACAGATTTTGCTATTAGCAGTCTAAGCACTGAAAATGGTCTCACACTGACACTGGCTCATGGCATCATCTACACTCTGCTGGTTCAAAGATCTGAAACTATTAAACTTACGGTATGGTTGCCCATTGCTTCAGCCAGCTTTCATTTCACTGACAGCAATATCTCTAATTTGTGCCAGGAATTACACTTGAAGTTATGTCCAATTGGACAGCCTTCTAAAAATCAGACTCACCACCAATATTTAGTTTTAGCTGAACAAAATAAAGGCTGAAGTTATCAATAGGTAACAGAGCATTGGAACAGACTGCCCAGGGGGGTTGTGGAGTCTCCTTCTCTGGAGACATTCAAGACCTGCCTGGATGTGTTGCTGTGCGACTTGGTCTAGGTGGTGCTGCTGTGGCAGGGGGATTGGACTAGATGATCTTTCAAGGTCCCTTCCGATCCCTAATGATTCTATGAATAGGTAGACATTTCTATTGAGTATGTAACATTACTGTTAATAGTGCTATAGGTAGGAGATGGTCACAGATAATACATTTCAAATACAACTTTGATATAAATGCTTATTTTTTGTTTTATTATAGCAACAACAAGAAGAAAATGAAAAGTGTTAGTACAGACCAATACAATTAAAAAATCCAGTGGTACAAAGAGTGATCGTTTCCTGTTGCCTGTTCTCCTTTGGAAAAAGCGCAGCTTTAGGTCTTGTTGAATTCTCTGGGTATGAATGAATATGTAGACTTATTTTAACAATTTTCATTTTCAATGGGCTTTGGAACTTACTGTTTGCTGGTAACTGTCCTGAGTAGATGACTTTTATGTTATCAGCCACCCCTACAAACAGTGTGACAGGAATTTGCCTCTGAAGGGGTGGGTGACAGATTCTTCAAAGCTGAGGCGATACCTGTTCTGTAGTCACTCTACAGAAAATTGCTAATGATACCAGAACTGTTTTACTATTCGGCACAGAAAAGCCCTAAAGAAACCCCACAGACAAATATTGTTGTGAAAACAGTAGTTGAAGGCAAGGATAACTTTTGTTTCAGCCATTCACTGTTTTTGTTAGATTTTCTATGCTGAATATTCCAAAAGAATGTTCACCCTTCCTAGTACTTTGCCGTATTTCAATGTACTCTGAAAAATTAATCACACTATGGTCAGCGCTTAGAATTTAAAGAAACATGTATTTTAATCTATTTTTCATATAGACTTCTGAAGTTCAGACTGCTATTTGTCTGGGTGTTATGGCAAAGTTATAAATAGGTTTTAAATCCCCAACAGCAGCGTTTCTACTGAGATGTAAGTAATGAAGAAGCTTTTCTGCTGAAGATGATCTGTCTTAAAGTAGTGGCTCAGGAAAAAAACTTGAAATATGCATTCAGATGTTAAGCACTTTAGAAAATCCCAGACTCCTAGCTGGAGAAAATTTGGTGCTATCAGAACCCCTAAACAGGTCTTCTAGTTTAATGAAGGGAGCCTTATTTACAGCACGTGCAGCTACAGTACAGATGCTCTCTTCCTTGTCATTCTATTGTTTGCTTCCCTCTTTCTTCTGTCTCTCCATTCCTTATGCTGAAGGCATAAAGGAATAATCTGAAGGCGGTCCCATCCCAGATGTGCAGTAGCCTGTTCATTGCGTAACTAGTTGTCTGAAATTTTGAGGAAGCTTAAATTGTGCATCCCTTTCCTCCTCGTCTATCTGGATTCCACATAAAGGTTTTGTCTATGCCATGGACATATTTGCTTTCTATCCATTTGTTGCTAAAGAAACATTCAGAAGGCTTAGATGTTATTTCTAATTGGAGGGAGCTTCTGTACCACAGAACATGGACAGTCAACAGTGACATTTCCTTGTATGGCTGCAGCATTGGAGGTTTTACATACCAAACCATGGCTTAAGTGTTCTCACATCTGTGATTTCACCTTGAACTTCTGTTCAAGGCTAGATATCTTCCAATCTGCAATATAATAATTGTGTTAAGAACGGTGATAGAGTGTTAAATCATTCCAACTGTAGAGTAATTGTTAATAATTATAGAGTAATTGTACCACTATTGCTTAATGTGCTACTTACTGTAAGAAAAATGTGCAGGTCACCTCAAAGCAAGATTTCTGGGAGTCTGCTAATTTAAATTGCCTGTATATGCTATTTGTTTTGTATCTGCAACACTGGTATGACTCAGTCTCAATTTTGTCTCCTGTGTTGAACTTGAGTCATTGGGAAAAGCCCCTGCAACTCCAGTTCGTACAAAGAGATACAGTCCCACCCAAAGTCTGCTTTTTTGTTGCCTACCTCCTGAATGAGGTGTCATAAAAGATGACCTGAAAAGGTAGTTTGATTTCATAGGGAAAGGGCTCTGAAGATAAATGCTCTAAAGATATGTTTTATTGGAAAGCCTGATGCAAAGGAATCCTCTAATGAAGAGATCTGATGTTGTAGTTGGACATGATTCCTCTTGTTTAAAGGTGGTATAGGAACATATCGGTCCTTGATCGCTGGTGTGGGTCGAGTTGCAACTTGCTGATCAATTGCTGGCAAAGAACAGGAATGTGTGGATAGAGAAAGAGTAACTGAAATGTGAAATGCATATGTAAGGTTTATAGCTCTATATCTGTTCTAATGCATATGTAAGATTTATAGCTTTATATCTGCTCTTTTTTCATCTATTATTTCTGGCCTCAAGATGCCAGTCAGCTATGGAACATGTAAAGAACTGGAAAGATTTAAAAAGGCATTTGCAGACAGCTGTTTTTGCAATGAAACTGGTGCACAGGTTGTGTGAATGGAACAAATGTTTGCTGCTTTTTTGGGCACCAGAACTAATGAGTCCATGTACTGGAATATTTGGAGGGATTTCTGTATTTGCTGTACTATGTGAAACACTAGTATAATTTTCTTAGCAGTTAGCTTGACAACAGAAGGAATTGGGAGAGGAAATTGTACTGATGTTCAAGTTCCCCTAACAGTCAGCTAGCTTAAGAAAGAAGTCCAGAGGGCTAATTTTCCTTTGATCTTTCAAGGCAGCATATATTATAAAGCTGGTGCATGAACTCAATCATTGGAGGGGCCTACAAGAAAGTTGTTGAAGGAAGAGTGGTAATGGCTTTAAATGACTAGGAAGATTCAGAGGAATTAGACTTTCCTCACAGTGAGGGTGGTGAGACACTGGAACAGGGTGCCCCAGGAAGCTGTGGATGTCCCATACTCGGAGGTGTTCAAGGCCAGTTTGGACAGGGCTTTGAGCAACCTCGTCTAATGGGGGGTGTCCATGCCCAAGGCAGGAGGGTTGGAACTAGATAATCTTTAAGGTCCCTTCCAACTGAAATCATTCTGTCATTCTGTAACTCTCTGCTAGAACTGCTTTCACTTGTCCTCACAGAAATCACTTGTGGTTCTTTGCTTCCAGAAAGTGTTCAGATCAGCATTTTTCTAGGGACACTTAGGACAGATGCATGGGCCCTAACCTTTCCTACACAGTCATTTCCATTTTTATGAGATGTCAATCCCAGAGACCTTTTCAGGCACCTACAAGCTTGCTCTAAGCAATTAAATATGGACACTTACACTTGTACTTGTTAAACACTATCAAGGAGATGCACTGAAAGTTATAGAGTATATATGGTAAGGCCTTTATGATCTGGAGTTCTTAATCTCTGCCATCCACAGGTTTTTGGAGTGCAAAAGGGCATGTTTTGGTTTTGTTTTTTAATGATGAGGAATAAATTATTATTGTCATGTTGCTAGTATAAGAGTTTCACCAGTTCCTGAGTGCAGGAGCCATGGCATCCCACATGTATCCCTGTAGCTGTCAGAGAGAGTCCAGCACCAGGGATCCTGCCAGAGGAGAAAATGGGAAATCAGCCAGAAAAAGCAGGCATTTATATGGCCACAGCAAGGAATATTACTGGTCTTCATGCTGTCTGTCATGTCAGGGGTCAGTCTACCCAAATTAACCCATGTCAGCTTACAGCATCCCTGTATTTTTAAGATAATAGCAGAGCAGTTCTGAACAAGGTCCCGGTCTAGGTTCTTGCAGTGTCTGTAGGGTCCTGTGTTAGTCTCTCTGGTTAGACACGATTTGCATAAAATGCCAACCATCTCACTGTTACAAACTTTAATCACTTTATTTCATGTGATGAATGGATGCATTATCCCTGATTATCTGGAATTGAAATATCAAGTCCAGGTTCCTGTATAAGCGAAAGACTTTTCTTTTTTAAACCCAGAGCTTTTGAACTAAACGACTGATTGCATGTTGTGAGACAGCATGGTGCTACTGGTGTTAGGCTGACCTGACCTGGAGATGGCTTTTGATTCAGTAAGTGTTCTTTTAAGGAAAGCTGTTGAGAAAGAGAGAATCCAGAATTTCATATTCATTTGAAATAAGACAAATTATGTAACTGCCAGGATACAACAGTTCTGCAAAGTCCTCAGGTATTTTACTAGACCAACCTCTGCCTCTGTGTCCGTGTCTTTTGATGATTCTTGAAAAACAGTTTTCAGAATGTCTGGCAATGTGTTGGATCTCTTGACATGAACACAGTTTCCATGTTAAGTTTTCTGTCTTGCAAAACCTGTGTTGTTCCTAACAACTTTAGAAGTCTGACTTTTCTTGTGATGCTTCAACTAGTGTAAACAACTGTCCATTTGGCATTCCCTTTAAGGCCCAGAGCAGGGCAGCTTGGGGACCATACAGTGGCACTTGTCTCTAAAAGTCTCTAGGGAAGTTGCACTTAGAGGAATCATCCTGCTGCAGTTAGTACTGGGGGAGTCTAACTTGGCTGCTTGTGATTAAACTGTCTAGTGGAACGGATGTTGTAACCGTGAATATCCTTTTGAAGTGACAGGTAAAGTCACAGGCAAAGGTTCTGCTGTGGTTAAGCTGATCTAATAGTTTTCTTTCTTGTGTTTTTGCTAAACTGGAATTTTTCCTCATGTGCTCAATACTGTGTTAATACTGGGCAAGGGTTAGCTGGAAGATGCTTCCCTGTTGTTAGTGTCAGTCTTCACACTATTGATCAGTAGCAGTAGCTGAATTCTCCATGTAGAGGTTACCTCTAATGCATTATTGAAGGCATTTCTGAACTAATATCTAAAAAAGCAAAAAAGGGCTGAGATAACCTCCAGTACAGCATTGTCTTTCTGTCTGCTTCTCACAAAACTTTTTAGAAACCTGTTTTTTTCTACCTGTACCAAGAAATTTGTAACATGGCTATAATTACCCACTTCTTTTCCTTCTCTTCCCTTCCCTTCTTCCCTCACCCCAAATGTCTTTGCAATTATAAATGAAGCTCAAAGAGTGCCATTGCTGCATCTTGCCTTGCTACAGGACTTGGAGCTGTAGGGAAATGGCCAGACAGTTGTAAGGTAGTAGTTCTGTAGGATGTTATTAACAGAATCCACTGCTTTGGAAAACACCACCCTAATTATGAGGTTAAATAAGCCTAGTGCCCCAGTAAGGCAAAGATAAGGAATTTAATTTGGGTTTGCTGTATTTTTCTAAGCAAAGTTTCACTTACATCCAGCATTAATCTAATGCCTGTAAAAGAAACCATCCTGTGGAGGAAGGACATCATCAAACGATGTGATTGCGGCTATCCTTCTCTCACTATTAGGTTTGAATGTTTTCATTTTGTAACTGTTTTGTTCACCTGGATATGCATTTCAAAATTGCTATACCATGAAAAATTCTTTGCCAATTGTATAACTCCTGTCCAACTATCCATTTTGATTGCTTTTCTCCTATAAAATTACAAATCTTCACTTGCTGATTTGTCAGCTGAAGAATCTTGTATGTCATGTATGTTCTCTTGCAAACCTATCTTGGCTCTCCAGCCTGACACCCAATCTGAGCTACTGAGAAGAATCTCTTATAATAGACTTGTGTTATCAAAGGTGCAGACAGTGCTCACAGTTTCAATTGTTCTTTTTCAGCATTTCTCAGCTATTTGCTAATTGAATCTAGCTGTTCATGTCTTGCCACCTTCTTCGTTCTCCTACCTTTTATAGATGTGCTGATGTTGATGGAAGAAGTGACCAACGTTATGTCCAGAATTTTCTAGTACCTTGTTCTGAACTTTAGCTAGAAATTCATCATTTGTGTCTCATCTTTGTGAATCCTACTGAAATCTAGCTGCTTGTGTAAGGCAGGTTACGTGCTTGACCAGAACTCTAAAGCATTAATTGGTTGTGAGATTTGCGTACTCATGGAGTTACAAAATGAGCATTCATTTCTCCTGTGGAATGTAAAATTCATCTTTCTTTAAGTAGAACTAGTGGAAGTTTACCTTCACTGTAGAACACATCTAAGAGCTTGTTGATGTAACAAGAATAGGATTATTTTGGTTGTTTCATGTAACAGTGCCTTTGATTCCACACAGATTTCTTGAAAGAAACATAGTTATAGATATCAGTGAATTTTCTCATGACCATTGTGCTTCTAGTAGTTCTGAAAGGATTATTCAAGCAGGTTTCCTTCCTGCTAGAAGAGCTTCCTGTTAGAAGAGGTTGATGTGTCTTCTGTATAATCAATAGTGTTACCTGGATGTTGCCTTTCCGAGTAAGAGCTGTGAGGCACTTCCAAAGTGAATGTTCACTTCCGTGCACTTTCCAGAGAAGCTAGTGACCTTCCGTGTGGATTTTTATGAAGGTCTGGTAATTTTCTTCTTTGGAAAGCTGCACATTGAACCTCTTTCATGGAAGACTTCAGCTTGAACTTCAGCTTAAATACCATAAAGCATGTCCTACCAATAGTTGATCTAAGACCTATAGCTTTTTACAAAATACAGATGATTTCTCTGCAAATGTGTGGTCTGTTTTGATGTTGGACAGAGTTGAGTGCTGCTTTAAAAATGCCCACTTTTATACCAATCTCATCGGCATGCTGAGAATCATCATCAAATTGGAAATGCAATGGTTTTTATTCTGTGGCAATTTCTAAGAGCTGTTGAAAGCACCTGTCTCATTTCATAGCAGTCCAGCTGATGTTCCTTAGCATGAACACTTTTAATCTGCCAACCTTGTCCTGGAGAAGCTACTGCACAGCCCATCATCCATTGACAAGCCACCATAGATTTAATTCACTGGATGTAGTAATGAGCACATTACTGTAGGAACGGAACAGTTGCAGAGCAGTTATTTTCTGCCTCTTTCTTTTTTACATGGAGGCACCAAAACAGCTCAGTCTGACCTATTTCATGTCTTCCAGACTGAAATATGAACTGCAGAGATATTTTAGAACTGAAGCTCATTGTATGATGTCACATACATACTGTAATTGTGGACAGGCTGAAGAGTTGAGCAGGAAGGAGTTGAATGAAAGTCAACAAGGGCAGTGTAGAGTCTCACACTGGGGCAAGAACAACCCCAGGGACCAGTATAGGTTGGGGACTGGCCTGCTGAAGAGCAGCGTAGGAGAAAGGGACCTGGGGGTCCCGGTTACCAGCAGGATGACCAGGAGCCAGCAATGTGTCCTGGTGGCCAAGAAGGCCAATGGCATCCTGGGGTGGATTATAAGGGGGCTGGTTAGTAGATGGAGAGAGGTTCTCCTTTCCCNGAGGTGTTATTTGCCAAACAGTTCTCATGTGACTGTCCATGTTGGTGATTTTTCTTTCTCTTTGATCATTATTGAAATAGCATATTTTTTATTTAATGGTGATAATGCTGTAGTAGTACTGAAGTGTTTCAAAGAGAAGTCCTCTTTTCATCAGGCTTGAAAGGTTTCCTTTGAAAAACTGGGATATTTTCAAATGCTGGAAAAAGCACCTGCAGAATGAACTCTGTGGTAAGAAAATGAAACACTTAAACAGAATAGACTAAATTAGATGCAACGTATACACAAAATATTCTGGTGGTGAGGGAGAGACTTTGGTGTTGGTGCTTTTTCTACTCACTGTTACTGAGCCTGAGAAAATCTAGGCTACTGCTAAGTCTATATTTTTATTGTGTCATGCCACTTTATCATGGCTTACATTTATTGCAGTCCAGTTTGGCTAGGTTACTGTGCTTTATACTAAACATAACTTATATATAAACTAGTTTGCATAGATAGAAAGATGTCTACCTTGTGAAATTGTGGAAAACTGTAATCATTCAATGCGCATGAGACTCTACACATTTGTTTGGGTATTTTCACGTAATTTTGAAAGTGAGTTGTGATTACTATTGCTAGAAATGATCGCTCCATTATTTTTCACATATTTTAATATTACATTTAAAAAAAAAAGTGTTTTCAGTTCTATGCTATATTCAGTACATCAGTCTCAAGTAGATGCTACAGCTATTTTAGCCTAACTGTTGAAATGTATGTCAAACTTTGACTTGATCCAAACTAAAAGTAATAGACATTACATAATTTTGTTTGAGACCTAGAAGATGCTGGACCTGGTAACAGGAAAAACATGAAATACTAGGACTGCATGATTTAAAAAATAGTTTAAATTAAATGCCTTGACCAGCATGTACATTTGTAGGCAGTAGTACTGCAGCAAAGCACTAATCAGCTAAGTACCATAATCCTCCTTATAGGGTAAATTCTTACTTGACCTCCAGCTATATACGGCACATGGTAACAGCATTAAACTATAACACTCCTCTCATGCTCTCAATAGCTTCCCATTGGGTCAGAACTCAGACTTGAATTGCAGTCCTTTTATATACGAGACTCTTTCTCATCGATGCCTTAAAATTTGTAATGCATTCTCGGGGAAGGGAAAGGATTGCAAATTATATGTAAAATATTATGTCTCATAATTAAGAGACTGTTCAGATTATTTCACTCAACCTAGAGGATTAAATGAGACTCCTAGCCAGGACAGAAATTGATGTATTCTCATGAACCTGAGGCTTCCTACTTCCCAGATGTGCAGTGGCTGATCAAAAGGTAAAGCAGGGAAGAAAGATGCTGAATGTGTTGTGTGAGAACAATGTGTAATGCTCAGCAGTTTTTGTGCTATTTGGGGATGATTAGGAAGATGGTTTTTACTTTTATCAAAAAAAGCTCTGTGAAAGCATTGAAAAAGTTTGTATTGTGCTTCAGATAGAGGAGAACAGTATCTTTCAGAGTTATGTAGTACCTTTCTTTACATTAGTATTTTAAATTGTATTTTATTTTCTGTGACAAAGTATTTCTTCAAAAGTTGGACTTATTGTCATTAAAAACAATTTCTGTAGGAGTTTGGCATTTTCTGATATCTTACATTATTGGAAATCCTTTTTAATAATAATTGAACATTGTATTAACTCAGTTTTAAATGTTTCTGTGACACCCAGGGTTTTAATTTCATTTCAATCCTGTTAATTGATTCTACTCTTCTGCAAATTATTTCCTTGGTGTCAGTACTGAGACAGATAACTAGAATGCACATTCTGAGCAATTATTCTCAGCAGTAATTTAATCCATTTAGCATTGTTCTTCTGATTAGCTTTTTAAAAAAATAGATTTTAATGAAAAGGCAAGTGAGAAATTCCTTGTGTATATATGAAGTGGAAATAATTAGCAAAATACTCATTTTGAAAATGTTAAAAAGTATAAATAAAGCAAAAATTCAGAATTTGTAACCTTTTTGTGAAAGGTTAGCATTCATCAACATAGCTGAATGAACAGTAAAGTTAAACTATATTTTATTTCTCTCTTTGCAGTTCTCTAAAAGCAAATAATATGGTATAAGTGCTACTGAAAACTCAGTCAAAATAAAGGAGGACAAAGCCATTTCTGCTGGTAGTGCCATTTTTCTATCTGTACTGTTATTGATGTAATAAGAAACTGTGAAATCTACTCCCTAAATATTCTAGAGTACCTAGGGACACTTAAAATCACTAGTCTTGACTAGTCTTGTTCAGCGTTGCCTCAGGTTTTTTTCCATGTTGTAACTCTTTTCCCCACACAAATTGAAATTAGCCCTTGAAAGCTGCAATGCTGAATTTTTGCTGAATCGCTTGGATAGGAAACATGTGATTGCGACGTAATTGTGTTGTCTAATGCCTGTGCAGTCATGTCACGTTCAAAGCAAAGTTGTTATCAGTGGTGAATTTAATTATGTTAATCTTCTGTTACTACAGACTTCCTTTCATTCTGTTGATGCCAGCCTGCAGTCAGTGAATTTATGTTTTCAGATAAAATCTAATAGAGATCAACATCTGCAGCATCGCTCTCATGCTGCAGTAAATGTTATAATTGTCATTGTAAACTTAAGTATCTCTGAACAATAATGAATTAGCTGGAATGTATTTTAATGGTACAAAATATGGATGGTTGTTATAAAATAAAAGTATTGAAGGTACAGCTGGAATGAGAAATAATGTCTCATGAACTTGAGTGAATTCCTTTGGTAGCTGTTAGATGCAGTCCAGAACAGCATCTATATTGGTCAAAAATGCCAGGAAGACCTTTATTTTTTAAATTGGAGTAAAATGAGTTATTTGCAAATCATGTATTGACTGCTTACTTTTTCTGGTTTTGGAAGGGTAGGAAACCAAGGAGAGGGGAACAGTCACAAGATTATTTTATTATAAAACTAGGCAGCAGAGAAAAGCTGCAGAAAGAGATTTTTGGTAGAAAGTGGACCTGCTTAGAAGTCAGAAAAAGCTTGCTTTTCAATAAGCTGGAGCCATAGCTACTTTGGAGAGAGTGCTAAATGATTTCTCATGGCCAGCGTGACTCAGCAAAAGTCATAACTATAAGCAGAGAATGAGAAAAGAGGGTAAATCAATACTAGCTAGGCTCTTAGAAACACTTCCAAAAATAGGTGAACACTTTGCAGGTTTGTCAGTATGGCAAAGGAAGCCTGTGGAAAGGCTTTCATAAGAGTACCTGAGAGCTAGAGGGTAGGACTTTCCCTTAAAAATGCAGCCAGGTATTGTTGCCTGGCTGGGTTTCTGGGTTTGTTGCCATCACAGGATTTTTGGTTGCAAGGTCTGCAGTGTGTTCAGCTTATCTCGCAGCCCAGAAACGTGTTTGCAAGGTGTCGTGATGATGATTTTTCTGCTCCCTGACATTGCTGGTTTAAAATAAGTGTCTGACTGTCTGCTGAATACAACACATAGAAGTAAAAAAGGTTTACAGTAGTAGAAACAGCCTTGTATGATCACTCAGGAGCCAACAAATGCTGTTTTCTTGATGGCAGCTGTAAGGACAGGGTTGTGCTAAGTGTCATGAGGTCTTTATTAATAAGCCCTGTCTCTTGCATGGCTTTCATTGACAAGTTCAGAGAGTCACAGGTTTTAGGGTTGGAAGGGATCTTGGGGATCATCTAGTCCAACCTCTTAAAGCAGGATCCAGCTGAAATGAGCTGGCCCAGAACCCTATCAAGCTGAGCCTTAACATTGTCTAAAGTTGAGCAATCCACCACTTCCCTTGGAAGACCATTCCACTGTCTAACAGCTCTCATCGTGACAAACTTTCCTCTCAAATTTGGTCAGAATCCCTCCTGGAGTAACTTGTAATCACTCCCCTTGTCCTTTCTACAGGGTTCCTTGTGAGAAGGGAATCTCCATCCTCCTGGTAGCCACCTTTGATGGACTGGAACATCACAATGAGGTCCTCCCTAAACCTTGTCTTCTCAAGGCTGAACAGACCCAGTTCTCTCAGCCTTTGTTCATACGGGAGGTCTTCCAGTCCCCTGATCATCCTGGTTGCCTGGACCCACTCCAGTCTATCTGCATCTTTTTTGTCTAGTGGGGACCAAAACTGAACACAGTACTCAAGGTGTGGTCTGACCAGTGCTGAGTAGAGTGCAAGAGAACATCTTTCTCTCTGCAGGTGTTGCCCGTGTTAATGCAGCCCAGCATCCTGTTGGCCCTCTTTGCTGCAGCAGCACTCTGGTCACTCCTGTTGAGCTTGCAGTTCCTGTAGCAAATAAGAATTTCTACGTATTCTTTGAATTATCCTTTCATCTACTTGAAAGGGTTACATTTCAAAAGCATTTAAGCAAAATTACAGTATGTGCAGGAGTTCACTTTTAAAATGTTCAGTTTTAATTTTCCAATCAGTTTTCTTCTGTGTAAACTTACAGGAAAGAGAGATCAAGATAAGTAAGTAATGTATAATGAATTATAGTTCTTACAAGTAGGTGGCCACTGTATTTTTCAAGTAGCTGATGTACAAGTACACTCAGACCTTACTATTTTTTAATTGACCTCAAACTTATTTATGAAAACATCCAATTAAATGTAGAGCATTCAGGTACCTGTAATTTTGAACATATATTAGAATTATATTTTCCTGAAAGCTTTTCCCCATTTCAAACGTGTCCACTGTTGGACTGAGGGCAAGATTAGCAGATAGGAGGGTCTGAGGTCTAGATTTGACTGTGATATAATTGCATATTACAGTGTTTCTGAATATCCGTGTCTTCATGTGATGGAAACCTACCTGTTAACATTTCTTTTTCCTCAGTATGCTTGGATTGATGGTTCAAAAATCTAAATCAAAGCAGGAGAGTATTTACTCCTCAAGGAAGAATATAAATGAATGTCAAAGGCTTTCAAGCAATTTAGTTCCATTAGTGAAATCAGAGCCACCAAAGCACAGTAGCTGTCTTGTTATATTTTAAGTCCTCTAGTTTCTATTGTAGTGTGAGAGAATTAAATTATTTAACTTTATGAGCAAGAGGTTAGGTTACAGTCAAGCTATTTGCTTTCCCATAGTACAAGTGATATCTGTAATGCACTACCAATAAGTAGGGTTAAGAGATGTGTATTAAAAGATTAAATGTCGTGTATTGAGAACTTAAAATTAATGAAAAAGTGATCAGTAGTAGAAAATACGTTTCAGCTTCTATATTTGAAAAACAATAAATTATAGAATGTGCCTGATGATTTGATGTTTTTTTGCAGGTTCTTGAGTTTTATAACCATAACAGAGACTTTATTTTACAGTTTCAAAGAAGCAGTGATCATGATGGCCTGGAGGATTTTCCAGAAAGGTGGTAATCCTTCAGACTAAAGATGTATAGTGCTTAGTTGATCTGGCAGCCAGAGGGTGTATATCACAGCTGTTGATGCAAGAAGTGCTCTTAACTTGGAATGTTCCAGGAAAGTCCTGGAAAGGCAGGACTAGTCATTTTAGAGTGGTGTGTCTATCTGGAGGTCTGTGAGGTATCTCTTTATTAAAGTATCTCTAAGGTAGTTAGTGGGGAGAAATGGATTTAGATGCATGAAGGTGAGTGATAATTAGCTGGTGATAAAAAAATAACAGCAGATTTTTAATAGTAGTGGCTGGCCATAAGTTTTCATGAGTACTGTTCTTCCTACCATGATTTCATGACACTGGTTTAAAATGTAGAGTGTACATGGTCCAGCTGTGTCTGTAGCAGGCATGAAAATGCAAACAGTGAGTAATGGTAAAGGGGGCCACTACCTGTGATTTGATGACCAGTAAAGAGAATGATAGACTTGAATACTAAGTGGACTGCTGGTATGGTTGAGCCCTGTTCTGCCAGCAAGGCTTCTGTCCGATCAAGTGTACAGGTCTGGTTAGTACACTTTCATGGTTAGGATTGCAACTTCTGGTGTTTGATCCTGGTAGTTATTCTAGATCTGTTCAGCAGGGATGACATTAATTACAAAGGGAGTTTGACAGTGCTAATCAACACAGGCTAGGAATTAAATCAGTTACTTTTATTGATTGGGCTGCTTTCTCTGAATAAAAATAAAAAGCAAAGAAAGAAGGTTGAATTTTCAGGAAGGATTTTAATCATGCCTAGTACTTGCCACATGCAGGACACTTGTGTAAAGCTTTTTCATTTGTGAAAGGCTGGTATAGGTGGAGGAGCTAGTTGATATTTACAGTACCGTCAGCCATAGATGGCTTCCTATACTCATTTCTTATCAATCCAGTGGAGGAAAGGCAGTGACTGCTTATGGTAGATGTAACAGACAAGGCTAGAAAATGTTTGTGCAAGAGACATAGACCTATAATGCTAAACTGTCACATTCTTCTTTCAATATAGTTCATGCTACAAAGAAAGGTGTTTTTTTCAGTAAATCTTATGCCAGATCCTCAAAGGATGTGCTTTCCTGACAAGAGTACATTTGTCTCAGTAGAAGTTGATAGTGTTTTCACTCATACAGGAAATCTTTATCCCTTTACCTTCTCCTCCCATGAAGGGAGTGAACAGCAGTGTTTACAGAAGACATTGCCCCCCTTTTCTTTGTATCTGTATGAGGATGTTGTGACCTTGAGTTCTGTATGTATATGACTCCCTATGTATGTGTATAGATACATTCAATCTCCTATACATAGCTAAATCAATTCTTGCTATACTGTTGTTTAGACTACCATAGATGCAGGTATGCAGACATTTAATCCTGAAGAATGTGTACACTCGGTCTGCTCCAAGGCAAAATTGATTGTGTATGGTGTTGTGTGTTGCACAGCTCATGATGGAGTTGATAAATCACACTCACTAGAGTATTTTGCTGTCTTGGAGGATCAAATCTCTGCAATAAATAGTGGCTGCGAATACAGCTTGATCTGTATGTATTATACACTGAGTATACACAGTGTGAATATTAACAGTGGGGTATGTGTACATTCGCTGTGAACACAGATTTGTCTCAGTCTTGCAAGGAGATCCATGTGGATGAATGTTTCATCTGTTGTGTTCCCTAGAGATTTTGCTTGTAAATGGAACAGAACTGGGGAGGAGAAATAAAGCACGTTTTTATAATTTTCAGTGATGTAGGTAGTTTGCTATTGGAACAACTTAACTTATTTTGGGAAGTGACGTATTTTTCATCAACTGGAGTATCTAAATAAAAATGATGTATCTTCCTTAAAGTAAGTTTCCATGTGTAATCTCTGTTGTCTTAATGAAAATTTCCATGTCTTTGCAAACTCTTCGGGCTCTGGTAGTTCTGTTGTCATAACTGTCTGTTCCTATTGGCCACTCTGGTTTTATATTTATGCAGCTCTGTTTGCGTCAGATTCGGGTGGTTCAATTTGAGTACCCAGTAGCAGAATCCATAGAGTTTTTGTTAAACTTACAGATTATGATTTATACTGGTACCAACATGACATTTTAATAAGGCAGCTAGGACATCTTAGCTTCACCATAAGCAGATAGGCATCCAAATGATGCTTACATTACTTGTCATGCTTCACAGGAGGAGTTGCTTTTTTGCAAGATTGAATGTTTCCTCATTTGGACATGCCATTGTAAGGCTGACGTATTTTAATATTTACAAGGCAAGACTAATTCCAAATCATTCAAGTGCAGTTTAATGACTGCATGGTGCCTAAGACAGGATGCCAGTATACCAGTCAGCTCCTGCACACACTTTGCGCGGACAGTTGTGGGTTTCCCTTGCTGAGCAGAGATTGCATTTCTTTTCCGGCTGTGAGAAGAGCATTGTCTTTCCTACTAGCAAGGCAGAGCCCTTTATACTTACCTGGACACCAAACACAGCCAGCTTATCCTTCTCTTCAGTAAACTGAAGCCATTTCTCATTCCTTCTAGAACAACCATGGCAACAACAGGGCTGTGTCTTTGCTTTCCTTTCCCCCCTCCCTTCCTGACACCAGGCGGTATCTCCCAGTTGCTGCCTACAGAACTACCCTTCAGGATCAGTGGCAATTTGTGAGGGTAGAAAACATTTTCAAAGGGATCTTGATTATAAAAATAGGACTAAATATAAGAGGAAAGAGGTGATAATACAAAAGTAGGTTCATACACATCTTTATATTACTTAAAGCTTCAGCTGATCTCTTCGCCCAGAGCAGGCCACTTCTAACAATCCCTTTTATCCACATTTGGAATCTTTGTGCCAGTTCACTGCAGGAAACTCCTTCAGATGCACCAGGGATAGAAAATGAAGTAAAAATGTGGATGTGTCTGGAAGTAGCATTTTAAATGTTTGTTACCCTGTTAGCATTGATACAGGCAGAATCTGAAGCTCCAGTTTATGTTTTTCCCTATGAATCATGACTCCTTATTTACTTGATCAAACACTGTTATATCAAACAGAACATGCAATATCAATAATATATTACAGACGCATTCTCTGTTAGGATATCGTATAATATAACATCACATGCTTCAGTCAATTATTTGTCAGTGACAGGGAAGAATGTCTCCATAATTCTTATTTTACCTTCCTCTGAAGCCTTCAAAAGTTGTCTAGGGCTAGTTATTGTCTGTGCTGCATGTGGTACAGGAACTTTAGACTGTTATCTGGTCTTGCTCAAATGCTTAGACTAAGACTATTCCTGTCTCTCTAGGGGATGGCAAGGATTTTTTTTTGTCAAATCACACAGGCAAGACTTGGAAGCTCCTCTTATGCAACACAAAACATGTTTGGTTTTCTGAATGTAGGTCTTCTGATTTCATCAGATTTAGACAAGCACTACCACTGGGTGCTTTCTTTTCCATTTATTGCTAGTTTTTCTAACTACAGCTTAGGATTTTGTAGTAGTTTTGAAACATACAGATCAGGGGAGGTTCTCCTCCCCCTCTAATCTGCACTAATGAGGCTGCATCTGGAGTATTGTGTCCAGTTCTGGGCTCCTCAGTTCAGGAAGGACACAGAGCTGCTGGAGGGTGTCCAGCATAGAGCAATGAAGAGGATGAAGGAGGTAGAGCACCTCCCTTATGAGGAAAGGCTGAGGGAGCTGGGTCTCTTGAGCTTGGAATAGAGGAGGCTGAGAGGGGGACCTCATTCATGTCTCTAAATAGGTGAAGGGTGGGTGTCAGGAGAATGGAGCCAGGCTCTTCTCAGTGTCATCTGATGATTGATAGGACAAGGGGCAATGGGTGCAAGCTAGAACAGAGGAGGTTCCATATCAATATCAGAAGAAATTTCTTCACAATGAGGGTAAGGGAGCACTGGAACAGGCTGCCCAGGGTGGTTGTGGAGTCTCCTTCTCTGGAGATGTTCAAGATCCGCCTGGATGTGTTCCTATGTGACATGGTCTAGGTGATCTTGCTGTGGCAGGGGGATTGCACTAGATGATCTTTTGAGGTTCCTTCCGATCCCTAATGATTCTATGCTTCTACGTTTATCTTGTTATCTGTGCTTAGCACATACTGTGGTTTTGTGAGAAATGAAATGTGTGTTTTTAAGCAATAATGGCTGCTGAAAGATCACAGGAACTGAATGATCCATCTAGCCTTAATTTCTGTGGTGATTACAAAAAGCTACGAAATAGAAGCATGTGATTATGTTGCTGCAAAATTATGACAAAGGACTATAAAGCCTTGTTGCTTGTAAAGCAGTTATGACTACAAAATTCCCTACGTGTTTATATTCTATTTCCTGTCATATTAACGTTTTTTTCTTTTGAGCTGTTTGATTTAACCTCTCCAACATGCAGACATATATAGCATCTTCTTTAATATAGCACAGCAACAAAGAAATACTATGAGTGGATTTTTTCCCATCTGCTGGCCAGTCTATCATTTAACTAGCATTTGTCCTACAAGAAATAGTGAAATAACTTTCTTCTTTGTTGTCATGATTATTTAGGAAAAGAAGCCCATCGATATCAAGAGAACAGAACAGAAGATACGAGCAAAGGGACGAGAGAGACGAATATTCACAGTATGGTACATCAGACAGTGCGATGCCCAGGTCACCATCAGATTATTCAGATAGACGGTCGCAGCGTGGGCCTCAGTTATATGAAGAACCTGAACTGGATGATTATAGAGATTCCAACAGAAGGAGTCGCAGGCGATCCAAGGAGTATCCGGTAGAAGAGGAAGATGCACAAAACAGGGAAGAATATGAGAGGCAGCGGAGGGAAGAGGAATATCAGGCACGGTATCGAAGTGATCCTAATTTGGCTCGCTATCCAGTCAAGCCCCAGCCATATGAGGAACAAATGCGTATCCATGCTGAAGTGTCCCGAGCACGTCATGAACGGAGACATAGTGATGTCTCATTGGCAAATACAGAGTTGGAAGATTCTCGGATGTCTATGCTCAGGATGGAACGGCCGTCGAGACAAAGATCAGTGTCCGAGCGCAGGGCTGCCATGGAAAACCAACGTTCTTACTCAATGGAAAGAACTCGAGAGGCTCAGGGACCGAGTCCCAATCGTCAGAGGACCACAAACCATAGCCCTCCTACACCTAGGAGGAGTCCAATTCCTCTGGAAAGACCAGACATGAGGCGCTCTGATTCATTAAGGAAACAACACCATTTGGATCCCAATTCTGCTGTACGGAAATCAAAACGTGAAAAGATGGAGACCATGTTACGGAATGATTCACTCAGCTCAGACCAGTCTGAATCTGTCAGACCTCCACCACCAAAGCCCCATAAAACGAAAAAGGGAGGTAAAATGCGCCAGGTTTCATTAAGCAGCTCAGAAGAAGAACTGGCATCCACTCCAGAGTATACGAGTTGTGATGATGTAGAGATTGAAAGTGAAAGTGTTAGTGAAAAAGGTAAGGTTTCTAATATCTTACTCTTTCTACATATGGAGGTGGTTTAGTTTCCATTCCACTGTATGTTTATTTTACCTATTAGAATGGATTGCAAGCAGATATCTGCAGCTCTTCTGGGGTGACCCAAGTTTATTGTGATGGGGAGTGATTTCTTTTTTCTGATTTTCTGTTTCATTTAGTTCACTCTAAATTTAATGATTTACATGTATGATGATAACATCACAGCTATTAGAAGTACTTGGATATATTAAAAGAAAACCCATGTCTAGCAAAAAAGCCATTAATGAAATCTGTGAGGTACCTAAATCTGTGCTGTCATGTAAGGCCATGGTTTCATGTCCATTAATACCAGATTTGTGTACTCCTGGATGGCAATGAGTGCATGTTTGATCTGGATCAAGTGTGGGCGCATGACCGCATTTCTGTTGCATTAACTGGAGCACATGGTACCAAGCTTATGCCAGTGTCAAGCTGGGTGGTGCAGGTTAAAGAGCATCTGATCTATAAAAACCTCTGTGTGTATAGAATTAACCCATTGAGGTGTTTAAGAAAATTTCAAATGATTGATGCAGTTTATACCAACGATGGTTACTTTCTGCTGTGGGGCTGTAGTGCTTTTTTTAGTTCTTCATAAGATTCACCATGTTGGAATTACTTCACTGGCAGAAGAAAAAGTTAAGATTAATTGAAATTATTCCATTATATCCAAAGGTAATGTATTACTTCAAGTCACTGAGCACCATCAGTTAAAACTGACTCTGCTGGTAATAGTTCGCTTACTTCCATGTGTGTTGTTGGTCTAATTTACAATACTTATAACCTGATTCCAGTTGTTATACCAGTGCACCTTTACTAACTCTTAGGAGTGGTCATCTGCTGTTGTGGATGCAAAGATGTGCTGTTATTCATTATTAATATTGATGTCCTAATTGGTTCTGAAGCAAGTGATTAGAGTTAGTGGAAGAGCTTTGTATTTTCAATGTCAAGAGCATAACTGTGGTCTGATAGTGATGAGTGGAAGTGAATTTCACCCAGGTCAGTGTAGACAGTTGCTTACATGAAACAACTGTGGTGAAACCATGACACTTTGTTCTTGAGGGTGTTCATGATTTTGTTCTTAATAGCTACGTTGAGGAACACAAACCCAATCGATATATGGAAAGGATTAACAAAGTGTTTGTTTAATGGAATTCAGTGTGGAAAGCCCAGTGTACAGAGTAATATACAATATGTTTCTGTACACATAAAATACAAAAGGTATACATTTAAAATATCCTATACAAATGATAAATTGCCTGAGATCATGTTCTGACATAAGTTATAGTTTTTACCCAAATAATTTACTATTTTAATTGTCAAAGATAACATGGTAACAATAGTTAATAATGATGTCATGTCTGTGCTCATTTCTAAGGTAGTGAATGAGGCTGCATTGAGCCTGTATTTTATAAATGGATGAAAATAGCTTGTAAAACCTTACGGACTGAATTACTGTAAGCAGTTTTCATGACATAGAGTGTAGCCGTATCTGCGTGACCCACTTTGGCTGGAACCAGTATGGAAAAGAGCCTTGGTTTTCCATAGAGGAAGAGAGTAACTGTTTGAACTGGGGAAGAGGCCTGACTGCTGCTGGTTGTGCTGGAGGGTCTTGTTTCTGCCCTTGCTGATGGGCTAGGAGGTGGTGACCATGCATGGAACAGGCAGCCATCCCAGCAGTGACACCAGCACACCTGGAGCCAGCCTCAGCAGCACTGTTCTGATATCCTCAGCCCCTTTCAAACTTTTCTCCCCTGCTCTTTGACCACTGGAGTGGGATTTGCATTAGAAGTGTTTCAGTACATTTAGGAAGATTTGGCTGCTTCTAGACATAGGGGAGGACAGATCTGCTAAGGCAAAAATAAAGAGGGGAGTTTCACCTTCTTGATTGAGACTTCACAGCTGCATTAGGCAGATCTACAACATCCTACCTCATTATTTTCATGAGTATGTCTTACCAGGTAAACCAGACTGCACTCAAGGTCCCTATAAGCAAATGATTTCAGAAGCACCAGAAGGAATCCAGACCATAAAACACATCTGCTTTCCTCATATCCCAATATATTATTTCTTCAATTGATAAATTACAATGAATTACTTCAAAAAGAGGTTTCTCCTCCCCCAAATTAATTGCAGTTTGCCCTTCAAAACCTCCCCAGACCTGAGGATTTCTCAGCTGTCCTTTTAAGCCACACACAAAGTCTGTTAGGCCAAAGATGTAATGCTAAATATAAAGCATTTGGAGTGAGTAAGGTGCCAATGAGTGAGAATTTGGATGCAGAAATAATGAGTCCTCTGCAAGAGGAGAATAATTTGTTTTCCATCTCCTTCTCTATGGACTACCAATGGCTTTTCCCAGATTCTGCAAATAAATATTAACTGCTCAGCTGTGGGAGCAACCTGGGCCTGAGCTGCAGGAGCAGCTGTTCGCTAAATTACAGCTGACATTTTACAAGGCCCTGACATTGGATTTTAGGGACTAGTCTGAAAATTGTCCATTCTCTGAAAAGGTAGGAAAATGTAGTCATCTGCTCCTAAAAGGACTTAAAATTTGCCTTTTAGACCTTATCTCCAAAATAAAAAGGACCGATATGTACGCATATGTGATCGGAACAGATACATCCATACAAAATGAAGACGGCAGTTTCAGTTTATAAGCACAACACAGACACGGACCAGATGCGGAATTAAGAGCTCTGGGAAGAGCATCCAGCATCCGTTATTACTGAATGCCAGTGACTTTGAGTATGTGGTCTGACGTAATTTCAATAGCTTCCTGCATTAAGGTCATTTTACCCATGAGTTTTAAAAACATGGTCTGGTTGTTTACAGGGAGAGGCAAGTAAAACTTATTTTTCAGCATGTTTCTGCCTCCCCTTTATGGAGGGTGATGGAAACTGTGAGCAAAGAGAGGTGATGAACACCCACTCAGGCAACCAGTACGCAGCCATGTGAAACACAGGCATGGTGAAGAGGCATTGTAGATGGAGGTTCACATGCAGAAGAGCTAGGTACTACAGAGTGTTTGTAATGCAGTTATATCTGGATGAGGAAATGTGGGTCATAAACTAGGCTGAGTAGCAGCACGTTGGAATGGGAATCAGGAGGATGAGCAGACAAGGAGATGAAGTTTAGGAACTACAAACAATATGCCATAGGGTGGCCAGCAGCCAGTGGACTGAAGTGGAACTGAAGCTGGAGGAGGAGAAAATAAAAGCTGGTAGATTGAGTAGGCTAAACCTGTGATTGTAGTTTGGGAAGAACACTTGAAGTGAAGGAAACAGATCTGATAAAGTTAACTGGGAAGGTGAGAATTGGAGTTTCTTAAGCTGTAGATGAGAGGATTCTGAAATTGGCTGAGAATCAAGAGCAGCAGTTTGGAGAGGTGATGAGTGGCTGGGAAAAAGAGTCTTCAGAGAGAAGGACAAGAGGGCCTAGCTCAGTTTAGACTGGGTCTCCCTGAGCGTGGTCCTGGCAGCATTGGCCTGAGGCACTGAGAGGTGGTTTGGCAGGATGGAAAGCACAGCACTATGGTGCCCAAAGGGGTGACAGACCAGTAATTCTTGAAAAGATGAGGAAGCAGCACATGACAGCGGTGTTGAATGGACATAACGAGGTTATAAATGGGTTTACTTGAAGCTTAGGTTGTGCCAGAATTAGACACGCTTTGCAGATTGAATTTTGTGAATTTTTCATGTGCGTTAAAACTGTCCTTAGTGGCATAACTGAATACTAATTTGCCATATGGCCTCTGCCTTTTTCTGTGCATAGGATGAACAAGTCTTTCTTATTGTGCTACTCATAATCTTCTGAAGCTCACAAGATATTTTCCAGGTTATCTAAGGGACCTTTCTCTACTTCTGCTGTACTTTCTGTACTTCGCTTACAAAATTGCAGAAGTGATGCCTCTCTCGGCAATTGTTGCCGCTCAAGGAGATGAGGGCAGCAGAAGTCCAAGGCTGTATCTCCACCACAGGACTCCCTGTCTGGTTTTGGCAATACACTTTGCAGTGAATAAAATTAAGTGCCTGTATGTTTTGGACACAAATACTTGGTATAATTCTACTTTCCCTCATAATGAATAAACAAAATAGCTTAAAACTGTGGAGAAGAACAGTTCTTGAAATGCCAGTGCTTTTATTTATGAAATCCTAAATTTTAAATGGCTGTCAAATGGATCCTCATCAGGTAAACTTAAAGATCATAATAATTTGTTTTGAAATGATCGATATTGTTTAATTCAGTCATTTATTTTACTCAAAACAGTCTCAGTTGATTTTGTTCTGTTTCAAGGCTCTGAAGAACGTGGTTTACAGAGTACGAATGGTTGCGGTGTCAATTTCAGGAAAGTGAGCACTGAACCAAGTCATCTAAAAAGCTTCAAATGAAGTGTTTCGTGGCGTGTGAGTTAGGCCAAGCTGGTTCCACAGCCTTCTGCAATTGAAGTGTCTTCTATTTTGAGGCAATATTAAAATATTCATATTCTTGCATTTTCTGTTGGATGTTTGTCAGTCAGTGTAAGGAATAAGCCTTAAGGCAATTGGAAGGGGCCTCCATAATTTGTCAGCCAGCATGAAACAGTGCTGCAGGCTTGTTCTGTGTGTCTGCAGCCTTTTAAGGTACAGTCAGACAACCAATTAGTGCCACAGCCCGTAAATTCTTTGTGGCAGTATCCTCACGCCTGAAGTCCACCGAAGTGCCAGTCTGAAGAGACTTGACCCAGCCACGCTTAGGTAAGCCAGTGACCCCCCACTCAAAACATGTTCAATAGAGAAGTGATCCATGCCAGATCTAGGGTGCCTCTTGCTCCTTTCCAAAAACATTTGGTGATTTGATTGCTGAATGCCCTACAATTAAACATAAATTGCTCAAACTCCAGGGTGCTGACAAGTGACAATCTCTGCATGGAATAAGGATTCATTGAAGGAGATCTGAGCACGTGATTGCTCTAAATACAGCTCTAATTTGCTCTAAATATAAAGTAGGGATAGTAGATTTTCCAGTGGTGGTGAACAGTTCAGGCATATGCACGTCCCCTGCTTCCAGCCACGTTGCAGAGCACCCTGCAAGAGGTATCTCTTTGCACAGACTGTGGGTGACTTCTGATGTGGGTGGAATCTGTGGTGGGAAAGGCAAGTGTGTCTCTGTTTTGTCAGATGTGCAGTTCTTAAGTTTATTGTTTGCTTTCACTGTTCTTTTATTAAATCATGAGAGCTAGGTGGATGTCCATTTTTATTATCAAAGAAACTCATGTATTGAATCACATAATCATATAGGTTGGAAAAGACCCTTAAGATAGTTGAGCCCAGCTGTAAAACTAACACTGCCAAGTCCTCCACCACTACATCGTTTCCTTCAGCACCACACCTACTTGGTCTGTTAAATACCTCCAGGGATGGTGAATCAAGCACTTCATGTGTTGTTCCAATGCTTGATAAGACTTTGTTCTAATGTCTGATCGAAACCTCCTCTGGTGCAACTTGAGGTCAGTCTCTTCTCTCTAGAGGAGACTGACCCCAAGGTTGCTAAAACAACTTTTCTTGTAGCTGAGAGAGAGTAATGAAGTTTCCTCTTAACTTCCTTTTTTCAAGTCTAAACAACCACAGCTCCTTCAGCCACTCTTCATAAGATTTGTGGTCTGGATGCTTCTTGCCCTTCTCCAGACACAGTCCAGCCCCTCAGTATCCCTGTTGTAGTGAAGTACCCAAAACTGAACCCAGTACTTGAGGCATGGCCTCTCCAAGCTGAGTACAAGGAGAAAATCCTTAGTCCTGCTGGCCACGCTGTTTCTCATACAAGCAAGGATGCTGTTGGACTTCTTGGCCATCTGAGCACACCCTAAGCACAACATGGCTCCTTATATACTTCCATGTCCCTGTGTTGTTGATTGAAAGCTGCAGAGCACAGGATGCATGAGCTGAAATGTGGGTTACAGTGCTGTTCTTTGTCACAGTGCACTGGAGTTCTGGATGTTTTGGCTGTGTTATGGTCATTTACAAATACACAAATAACTACTTTTTTTTTTGTTGTGGATGTTGAAAGGTATTTGAGTCTGGAACAGCTTGCAGGACCTTCTTGTTTATTGCAGCATGAAAACCAATCTGGTAGAGATACACTTTAGTTTTTGACAGAGAATAAAGCCAACAAACATCACAAGTTAAATATATAAGGTAGCTCATGGTGTGAGAAGCAGAAAGCACACTTTGTGAGTGCTACCGTAAGAACAGTACTTGTCTTACATGAGCAGAGATGCCAAGCATGTGGGATATCATCATGGTGCTCTCACTTTAAATTCCAAGAGATAAGGGACCTGATTTCAATCCTACGTGTGCCAGTTTCATGCATTTTCAACAACTTTGGCATCCAAGGTACACTGAGCTAAATTAGATCGGAATGAGGTCATTGTTTCTAAAATTCGCTTCATTCAGGTTAGAGAGTTCCTGAAAGTCTAACTTCTGGAAAGAAATTGTACTAGAAGGCAAAATTTCAAGACTGAGCTGCAAAGAAGCGGCTTTGAAACTACATAGAGTTTCAGTGTAGAGTTATCTTTGAATTCAAAGTATGCAAACTGGAATGGTCGTAAGGAGAAACATGGATTATTTAGAATCCTGAACTGTTTCCTGTGTTTTATTTAAAGCCAGGTTTGAGGGATTCTCTGTATTTCCTACTATTATTGAACTTAGTAAGACACTGTAAGAGACAGTGTTTTGTATTTATGAAGAATTAATATTTTCCAAAGCGATCACTACGCCTCATGTAAAGTAAGCAAATGGGGAGCTTCACTGGAAATTCAGAGTTCTAGTTTGCTTTTTCTTTAAAGCTTTCTCCTCTGAACTGTCTCTACTGCAAATGCAAAGATAAGAAATATTGAGAGATGACTAATACTACATATCTCTCCTTATATGTTTAAGCAATAAAAATCCCTGATTTTAAAGTACTTCTTAGAGCTTCAAATGAGAGGTATCTTACTGGTTTAAAACAGTAGTGCTGACTGTGGTAGTTTTCCTACAACAATATGTTTCAGGTGATAACACAACTAGAGTGTTTAATGTTGCAGAGATTTCTGATAGAAAGAATGGGGTTTTTAATATCTTTACTAAACCTACTGTGCCTCTTAAAAGATAAAGGTGGGGCACGTGGTCTTCTACACCACGTGGAAGACTCTACTGTACAATATATTAAGTTTGCAGTCACTTAAACCTGGTGTAAGCCATCCCTCAGAGCCCTGCCTTTTCCTTCCATTCAGGCAGTTATATTCACTTCACAGTGCAGGAAACTTTTCTGGCATAACCCTAATTAGTCCAAACCAAAAGGTAATTATTAACATTTCAAGAGTCTTGATAAAAGTATCTTCAATGTCATCTTAGATGTCATAGTGCATGCTGAAGAAGAGTCGTGTGTACCTGTTTATGCTTTAACAGAATCTGAAGATAGGTAGGGTTTTGCTGAACTGAAGAAGAAATATTTTTATATAACAGAGAAGACTATTACCATAAGTAGATGAGCATGAATCATTTCAGTGCACTTTGACTCTTTCAAAAAAGTCTAATACTCTAAAAGTCTAATAAAATTTAATAATTTTATCATAGAATCATCAGGCTAAATTACAAGCTGAACTTTCTGTAAGCAAATGTACCCCAACCATTACAATTGCTATTCTTTAATCATGTTTCTTTTTACTCTGGAAGTTTGCTGGACCTACAGCTATAGCAAAAGTGTTGTGTGGGCACCAGATTAACTTTCTCCTGATATAATGCAATGGAAGACTGTAACTTATTACCAAATCAAGATATTTGTGGTTCTAGGTGATATTAAGTTATTAGTAGAGCAACATGATTTTCAATATCTTTAACTCAGGGAAAGGATTTGTCATTGCAACTTATATTCAGTGTTGTATTTTTAACTTTAACTGCAAGATGGATTTTTCCACAGAAATGCCAAAATTTTCTATTCTGGTGCATCTAAAGATGTCATTGAATTGTCTGGGTAATCAATCTTGAAAGTATCACATCAAGCATTTTTGCTTTCTCTCAGCACATAATCTTTTCCAAATTTGAATAGGAAACAAAAAGGCTTTTTCATAGAATCATTAGGGATCGGAAGGGTCCTTGAAAGATCATCCAGTCCAATCCCCCTGCCACAGCAGGATCACCTAGACCAAGTTGCACAAGAACGCATCCAGGCGGGTCTTGAACATCTCCAGAGAAGGAGACTCCACAACCACTCTGGGCAGCCTGTTCCGTGCTCTGGTACCCTCACTGGGAAGAAGTTCTTTCTGATATTGATATGGAACCTCTTCTGTTCCAGTTTGCACCCATTGCCCCTTGTCCTATCATCAGATGACCTTGACAAGAGCCTGGCTCCATCCTCCTGACGCCCACCCCTCACATATTTATAGATATTAATGAGATCACCCCTCAGCCTCCTCTTCTCCAAGCTCAAGAGACCCAGCTCCCTCAGCTTTTCCTCTTAAGGGAGTTGTTCTACTTCCTTCATCCTCTTCATTGCTCTATGCTGGACATGCTGCAGCAGCAGTTCTGTGTCCTGTTTGAACTGAGGAGCCCACAACTGGACACAATACTCCAGATGCGGTCTCATCAGTGCAGAGTAGAGGGGGAGAAGAACCTCNCCCAGCTCTCCAGCCTGTCCTGCTCTCACTGAATGGCAGCACAGTCTGCTGGGGTGTTGGTGACACCACCCAGCTTTGTGTCATCAGCAAACTTGCTGACAGTGCACCCTAATTCCTCATCCAAGTCATTAATGAATAGATTGAATAGGACTGGTCCCAGCACTGATCATTGGGGCTCCCTCCTAGATACAGGCCTCCAACTAGACTCTCTTCTGCAGCCAGTTCACAATCCACCTCACTATCCAATCATCCAGTCCACACTGCCTCAGTTTGGCTGCAAGGATGCTATGTGAGACTGTGTCCCATCATTTTTTAACTTTTAGACAGGTGGAATATTTAGTAAATAAATAAAGACTAATTGGCCTTTTACTGTACACACCACTGAAGGAATTAATGTCCAAACATATCTGGAAAGGGATTCATCCTAAAAAATGCACGATTTCCTCTGGCAGTTGTTCTTACCCAACTTGGTCTATGATTTCTAATCAAAATTTCCATTTAAATGAGTTAGGAAATTGGGGCTTGTGGTCTGTACCTTGTACTAGAAATAACTGCTATGAATTCATATAGATGTGGCAGAGGTGGGCCAAAATGAAGATCTGCTGGATTCCACGTAAAACGTTTCAGTTCTTTATGACGTCATGATAGACCAAATAGCAGTCCCGGAATTTTTCTGTGAAGTCTTCATAAAAGTTATTGTTTTTAAAGTATTGTGATATTTGTAGCCTGTTCACAAAGGAATCCCAGCACAAAACCCTGCCTTGTAATGCCTACAGAACCCATAGAGTATTTTTCAAATTAGAATTTTCTTCATCTTTTGATGAAATCATTGTTCTAGTAAAACCAAACACTCAAACCCGTCTCTAACAGACGCAGTGAGCAGATTAGAGTCTGTGTTATTTTCTGTTCGAGTGGTGCTTTCCCTATGACATATCCAAAGTGATTTTGTAGGTAATTGTGCTACTTCCCCAATCACTTGTCAGAAACTAAAAACACCTCTGTCAAATATTTTTACTTAATTAGTGAAAACAATTGTGTTTGGTCATTGTTGCATGTTGAATGAACCATTCTCTCTGTCTAAAAGGGATCCTCATGACAAGTTTTCCATTACTAACACATCAGCAGCCTGCTTCTGCTTTGTGTAACCCATCAAACTCGACATCATGCTCTGCCGCTTTTCCCTTTACTGACTTCTTATTTTTTTCTCGTAGATCAGTTTGTTTCCCTTTCCTCTTTTTGAAGCCATGTATTGCAGGCAATGACTTGACTGATCACGCTGCAGCATTCACGGGCTTTCATACATAAACAAGTATGAAAACAGTTTACTTCAGTTTATATTTAACTTCCTAAATCATCAGTGCGCTGTGGGAAGGCACACATCTGATTTTCCTCCATTTCATCTCGTTTATTAAGGACATCATTGAAAAGGAAAGTTGGAGTAGCGGTTAGGAGCATAGGGATGTGGAATATGAAATGGAGGTCGTGGTAATGTAGGTTCTGGTTTGTGTCACCTGTCTGAGTGGAAAAGGGAACTTAGTATTCTTGTTGTATTCACATAGCACTGCTGTATGCTAAGAGATTCCTCTGCTATGAGTAAAGGCAGATGAACTGAATGAATGTGTCCATAAGAAATAGTATCATAGAATCATCAGGGATAGGAAGGGACCTCAAAAGATCAGCTAGCTCAATCCCCCTGCCACAGCAGGACACCTAGACCAAGTCACAGAACAGAACACTGAAGCAGACTCTGGACAGCAGTTCTTAGAGAATGTAGTCAGTGCTATTCTGGAGAAGCATTTAAAACAAAATAGTTGCAGTGTTTATACTTTCAGCCTTTCTGAATATTGAGATTATGAGTATCTTTTAGGGCCATAGTTATATAATCTGTTTACTCAGAAAATGGAAATATATGGACGTTAGTTACATAATCTAAACAAGAATCAAATAAAAGTTTTAATCGCAAATCTGCCTGACTCTTTGCTGGTATGAATATTCATGGGCTGTTTGTATGTAAATGTATAGTAACGTGGCTCAGGATGCAGTACCTGGGAGGTACGGATTCTGCATGATACCGAATCTAAGAAGTGGCTGCATGCATGCAGTATTTTTGATGGGGCTTTACAATTTTTAAAGAATTTTAGCAGAACTTCTGCATCTCACAGTTTGGATTTAAATGTTTTCTAAGCTCAGTTTTGGAAGTCTGTTCACACTGAGAGTTTCTGAAAGCTGAGTTCCTTTGAAAATCTTCATGTTCTGTTTTCATCCTGTAATTTTAGTACCTTTCAAAAAAAGAAAATTACAACAATTGGGAGGATTTTTTTTTCTTTTAAAACTAGCATATTGATGAGATAAGGCATTTAGTTTCCTCTTGACAGGTTTTGAGTGATGAAGGCCACCAGAATTGGCTAATCATCTGAGAAGGCTGCTGTTGTCTTCTGAGTGTAGAAAATTTATTTATGAGGCTGGATGTTCCTTGTTTTCAGACAAACGTAATCTATTGCCTTGTATCAATCACCGTGATCCTTTAGAAAAGCCAAGGCTAGTCAGTATCTGAAATCTTCATAGATATGATTCAGTACAACTATGTCTAGCTGCAGCAGGGTTTCTATGTGTATTGTGTATGCAGTATTGCAGGAAAGGGTAAATCCATCCAGAAACAGGAATTTCATTGTAAAGGTATAAAGTTATCATGGAAATAAAGGCCAGTATAGTGTTTGACCCAATTTAAAGTCCTTATTAAAAGCCACCAAGTGCTAGTGTCTCCCTTTAAGCAAAGAGGATGAGATTTTGTCTAGCGCTGTGGTTCAGCAAGTGGAGCTGTGTGAGCCAGCAGCCCATTGCCAGCTGGAGTGAAAGTCCCATTCCATGCTCGCTGAGCTGGACCAAATCCAGTATTTACCTGACTTTTAGCAAGCCAGTTTAGGTCACTACACTGGTTCAAAATTAAACTGTTACAGCAAATGAACACTTTCCTTTCACCTTCTGAAGCTGAAGAACTACTGCAGCATTTTGCATTATTACCAGAACCGCCACAAAAGAGCGCAGTCACACTGCTGGGAACAGCATGGGGATGAGGAATGAGACAACCACATCCAGTGACAATGAGCTGTTAGATAACTCAGCCCTTTAATGGACCCCAACAGCACTAAGCAGTAAATAATAGTATGTCTTTTAGGCAGTAAAGGAAACGTTATAGGCAAAAATGTGAATTTTCAAGGGTGATGCGTGTGACAGCTTGAGAGGTGCCTTCTGCATTTTCTATTTTGCTAAAGTTGCATCCACATAGCTTATCTAAAGATAGGGCTGCACTGCAGTCCAAAGCGTGACTGCAGCTCTTCTTGAGAGAGGATAGCTGGTTCCGAGTGTGGTAGTTGAAGTACTGACTGCGCTGGAGCTGCAGAGTGCTGACTGCTGAGACCTTGCATGAATATTCCTTCACGTGACGACTCTGTGCGGAGCTGTTCTGCCTGTGTCCTCATTACCAGAGAGGCTGACTAGTGGTGTACAGATACCCTGTGAGATAAGCGGCTTTTCAGCCCTGGCCTCTGGAAGAAGCTGAGTTCTCTAAACAGCAAGCTTGAGCAAATAAGAATCTGTTGTGGCACCTTGCTAGGATGTAGGATGAGGGAAAAAGCTGGCAAGGCTTTGTAGTACTGCTGTAAAACAAACTCAACTGTAGGTTGAGTTGATAAAGATATATGGTTATAACAAACTTTATGCTAGGAAAATGTATAGTGCTCACTGCTGTTGCCTGTTCACTTTGTTTTCTGCAAAAAAAGGAAAAATGCAGTACAAGAGAGCATCTTGATGTGATTCCTCTCCAGCATTCTCTCTGGTATTTTCCACTGGTCCACTCCTGCTTATATCTGTGCAAAGTGGCTGGATAGCAAGTGTAAATGAATGCTTAGTTACAACTTTCTTCTTCTTACATAACTGGAAAGAGACTTGTACACAGGGTACTGCCCCTTTGGGTCATTCAGATTTGTGTAGTGTGGGTGTGAAATCACATTACCCTGTGAAAGAGATGACCCGCAGTGATTCTGCAGATACACATCACTGAACGTTTTAAAGAGCTTGGTGAGAGAAAGGCTGAGGGAGCTGGGTCTCTTGAGCTTGGAGAAGAGGAGGCTGAGGGGGTCACCTCATTCATGTCTATAAATATGTGAGGGATGTGTGTCAGGAGGATGGAGCCAGGCTCTTCTCAAAGTCATCTGGTGATAGGACAAGGGGCAATGGGTGCAAGCTGGAACAGAGGAGGTTCCATATCAATATCTTTAGAACAGGCTGCCCAGGGTGGTTGTGGAGTCTCCTTCTCTGGAGACATTCAAGACCCACCTGGATGTGTTCCTGTGTGACTTGATCTAGGTGATCCTGCTGTGGCAGAGGGATTGGACTGGATGATCTTTTGAGGTCCCTTCCGGTGCCTAATGATTCTATGATTGACACTGGTGAAATGTACCATAATATGTACTAGGAAAGTATATTGTAATTAGATAATTTAGTTGCTAATTATAGTTAACAGTTGCAGGTCATTTGGACTGTTTGTGAAAAACCAGTCGTAATGCTGCTGTACTGTAAGATTTCCTACTTGGAGACTTCTATCTGTAGTTCTTGTCTTGGTGAGACTTGGCTGTGCTGCGGTTTTTCTTGCTAGGTTTGTGCTGCAGGCTAAAGTTTAAATAGACCATAACAATTCAGAAGCAGTAATTCAGGCATTTTAAAGGGAGGGTCCAGAGGAAAATGTTGCCTTTTGTCTTGTTAAAACATTTTAGACTCCAATTTGAAGTGGTATATTAATCACATAATCGTTTAGGTTGGAAGGGAGTTCAGAGATCATCTAGTTTCAATCTCCCTCCATGAGCAGCAACACCTCTCACCAGTCCAGGTTGCCCAGAGCCCCATCCCACCTGACTTTGCATACTTCCATGAACAGAGCAGCCACAATCTCCCTGGGCAACCTGTTCCAGTGCCTCAGCACCCTCATGGGGAAGAATTTCTTCCTAAGATCCAATCTAACTCTACCGTCATTCTGTTTGAAGCCATTTCCTCCATTTGAGGCTGTGAATTTCATGTCACTATGAGAACTGTCTCAGAACTGTCTGCGATACAAACCTCTGAAGACAAATCACAGTTCACACAGGAGTTCACAGAGGCATAGGAGAGAATTGTTAGTATTCAGCTGGTAATAGCTGTAGCTCTACAGAGCTTGTTGAAGCTCAGTAGCTTCACCACATTATATAACTACAGTATACAGGGACATTTCCTAAGGAATTCTTGTTTTCTCCTGGGTATCCAGACTCAAAAGGATTTTGTCTGTAACTGCTGTGGACCAAAGCAGTGCAGGAGCACAAAAGAAAGACTGCGTTATGTGCTCTCAACAAATCTTCCATGTCCTGCTGAACCCATAAGGGAAAAAAACAGATGATTTACAAAGTTGACTAAATGTTATTTCAGGAGGAAAACTGCTAAAGTGGGGCAAGCGTTATGTGGCAGAGACTGGAGACTGAGATAGCTTATCTGGGAGTAGATGGGTTAGAGAGAAGGCTGGCAGTGAAAGGGGGCTGCTGAGTCTGGCAAGAGCAGACTGGAGCTGAGGAGAGAGTAAAGACAGGAGAGAAGTAGTGCTAGTCTAGTCAGTCCAGATATGGAACTGGCAGTGAAGTTGGGACTGCCAGTATTAAGTGGGCCATTTCCCAGTTTTTTTAGCACTTGATGTTATTATTTGAATACTAATGCCATAAAGATTCGATGTCTAGAGAATACAGCTGAACAGAGGTGATACAATTTTAGTTAAAACTAGCTTATTACGATATTCTGTAAGTACATAAATCCATTATTTATTTAGTTCTTACTTTTATCCTACTTGCTCTACTTTTCTCAAAAACTTTGTTTTTTTAAACTAGAACAGAGCTTTTCCTTAGTGCCTTTCTCCTAACAGTGCTGATCTTAAGAAGAGCAAAATAAATGCTTTGTTTACCTGGGTTAAGGAAGGCAGGAACTGTGCCTTCCCTGGCAGGGAAAAATGAGATAAACTTGCCCCTTACAGCTTTAAGAACAGAACTTTTCCCTCTCGCTGCGCAGATGAAGGTAGTTCCTTTCTGACAAGCTGAAATATGCTCCAAACAAGACCTTTTTGGGTGTTTGGTGATACTGTTAAAAAGAATTACAGTCAGAGCTCTGTATTAAATGAAAGGAAAATAGTGTAAAAACCTTTCAAACGGCACCTTTCCAGGAAAAGCTATGTATTAGCATTTTGTTCCTTAAGGAAGAGATCATCATGGACCTGTACTTAGTTGAACCCACTCCTTATATTGGTTGTGGACAATTACAATACATTAAAGAAGAAAAATAAACTTTATCAAAGTTGAAACCAAGACAGTAGAACTTTATGCAATTTACTTAATTATTATAATTTATTTTGATTTAAAACATATTGTTCCTTGAGTAAATTCCTATAGGCAAGACATCTGGTACAGATGCTCTAAACAGCATTATTAACTGATTTCTGTGACTAAAGCAAGCTACAGAAACTGTCCTTCCTGTTCACTATGACAGGGTCTTTATGAGATTATTACCAAGCTCACAAAGTAGAGCTTTTCAGATGGTCAAGTCCAACCATTGACCTAACCCTACCAAGCCCACCACTAAACCATGTCCCTAAGCTTCAGACCTACATGACTTTTAAATACACTCAGGCATAGTGATAAACCCCCTCCTTGGGCAGCCTGTTCCAAGGCCTGATGACCCTTCCAATAAAGAAGTTTTCTGTGATGTCTTCCTCTAAAGCAACTTGAGGCATTTTCTTCTAATTATATTGCTTGTTACTTTTGAGAGGAGACTAACTCTGTATAACCTCCTTCTGGATAGTTGTAGACAGCAATAAGATCTCTTCTCAGCCTTAGCTGAGCTTCCTCAGCTACTTCTCACAAGGTTTGTTCTCCAGAAAGTTTGCTAACCTCGTTGCTCTTCTTTAGATCTGTTCCAGCACCTCAATGTCTTTCTTCTAGTGAGGTGCCCAAACCTGAATCTAGTATTCAAGATCACAATGTGGCCTCAGCAGATACTGTATTGTGCAAAACCAATTTTAATAGCTTTTTAGTTTATTGAACTATTTCATCATTCTATTTGTGGCCGCATACAATTTTCTGAGTATTAATTTTTCTTCAGATCCTTCTAGCTGGATGTTTATTGCCCAAAGTTCCTATTGAAAAATCTTCCCTAAGAATGGATATTATGAAAGATTTATCTTTGTATGGGAATAGCTAAAGCAGTTGGCATATCTTTTCTAATCATATTTCTCCGAAGTGGTCATAAATAATTTTGAAATGGATTGTCTAAGAGTGAATGATGCAAGGGAATTAGAGTCAATTGGACAAGATAAATGGATGGATTTGCATTTTCCCCTCCATTTTTAGGCTTTGAATCTGTATTCATTTTTAGATCTTTACTTGCTGTGTTTGTTTAACATGTAACTGATGTTCTGTATACAGCAGCTCCCTAAAGCTCTGCTGTACTTGGAAGACAGGGTGGGGAAGATCTGTGTGATTCAAAAAGGGTACAGCTGCACTATAACAGCTGCACAGCTGTGATTGTACTGTATCACATCAGCTTGTGTTGTCCCAGTGTTCATTTGAAGCGTACGATGCTTTTACCTCTCTGGTTTATACTTTTTCAGATATTTAATTGCACAAAGATATGCCAAGTGCCTGGTATTTTCATTCCTGTGCTACCTCAAAACTTTCTCACAGTGGCCAGTTTATCATATGGGTATCTAAGCCCACTTTGATGGCTTAGGAGTGCACAGTAGGTCTTTTTCAGGGCCAGGAATCCAGGCTGTGTATTAGAGGTTTACATTTGGTATTACGTAGTATAATCCACCAAATGCTTTGGCTATTATATTCCCTGCAAAAATAAAGCAGATTTTGCAGAACTAGACAGCCACCTCAGATCATGGACTCACGAACTATTTATGATAACAACATAAGCATAAAATAGGAGCTGCACTTCTGCATCACAGGCTGAGGCAGACTCAAGAGGGCTGTAATCTTTGACTGCTGCTTTTAGGTACTGTTGCAATAGAAGTACTGTATTGCTGCCTGGAGTGTAACTTGGTCGACTGGCAATACTTGTTGAACAGGAAGGCTCTGTATTAGTACTTCTGTACTCATTATGCTGCTTTTTCTAAACCACTTTTATAGCTTTACAGATGTAAAAAATAATAATTGCCATTATAGCATCTAATGCAGCCTGCTGTGTATCGCAGTCCATTCAGTGCCATTCAGTTAATTTGTATTGAGCTCAGTAACTCAGATGACTGAAGAACATTTTCTTTCATCAAAGGGCGTTTCTTGAAAGGCATCCAGCATTTTTGTGTAGGAGAGATGAGAATCAATGATGACTCTTAACGTTTAATTTCAATAGATGATTTCTGTTGTCATTTAAGAGGAGGATTTAGCTTCCAGACATTCATTTAGTTTTGCATGTGTTTTAAACCTTCATCTTGAAAGATGCAGGGGCTTAATTCTGTGCATTTTAAATCGTCCTGGTAAAGTCAGTGGTATTAATCATAAAGTAAAATTTTCTGCATTTGCCTAAGACTGTGTGAGAACAGAAACAGGGAACAGATGCATTCCTACCTGTATGTAATCTGGGCTCATAAGGCTGCTGCAAAAGGCAAAACTTATCTTCCTAAGTTTGGATGCATCTTCATTAATAATTATGAGGACTTAACCCAGCTAAAAAGATGTAATATTCTTAGTTCTATCCTTAAACAAATCTCCTAAGTGCTCAGCTCTGGAGTTTCTCTAGATGTCTCTTTTATCTATGTGGCAGGGGGATTGAACAAGATGATTTTTCAAGGTCTCTTCTGATCCCTAATGATTCTGTGATTCTATGTTAGCATGAGGACTTCAGAATTGAAAAGACGTGAAGACATGAGTTGAGAAAGTAATAGAGTTTGAATTCAAGAATGACATTTATGTAGGACAGCATGCTTTGTTGTGTGCTAAATATGAACTGTCGGATTTGATTTATATTTTTAATACCGTTATTTAGATGTTGTGAGCTAGCAACCCTGTAAATGGATTAATGTTATTTAAAGAAAAATATAGAAGTTAATATAGAAAAATATAGAGTACTTGGCTGACATTGAAAAAGAGGATCTAAGAAATCAGAGGATAATGGTTAGGTCTATCCACTATCATTCCACTGATAAGAGAAAATGTTATATGACACTGTGATTTAACCATTTACAATATTAGTAAAACATGCTTATAGAATTTAAAATAAGTGAAAGGAGGTGTTTCTAAACTTGCATTAGGATAAAATATGGATTCTAAAATGAGACTCAATAAACTATTCATTAAAGATTTATTATTACTTGAAAATTACAGATTTCCTTGGAATTATTTAATCTGTAACTGCTTGAAGTTCAAACTTGTTTTACTACACCCAAATTTATAAGCTCTAATAATTTGACCTAGCATGTTCAGACTATTTAAAAGGGAAAAAAATGTTTATGATAATTGGAATCTGAGTAGAACAGAAAGAGAATAAAAGGGATACAGTTCCTCATCCTATTCTCTGTGAATGCTTTTGTTAGTGAGTGAGAACAGACATGCTGTACTTTTATTTCTGTAGAAGAATTTGTGTTCTTTCAGATTTTTTTTCTTCCCTCACAGATTCTAGTGTGGAGCAGGGTGTTGTATGTTATTCACTGTCCCTTTGGTCACGTGGGGTCAGCTGTTTTAGCTGTGTCTCCTCCCAACTTCTTGTGCGCCCCCAGTCAACTTGCTGGTGGGGTGGTGTGAGAAGACCGGTCTCTTGCCAGCTCTCATGGGGTGAGCACTAGGCTTTGGGTGGCAGAATGGAACCTGTTGCAGGCTGGTGCTAGGGATGTGCTGGTTTGACATCTGAAAATGGGAGAAGCTGTAGGCATTTTTGTGATGCACAAGGAAACACCAGTCTGATGGAGCAGAGGTTGAAATGCTATGCAAGATAGTCTTTATTCTGAAGTACCCACAATGAGTCAAAGCAACAATAAGAGTTTAAGTAAGCTATGGATGCTCAATAGACTTGATAACACATACTCTGCAAGGCCTTTTCATTTCAAACCTAACGTATTGAGACTATTACATAAATGTGACACTAGAGGTTCAGAATTTTCTAGGATCAGTGTATTCTGTTACCTGAATCAGCTTGAATTATTGTTAATTATTGAAATAGTTAACAAGATGCAAGTGGAAATGTTATCACTTGGATGTATCCACAGAGCCAAGTGCTAGTACCTTTTCTAGTCTGAACTAGAGGGCTGTTTGCCAGCCCCAGTTCAATGGCTGTTTCCACATGTTAGTGCTTGACTAATCACGAGCTCAGCAGAGGTGATGGTTTTACTTGCGCGATCATGGTTTCCATAAATACAATTATGCTCTTTCCAGCTGAGGGCTTGCTTGTGCATCTTTGGCAGAGGTGGTAGAAGAAGTAAGTGTGTAGGGCTTTGCAGCTGACTGTGTAGATAATATCCTGGATGGCTTTCAGGACTAATCTAAGCAGGCAGCAGCCCAGGATAATCAGGTTGGTGAAACTGCCTGGTTGATTATTTTACATGCTGAGTTAGCTGTTGCTGCTGCAAGTGAGGTTAGTGTTTGCTGCAGTGGCTGCTGCTAAAGACAGGGAGAGGATTTGCTGAAGGATTTTCTCAAGCTGCAGTGACAGCCATAGCCTGGAGGAAGTAGGAACAACAAACCTGACTCTGAATGTCCCCTTGCCCTCATCTTCAGCACCATCTCTTCAGCTTCCCTGACCCTTACTCTATGGGATGTTTTCTGCCTTTAGTGCAGAAAAATTCAGTTCATCCTATGAAGTTCAGAGACTGCTTTGGCTCTGTACTAACCTCCTGCAGGACAGAGTGGATTAAAGTGCGAGTAGATTTCTTTCTAATGAAGTTTATCAGATCATAGTCTAAACCAACATACTGACCTTGCTCCCTTTGACTCTATAGGTGACACCTATTATTAGGAGGGGAACAATATGTGTAAATGTACTGCTTTGCTTTCACTGTGGCAGCAGCAGAACAGTTCGTTACAGTTTGTGAAGCTTTGGCAAAGGGTTTTCTTTCACAGTAAAAGACTCCTTTCAGTTATTGCTGTTGACATCTATAACTCCTACGAACAGAAAAGAATTAAGTAACTAGAATATAAAAGTTATATAATGAGCAAGTCTCTTTATCTTTTGTATTCTGTAACATCCTCAGAAGGAAAAATCCCCGCTGGATAAAGGGACTCTCAGAGGTGCTTATTGTCATTCCTGGGGAAAAGAAGAGGCAATGAAATGAAGTGTGTTGGCTCATTTACATTCCCTAGTGCTACTTCTTTGCTGTAGAATTATGATACTGATAAAAAAAGGTAGAGAGGAAAATAAAGGGAAAGTCTTTTCCCATTGTTGATTGCTTTATTTGATGCAACAGGTACAGGACTTCTGTAGAGGCCAAGGAACTGACAAAAGAGGAATTGAACTGGAAGCAAATTTTGTTTCCAGAATGACAAGATCCCTGAAGAGATCCCAGAATGCAGATCCCTGAAAGCCAGTAGTATCTGCAATTTTCCTTGCAGTAGTGAACTCTGGTTTCCACAGCAGTTGGTGGGAGTTTTCTTGTGGTCTGATGTAGTCAGGATTCAGTCTAAATACCGAGAGCTGTGTTTTCACTGATTGTAAAACTATCAAAGTCTCCAAGTCTAGTCTAAGAAAGTATGGTTCCTACATTTTGTTGAAAACTAAATGTATAGTTTTGTTTGAAATACTTATGCTATGACTTGGACATAGAGATTATTTTCTGCATGTGAGCAGAATTCATCTGCTCATAGTACTTCTTGGCTTCTCTGAATTTAGTGGGAAATCTCTTGTACGAATCAGTTGGAATGAGAATTTATGTTTTAATTGCAGTAATTATTCCAGTTAATTTAAGCACCTTCAAAGTAACCTATTTTAACAATTACAAATGCTCAGCTACTTTCTTGCAGAGATTAATCCCCACGGGCTGGATTTTGTCTGGTAGAGGGCATCAGAAGCTGACCATGATAGTAATACAATCTTGAAAGTGTTAAGTAGTCATTTGACTCAGATTTCTGAAGAAATCTCCTGGCAGAAAACTCAGACATGAGTGAAAAAAAAATTGTTTAGCAGTAGGGAAATATTTCGACATCTGAATGGCAGTGCAGATTTGCATGGAGGATCTATATAATGCCTGGAATTTACTGTGCTTGGTATTTCTAATGCTTCTATACTTGAAAAAGATGAAGAAAACATTCAGCTTGCTTGCGCATTTTCTATTGCAATCTTTATTTTTCTCCTAATTTTTATTGTGAAACAGTCTTGAAAATTAAAAGAATTTTCTTCAGACAGCACAATTTTGAATGAAATCTTTGTTGCCCCTTATTACTCCCTTTGAGAGGGAGAAAACCAAGTCCAGTTCATTAATAGAATGATACAGTTTTGTTAAGCTAATGATAGCAAATTGGGATACCAGG
This sequence comes from Upupa epops, assembly GCA_013397515.1. Lineage (NCBI taxonomy): Eukaryota > Metazoa > Chordata > Aves > Bucerotiformes > Upupidae > Upupa > Upupa epops. The sequence goes on from VZRI01011322.1 coordinate 299,507, forward strand.
TGAAGTCTCTGTCAAGTGCCTGTGCAGATGTGGGTTAAGTAAAGCATTTGTACTTCTGCTGTGAATCATCTGCACCTAATTATTAATTGCATCCTTGCCCAGATTGCAGTGTTTCTGTAAGGCTGTGCCTCAGATTTGACTGAGAGTTTTAGTCTTCTTATGTACATCAATATTATTTGTAAGAGAAAGTGTTTGAATTATGTTTCTTCTATGTGAGGGCCCTGGTGAGTTATCTCAACGGTATTTTGCTTGTTTCTTTTTGTGAGAGTATTTAGAAGAATGTCTCATCACAAACGTAGTGTCAGCAGTGCATGAGAGCTGTGTTGGTGGAAGGGTAACATTCAGGACAGGGAAATGCAAACTGATGGTGGATAGCAGAAGTCTAGGGTTAAAATATCACTCTGATAAGCAGGTTGCAAGGATTGCATCTTTTTATAGAACCACACATATGACTAAGCAGTAGAAAGCATGTCATCTTGGTTCCTTTGTCTAAAGCAGGGTGTGTCATAAACCCTGATTTATGGCATGGTACAATGGAGGACTAATGCAGCTGGAAAGTGTACACACATTTTGACACTTCTGTAACCCAGTCCAAGGAGCACGGCCATCAGCAGGAAGCATGGTTTATTGTCTGTCCTTACATAGTGTAAGGATAAGATCGTGTAACTTGTCACCATTGAAATCAAGGAGGATACCTGATCAAAAGCACCCTAACAGAAAACCGAAAGGCAGTGAGAAAGTCCATAATAAGAGCAAAACCCATCCAAACCTATCATAGAGCGCATCTATTACACTTACAATCCAGGTATGAGTTGGGTCCATTCCATCTGCACCAGCCTCCCCACAGAGAGGGAGAAGCAGAGTCCCACAGAGAGAGATGGCACAGATTCTTTCTCCCCCCAGGGGTCTCTGCAAGAAAACTCACTTTTGTACTGTAGTGCTCCATGTCCCCCCTGAAGCAGACACCTGTTATCCAATCCAGATTCCCAAGGTTGCTTAGTTCTGGGGAAAAAAAGCCAAGGGAGTATTTTTCTCCACACTCCTACACGAGAATCTGGGCATTTTTTCTCATCAGAAAAAAGGAATCATCCCTGCGTCAACCTCACTTCTTAGCACTTCAGCACATTGCACGTGTTCTGCTTCTTTGGTTTGCAGTCCTCATGGAATAAAATGCTCACATCCTAAATAAACTATTGAAGAAAAAACAGTAAACCATGTGTTGCTTTTAGCCAAACACTTCAACGAGAAAATATGAAAGCAGTGTTTAGGCACAACAAATGCTCAGTATAATAAGGCTGAGATAATGTGATGGTAGACGTTGATTTTTTTGGTACTTTGTTCCGTTAAAGTGACAATGAAATACTAGAAGTTCTTAATCTAAATTAATCTCCCAGTTTTCTGTCCTAGAATTTATTTTGCCATTGTAGACTTAGAGAGCCAGAGTTTCATAACTAGTTTTCTGATTCAACTTATTAATCAACAGCTTTATCTTTCGTTAGACATCACTCCAAGTGTTTGCTTGGAATGGGCCGCTCACCTAAGGCGATGAGAACAGCACGACACATTATTTGTTAAGATGAAAAGGACAACAGAATAAATTTCTTGTGCTGAGGTGAACTTAAAAAGGGCAGACTTGTTAGTAGTGACCTTCCTTCTGCCCTAGGGTTTGTCTGAGTGTTAATGATTTTCTTCATGAATGCAAATTTTGGTGACTCATGACTATAGCAGTGTAAGAGTTGCAAACTATGGAAAAGAGTTAGGGGATATAACTGAACAGGAGAAAACAGAAGTCCTTAGTGCCTTTACAAATCCTTAAGGCAAATCAGACTTTGTCAGAGTGGTTTTGAAGACCACCTTTATGAGTAGGTGTATCTAGGGTGTTGAAAAGCTGTAGTTAATGAAAAAATATGCATTGTATTCCTCTACTTACTTTTTGTGTTCTGTGACATCAATAGACAAACATCTGCCCTGCAGGAGCTCCATAACTGTCTATAACTCAAGTCTGGGATTATCCACCTTTCATCTGAACATGTATCTATATCCAATGTTAAGTCTTTTCTGTGTGTTGGGTGTTTTTCTCCCTGTTAGTATTGGTTTAAGCATTGGCCTTAACAAATAAGACTTTTAATGTAAGAGCTATTGTAAAATGTACCTAACACTGTTGGGGAGGAGTTTGAGTTATTTTTCTTCTACAAATATTTGTATTTCTTAGCAAAGATAGAAAAATTGGGGGGGGGGGGGGGGGGAAGAG
>VZRI01011322.1:301821-322948 GCA_013397515.1 Upupa epops
GGGGGGGAGGGGGAAGCAGGGAAGTCTATTTGTACCCTAACTACATTTACAACATGGTTCTGCCGCAGAATTTTCTCAAAAAAGAGTCAAAATATTCATATCCACACGATAAATTAACTTTGGACTTCATTCTGGAATGAAAACACTGGGAGCCTTTATCTCATGGGCAAAATGTATGTTAGTTTACTCATAGTTTGTTCACACTGGAGTCATTTCCATGATATTTTGGTGGACTGGAGAAGCGCAAGATATTTTCTAACAGTGATGCTAGCAGGGTCCAATGCTATGAAAAAAATTGGATATTGAGGTAGTCAGAAAGGGACTGCCAACCTGTGGAGGCAGAGTCGTACGGCAGAAGCAGTCTTTGCTTTTTCTGGCACCCTAGTAAAGAGAATAAAGCAGTTGGAATGGAGAGCAGAGAGAGAGAAAGAAAGAGATAGCACTAGCAAGAAAAAGGAAGTGAAATGGGAACTGTGTGAACCTGGGAAGATGCACCTGAAACAAAAAGGCTATGGGACACAGAGCTGATGTAGGTCTCCGTAGTAGGACAAGAGGGCAGTAAATCTAGGCTAACACCCTAGATTCTCACTAAGACTGTGGAATTAGAATGCAGCAAACAGAGCGATCGTGAAGTTAATGCCTGTCGAGCTGGACTGTTAGAATGGCTAAAAGCAGGTTGTCTAGTAACTGCCCACTGCATGACCTCTGCAGAAGACAAACTGAAATGGTCAGGTTTTGAAGCTTTGGATGTTTCATGGCAATCCCAGCTTCTTCAATACTCTTCTTTTTTCCTAAAGTTCGATGATCAACAAATAGGATGAGATGACATGTTTTTGAGGAGAAAATTAATTGTACTGGAGGTGGGACACATTTTCTCTTCTGAAAATGCTCCTTTATGGTGTTGGTTGTGTGTGTCAGATCAAGCTAATCCCACCTCCAGCTCAACAACTAGAATAGGGATATAAATAAGCAGTTTTGCATACAAAGAAAGCAAATGTAGACTTGGCTTCCTTTTCCTTCCTTTTTAATGCTTGAATGGTAAAGTTTTGAGAGAATTTCAGGAACAAAATTTGAAGGTTATTTCCCTGCAAGACAGTTTGATGCCATAATCTTAAATTCCCAATGTTGTGCTCTTCCTTACCTAATCTTTCAAATCTGAAATAGTTTATGAGTGATACGTGGGATTGAGTACACCCTCAGCAAGTCTGTAGGTGACTCTAAAGTTAGTGGTGCAGCTGACACTCCTGAGGGTGGAATGTCATCCAAAAGGATCTGGACAAACTGGAGAAGCAGGTGCATGTGAATCTCATGAAGTTTAACAAGGCCAAGTGCAGTGTCCAGGGGACAGTCACTTTTGTCTTTTTCTGGTGTTTTGATTGCTGAAGTTCTTGTTTTGAAAGTGAGCCATTCTTTTTCAACTTCTGCCAGTTCCTAAGAAATTACATACTTGGTTTCTTTTATCCAACATCGTTTTCAGGCATTTACAACACTGTGAAGGAAATGGCTGGAAAATACTAGCAATTGAGGGTAAAGCAACGAAGATGATGAAGGAAGTAGAGCACCTCCCTTATAAGGAAAGGCTGAGGGAGCTGAGACTCTTGAGCTTGGAGAAGAGGAGGCTGAAGGGAGACCTCATTCATGTCTATAAATATGTGAGGGGTGGGTTTCAGGAGGATGGAGCCAGGCTCTTCTCAAGGTCATCTGGTGATAGGACAAGGGGCAATGGATGCAAGCTGGAACAGAGGAGGTTCCATATCAATATCAGAAGGAACACATTCCCAGTGAGGGTACTGGAGCATTGGAACAGGCTGCCTAGGGGGGTTGTGGAGTCTCCTTCTCTGGAGACGTTCAAGACTCGCCTGGCTGTGTTCCTGTGCGACTTGGTCTAGGTGATCCTGCTGTGGCAGGGGGATTGGGGGGATTGGACTAGATGATCTTTTGAGGTCCTTTCTGATCCCTAATGATTCTATGAAATCCAGCATGGGAAATGCATGTGATATCTACCGTAGGATAATGGGAAGGTCTTTATTAGAGCATGGAACATGCTTTAGAGAGATACTGAAATGTATGCACAAAAATGCTTTTTGCCTATACTTGAAAAATATTCCTACTGATAGGAAAGAGTGCAAAACCAGAATTTACTTGCCAATTTTAAATGTTAAAATCATAGTTTAAAAGTGTTAAAATCATGTTAAAACCCAACACTTTAATGATAAAGTACACTGATATTAAAGTTTTTCTTTATCAACTGCATTGTCTTCGGTGGAGGCTGCATACTATAATGTGGAGTATTTTGAAAGATCTGTTGAGGGGCTGACAAGCATTGTGTTTGAAAGAGCTAAATAATAAAAATACTCTTGGTACAAAACTGAGTTCTAAAGCAGGATTTGATAGTGGAAGAATTTGAATTTGTTTTTACTGTGAACAGACCTTTTCCACACTGAAATTCTGGAACAGTTCCTTTTCAATGTAGAGTTTTGTGTTCACCGGAAGACAAAAATATTTGTGAATATTAACATTAGGCTTTTGTGACAATGCTATTCTACAAATCCCATCTCAGTGAATTAGTCACTCAAGGTGGATTTTTTCAGACCCTTGACATAAGAAATTAAGGCGTTCTGCTTTTATCATTTATAAAATATATATATAGCATATTCTTATTCCAAAATAAGAATTTTATATATGAAGAAACACATTTTCCTCCTGTATAAAAGAAGTGTGACCATGAGTGTAATGAATTAAATTAATGAAGATACTTAGGTTCCTATGATATTTATGTGATGTTGGAAAACAACATAAAACACAAAAACCCTTCAGTCCATCAGTGTGTGCATTTAAAAGAGCTATATTTCTATAAGCATAGACAAGTATTTTCATAAGGACAAAGAAAAGACTAATAGATAAACAAAAGGTTGAGAAATGCTGACCAGCTTATTTACATCCGTACGGGCAGTGCCAGCTGACAGCTTTCTGATTGATGTCAAATAAAGACTGAGAGCAGTATTTTGATGTACCAGTGTAGAAAATTACACTTACTCTTAAAAATTGAAATTCAGTGTGACGAAATAAGCTCTTATGTACAAATCTGAATTATCTCAACACTGAACATTCAACTTTGAGAAGGCATTTGTGCCTTTGTGCACAGAATCCGAACGTGTCTCTGATACTGCTTCCCTTGAAGTGGAATCTGGATCTAGCAGTCTTGTGTTTCAGAATCAGGTATGAATTAAAAGAATTCAGTAACCAGATTTCATGGTCAGCTGTTTTTCACTTCCTTAAATATTTGTTTCATACCAATATCTTTAATTTGATTACTTCACGGTCCTTTTTTAGCAGTTAGCTACCTTTGTCACTGTAGCATTGTAGTTAATGGATGGTATCTGGAGAAATTAGATGCTGGTCTTTGAAATTTTTTACTGAAAAAGCCTCAATTATTGTAACTCTCTTTTTTTTATGATACTTTGCAAAACACTCATCACAGTAGTGTTTGTGCAGTTCACATTCATTCCTTTATCTCGGTGTGGAAGAAAGCTTTATTATCTTGATTTTATGGACTGCTAATCAATGGATCACTGTCAGAACAAAGCTTAGCATTCAGATTCCTTGTATTTTGAGCTCCTTACTCTTATGGGAAGAGCTGAGGATTCACATTTCAGTTAACCTTCATTATAGCTGTTAGATTTCAGTTGGGGGTCACTTGCCAGAATTTTGGTTGAATTGTTCTGTTCAGGCACAAAGCATTTAAACAAAGCTATAGATCTAATCCTGCGTTCAATTAACTTCACTCTAACCCACAGACTTCTTTGACTCTCTGTGTGCTAGTCCTCTTCCTTGGGTTTGCTCTGGGTCTTGTAAATTTTTGCAAAAATCAGAATCTTTTAAATTCCCAAACTGTTACACCCATTTGACTCTTTTCTACTGGATTTGTTCATTGATGTGCATTGAATTCTTACCCCTCATGGTATGATCAAAGTTCTCCTAAACCTACATTTTTGTGATTGTCTCTTCTAGTAGATGAAGACAATGTACAAGGCCAGAGGTGGGAATAGGTCTGAAGTCTCCAGCGTGGAATATGTGTCTTTGTTATACAGAGTCAGAGAAAGAACAATCCACAACAGTACTTTCTTGTGCTCTTTTTGCCCATTAATGTTTCTGATTGATGCTTTTAAGCCAGGGAGAGAACTGCAGAATATTGGCATGAACTATACCCAGTTCACTGATTACACAACGGTTCTGAAAGTGTTTGTTACCAGAACAGACAGGTCCCACAGAAGTGAAAAAGTGAATGAATCTTACAGTCAACCATTTTATATCTCTCTTCTGTATATCAACTATGTCTTACAGATGAGAGAGCTCCCATTCTTTAATTTTACCAAGTTACCAAGATGAGGTCACTGGGGACTTTGTTCCTCTGCTTTACAATGGGTTGGTAAATCATAACCTATGGCTTACAGGAAGGTGGTGCCTGGAAAGCTTCCCTGTCTTGTTCAGGGCCATATAAAATTAAGTCTGAAAGTTCCAGCAGACAGTGAGCAGACTATGTCATTGTCTGCAGCGTAATACTGGTTCAGGAACAGTTCTCATGATTTCACAAAGGTTGAGACAGCTGTTGCAGCTGAGAATGTTCGTATTCAAAGTTATTTTTACATAGCATTTGCTCTTCATGATTTAGCTCCCATGGCAGATCACGTGGTGCTGACTGCATGTGACAGAGCTTTGGGAAATTAGAAAAGATTTTAGTGTTGGAAAGGACACTTTAGTAAAAGACTATGAAGAGTACTGTTGAACTTATTCCATTCTGTCTAGGAACAGACAAAGTGAATATATGGAAATTAAAGAAAAAGTGCAATAAGTTTATACTTCAAAATATCTGAAGGCCAGGAAATAGAGGATTTTTTAAATTTTAGTTCTGACTTTGCTAAGCAAATCAACAAATCACTTGCTATAGAATCATTAGAATTTGCTTATAAAAGAAAGTATGTTGTAAAAACAAATGTAAAAAAATAATGATAAGAGGCTGATCTAAGTCATGTGTGAAATATCTAAACCATTTTTACAGGCCATAAGATCTCATTTGAAAAAAACCAAGGGAGAAGAGAAGATGCTGAACTGTGGCAGAGAAGCAGTTAAAATTCTAACTGTTTTCATTGAGACATGTAGTTTGCCAAAGTTGTTATTCCCAAAGCATATCATACTTGCCAGTTCTTTATCGGATTTGACAGAGGATGATCTAAAAAAAAAATAGGCAGGAACAGCAATGTCACCCTAAAAAGTCATTAACTGCTTGTGTTGTTTACAGCGTACGGCTATGAGCATAGCCAATTCCGCTTCTGCAAAACCAACTTAATTGTAGAAATGGGAATGACAAATCTCAGTCCATTAAGAAATGTATAATAGCAAATGTTCACATAGTTATGTTTGTATTTTGCTTATTACTAATCGAGATTTTATTCTAAGCTAGTTTTATTTTCCTTTGATAGAAACACATAGTCCAAATTGCAGAATGGTAAGCAGCAACAGAAGAATACTGAGGTGAAAACTATTTCTAACCACAGTAAGATAAAGTATTATTACTGACTTAAAAAATATTCGATTCAGGTAACGGAGTATTCTAACAATAACAAATGTATTATCTTACAGCTTCTTCAAGGCATTGTTTTTTTACAAACCCTAGACTTGGGGCATGGATGACAGTTATAGCACAGCAAAGATGCTCTGGTTTTTTATCTGTGCTGAGCAGACACAGGCAGAAAAGTGTTCAGAGGAATCCTCGGCAAAACCTTCTGAGCAGTCTTTCAAGGGACTCATGGGTTCATTTCCAGGTGTTCGCTGTCAAACTTAAATCAGGAGCATGATCCGTTGTTTACAGTTAACTGGCCTTATCTATAAAGGTCATTTTGATGACACCTCCGTCAGCTGGATTCCACATCTGAGTCCTGTAGAAAGATGCCATGAATGCCTGGTAAGGAAAAGAAGCAGACTCTGCCCTGCTCTCTCCTTTACCATAAAACACAGCAAAAATGTTCTTCCTTAGCAGTAGTATTTGAATAATGGGAATCCACTGGAACTTAATTTTAATAGGTTTCTCACTTTGAAATTAAAATAATAAGCGAAATCATTTATGTAATGTTGATATATCTTATGTTTCCCCATTTAAAGCTTTCAGTTTCATACTCCATGAAGGTGACTAAGTAGTTCATGGGTACAGTGCATAGGTCTTTGGAGAAAGAAAGGCAATAGAGGGATCATGATGCCTTTGCTTGTGATGCATACTGCTTCTCTAGGTGGTAGTGTGTTAGTGCAGTACCGATTCATGTGAAGATAAAAATGCTGTGGAGAGTCAGAAAATTAATATGAAAAGCCTTTTATTTGGAGGGCTGTGTGTCTGGATTACTTCTGTTGCTAAGGAAATGAGCAACTACATCAAGGGGGAAGATGGTGTGGCTGCACCCCAAGTGTTATGCAGTTCTATCTGAAGCCTCTTCGTGGCTTTTGAAGGGCTTTGCTTTGTTATCCAACATGATCTTGTACCATGACTGAGTTACTAATCTCAGTATAGTTTCAATGTTTGTATCAGAAATGTGTAACTTCTAATCAGATAACATAGTTCTACCTGGAGAAGAGAATGGTGGTCTAGGCTCATCTATACTGTTTGCTTCTGAAAAACATTTGTTCTGTTGCTAGTTGCCTGGGAGAAGAGCCTGGCCCCATCTGTCTACAACTTCCCTTCAGGTAGTTATAGAGAATGATAAGGTCCCCTCTTATTTATGAGGTGAAATTCCCTGCAGTTTTTGCAAGCATTGAGTATGATGACTTTTTTCACCCTTCCCCTCAACTTATTCAGAAATGTAAAGATGAACAAGTTGTGGCTGCGAGAGAATTTTCTTTAAAAAGAAGTAAAAAGTCCTGACCTTTTGCTTGAACTCATTGTGGAAATATTTAGCCTTAGGAGATATATTTTTGGATAATTGTGATCATATAAAAGCAGAAGACTCAGATTAAATCCCTTATGTAACTTTCATTACAGCTTCAGCTGCCATAAAGGCTATAATTATGGGAGTAGTTCTTGTTGACTGTGGAAAGGTCCCTGAGCAACATGCTTATTTATGTATTCAGCTAAATGAAATAATTACAGAGCTGACATTAATCAACTAATCTTTTGTGCAGCCTTCTTCCATTGTTCTCTATTTTTGTGAAATCATGAAGAAACTGAAAATTACAATTAAGGAATCTACTTGCGATCATTTGGATTCAGAATTAATGTTGGAATGTGAGTGTAACACCATAGCTTGTTCGCTGGGTGACTTTGACTGTCCTACCCTTTCTTTCCGCAGCATTTTGCTAACCATGTTGGTTCTCCTTGAGGAACATCCTTAGACAATGTTCATCGAAAGGAGATCTCCATCCAGTTCATATAGGTAGAAGTGAGCAATCCTGCGTGGATGTTAGGAAAAGGAATTACTTTCTGTTTATTTTAATCATAGAACAAAATTTAATGCTTATTTGCTGAATAGATTTTAATAAATTCTTATAATTCAATGAGCATGAAGATAGCAGAGCTAGGAAATGGCAGAACTACAACCCTAGAAATCATTGAAGAATAATAATTTTTCAGGTTTGGCATTGAAAATTGTTTGGAATGTTTCACGTTTTTGTTCCTGTGTCTGAATGCTGGCAACTCTTTTAAAAAAGAGGATAATTGTAGCGTCCGATTCTTTTGATTATAAGAAAGGCTACTAAGAAAAAAATCCTTGAATTTAACCCAGGCTCCTGCAAGAACTAAGGTACTCTGAGAGCATCAGAGCAGTACTCTCAAGAGACTAATAATTTTCTACTTAGATCTGCATTTAGATTACATTCAGTAACTAATGAAAGGGGTCATTAACTGAAGAAACAAAGATATTGATTAGTTAGTTAATCTACACCCCTCTGTGCACAGAAGCTGATTGTGGTCCTGGGAGATGGGGGTGTTTATACCATGATATCATGGAAGATTATAGATGAATATATTTACACAGGAACTAAATTAGGATCTCGCGTAGCTACAGGACTAGGGGGAATGGAGCAGAGCTGGAGATGGGGAGATTTAGACTTGATGTGAGGAGGAAGTTCTTCACCGTGAGAGTGGTGAGAGCCTGGAATGGGTTGCCCAGGGAGGTGGTTGGGGCCCCATCCCTGGAGGTGTTTAAGGCTGGGCTGGATGAGGCTCTGGCCAGCCTGCTGTAGGGTGGGGTGCCCCTGCCCATGGCAGGGGGGTTGGAACTGGATGGTCCTGTGGTCCCTTCCAACCCTGACCAATTCTATAACTTCTTCCCAGGGAGGGTGATGGGGAGCTGCAGGGGGCTGCCTTGGGGGTTTGTGGAATATTCTTTTCTGGAGACATTTTAAACNATGGTGAACTCAGTTTCATATTATTCAGCCCTTCTGAATATTTTATTTACAACCTAAAATTCTCTGTGATGTAACGTGGATGGGAATCTTCCTGCATGTCCATACGTACATACAAACATAGATAGGCACAAAATAAGGTTGGTGGTGCTGTGTCCTAAAAAGCCACCAGAGTCATTGGTATCTCATTGTTGAACATTTGTTCTTGAAACTGTGAACCAGGTATAACAGATCACTGCTTTAAACTAATTTGATTGTACAACATCACGCTGTCAAGCCTGTGCATTGAAGGTATGAAACTCCATTATGCAGCTCATTATGATTGCTACTTCTGGAATCCACTGGAGTTTTATTCGCAGGTTTTCTGTTCCTCTTTAAAAGGAGGTAATTAATTTCTTTCAAAGAAGGCGTTTTCACAAAAATAACATGTAACCAAACTCAAAACAATCAGTGTTTTTACATGAACCAAATTACTTCCTTCATTGTTACTATTAAAGGAGAGATCAATAATTAATGATCCAATTACCAGTTTGCAGAGGCTTTTATTGCAGTGTCAAGGTGATGAAAAACCTTCTCACTCTGTGGGTTTTTTTGCTGCTTACTGAATCAGCAGATGTACTGCATGTTTCTAGAGCATTTGAGGGTGTGTGCTGCAAGGGATTTACTGCTCTGATTAAGCTCTCGTTTCTTCAGTAATTTTAACAGTGAGATGAGCCTATACTGTGTCTCCTGCAGTTTGAAAATCAAATTTGGGAAGACAGAGGGTTGAGTTAGTTGCAAATTGCGCTTGTTTAGACAATCAGAAAGACTCCTATTAGTATTCCACCTGTGAAATCTCGGGTCAGCTTTAAAGAAGAGAGCTGCTGTGATTTGTACTGGAACACTGTCTTTCCTTGTTGCAATTAGTTTAATCTTCAGCTTGTGATGTGTACCCCAACAGTTGTGTTTCCAACCTGATTGTTAGGTAGAATTGTAAAGTTTGCCTGTGGGTTTCTGCATAACGCAAACTGAGACAAGAAATAAGTCATCTTAACTCCTGAGTGGTGGTTGTACCTGTTGTTCTGGGTTACTTTTATCTTTGTGCTGAAATTACGAAGTGAAGGGATTTCCCTGCATCATTAGAAAAACATTTGAAGGGGCTGAAGCAGGTGCAGAGGAGGGCAACAAAACAGGTGAAGGGCTTGGAGAATAAATCTTATGAGGAGCAATTGAAAGAGCTGAGGCTGTTTAGTTTGAAGAAGAGGAGGCTGAGAGGAGACCCTATCAGTCTCTGCAACTATCTGAAAGGACCTTGTGGAGAGATTGGTGCTGGTCTCTTCCCACAAGGAATTAGTGATAGAAAAAGAGTGAATGAGTTCAAACTGCAACAGGGGAGGGTTAGACTGGACATTCATTAGGAATTTCATTTTTTCATGGAGTGGTCAGGCAGTGGAACAGGCTGCCCAGGGAAGGGGTTGAGTCACCATCTCTGGATGTGTTTAAAGATGGTTTGGATGTTGTGGTGAGGAATCTGGTTCAAGGGTGAACTTTGTAGAGTAGGATTAATGGTTGGGCTTGGTGATTCTGAAGGTCTTTTCCAACCAGAGTGATGGTGAAGTATGTCTTCAGAAGATTTTGATTTTAAGGTTAGTCTAAGTGAGGACAGTTATTTAAGACAAGTTCATGTCTGTTCAAGAGTTTTGGAGTTAATTTATATTGCTTTTTCATGCCAATAAGAACTTGGAATAGATTATTGGAAGTATCATGCTCAAAAAGTCATATTAGACCTTTTTTACATTCTCTGCAGCTCTCCTTACGTGACAACAGCTACATCATGTAACAGCCAAGGGTAATGGAGGATTTTTTTTTCCTTCCAAACTAAATGTATAACTAACCAGAAAAAGGCAATGGTGAACTGGAACTTACATATTAATCTGATTATGTCATAGGATTCTTTTTTCCTTTCAAAATATTAAATACTTCTTTTAAAAAGTATTGCTTCTCTCAGACTGACAATCACAAGATGAACATTTGTTAATATCACTTGTTGGTAGCAAGATGTCAGTGTTCCTGACTGGAAGCAGTGAAGAGAAAGGAAAAAGATGTGATCAATGAAGCAACTGCCTGATCCTTGATCATAATATATGGGTGGCTGTTGGGCTGCTGATGGAAATTGATTCTAGATAATGATGTGCTTGTGATAGGAGGCGTCTCTGTTAGCCGTGTCTCTTTTCGTTAGGATTATCTCTGTGTGGCTTGGGGATAAAAATACAGAAAGCTGTTACAAATGAATATATTTATGTTTCTTTAAAACTTAACTTAGCTAAGAAGATTTTCATTTCCTTCCTGACATGTTCAGTGTTTCAGCTTTACTCATGGTTGATCATTGTCTTGGTGAAATTAATACAGCTCTGTCATGAGTATAGCTGACAAGGGAAGTTTATGTTCCTGTTTGTGAGTTTGACATCACATCTCATAAATAATCCATTCCCTTGCTGTCTTTCATGGTCTCTTGTTGTCTTCACTGTAAATTTGAGGCTTAGTAATTAAGATGTGCTGATTCAAAGCAGCTTAGGGTTCTTTTCTGTAATAATTAGTGTTCACTTCAAAGCACTAAAGACTGAAAGTAAGTAAGTACACAATATAAGGGTCTATTTCAGCATTTCTTTCTATTGCTAATAAGTATTAGAAGTGTCTGTGCATATATATAGATGTTGAGAAAATGAGTGTCTTTGTTATTTGCATTAGCTTCAGCTGTTCTGGTAGCCTTGTCAGCAGATGTTAATTTCTGAAGTGTACCTGGCTAAACGCTGCCTCTCAAAGGTAGAGAGTTCATATGTCTGTCCAGAATGTCCAGATAGAAGTAGGCTCATATGTAGGATTCAGTGCATGTGCAGTAAATTCTGTGCTTCCTGAGGCTTCCAGATGCCAGACAGACTTTTTGGAGTTACTCTGGCAGTCATTTTGCCAAAGTCATCTTCAGGATGTAAATAGAGTGCAAGTCTATGGAAAGCTGAATATAGGGTAATTATATTGCATAAGTAACTATGTCTGCTAATGCTAAATAGAGTTTTCCTAAAGCTGCTTATTTCTTCAGTTTAACCAAGTTTGCTTTGGTGAGTGTAAATAAAATGGTAATGAGCAGGAAAATCTAACAGAAATGGGTATCACAAGCACATGAGACCCAAACTTGTTTCTTAAACATTGCAGCTGTTTCTCACAAGTTTTCATTCTGCTCCAGTTATGAGCCGAGTTCTCTTCCAGGGTGCTATAAGGCTCATTTCCAACTGGCTTGTCAGGTTTTCCTGTTGGCAGCAAGACACTTGAATTTTCTGGAACTGTTTTCAAAGTCTGAGGAAAAAATCAATTCCCAGTTGGGCAGCAGCTCCGATACATCATAGTATCAGAATGCTTTGGTTTGGAAGGACCATTACAGCTGATCTAGTCTAACACCCTGCAATGAGCAGGGACATTTCCAACTAGATCAGGTTACTTATTCCCTCTTCCAGCCAGACCTTGAATGTTTCCAGGTATGAGTCTTCCATCACTTCTCTGGGCAACCTGTTCCAGTTTTTCTCTGCACTCATTGTAAAAAGCTTTTCCTTCTACCCAATCTACCTTTAGTTTAAAACCATCAGATCTTCTACATTTGCATGGCAGAACTGTTTCCTTAGCAGTCATTTTCCAAGGTGACTAATTTTTCTGAGCCAACAGTGAGAGCCTTTGGGTACAGATTTTTCTGAGTCTGAGTGCAGCTCCTAGTATAGATGCACCTAAGTGTCGGTTACAGCTTAACACCATTTATACAGGAAGGCTAGGTCACTGATGGGATTTTACTCCCAACCTGATTTGCCCACACAAACTTTACACATACGCGTGATGCTCAGTGACATTAATAAGAGCAGTCATCACATATGTCCTTTCTTGTATACAGCTGCACTCCTGAGCTCAGGAGACATCTGAATGCTGCTACGATGACATTAGGCAAGATAGTATCTTGCTTAGTAATATACGAGTTCTTTTTTCCATGAAAGATGGGTTTGATACTACAGCTTATATAATTTATCAGCTAGGTGACATGTTTCACTAAGTCATTTCTGCTGCACACCCTAAATAAAAGATGGAAGTATTTTCAATAATAAAACATTTGGTATTGTGAAAGAGAGCAGCAAGTGCATTCCCTGGCAGTCAGAACTGAAACAACAGGGTCTTTGTTAGGAGAAGATTATGGTTTAATGATTCCTCTTGCAGAGAAATCGAGAACTTATGTCTTACACATGTGATTTTAATTTCACAAAGTTTCATAAATCATTTATTTGCTTAAGATGTTAATATGTATGGAACTTGCACTGGAAAACAAAAGTTCATATTTTAAATACCAGGGCAATCATAGCTCAAAAGCATAAAGGAGTAGTAGGCAATACATGTCTCTCACAGAAATGCAGAAAGCTTTAGGGCTTCCAGACTTCTGACTGGGTTTTTTTTGTAAGTTTAAATATATTATTAACAGTAGTTTTAGCTTTTATAGTTTTGAGGCTTGTCATTTAAGTGATTTAGTGTGTTGTTAAGGCCAAAGTGTAGATCATCTACAAGGGCTTTATAACTTCCAGTTTCTATGGCAATATTTTGTAAACCTATAGCTACAGGTTTAATGGAAAGAAGATTAGATGTAGGAACAAACCAGTCTTTGGGTGAAATTTTTACTTTCTTGTCTTAATTTTAGAATAACTGGGGTTTGCTTTGAGACACAACTGAAAAACCCCAAACTTTCTATGAGAGAATCACACAGAGCAAGAAGTGGGACTGCTGTGATCAGGCACCAGGGTCATTGTTGCTGCAAATAGTAGCAATTCTGATACCTGTTGCTGCAAAATAACTGGCTTTTTTAAAATGTCAATACTTTCTGTGTGATGATGACTCTGATATGCTGGGCTGGATGTGTCTCATTGTAGAAATACAGTATATGGAGGCACCATATTAGCAATACATGGACAAGAGGACTCTTAGAAATAACTTTCTTAGTAAGCAGAAAACAGTTATGCTGGCAGATGAGTGTTGTGTGGCAGAGAGAGCTATGTTTAAAGAGTGGGACACAGAAACTAGTCCAGATATCCTTTTGAGGTCATTTACCATTTCTAAGGTGAAGGTTGATAAAAATGTACACGATAACTTCTTCAAATGACATATTTTCAAAAAATGGTATTTCTATTTTTATAAAGCCAGATCATTAGAAGATTTACCTTCCAGGAGAGCTTGAGAAGACCTGAATCCTTTCTGTGATAATTTTGATATTAGATACACGAACAAATAGTTGAGGGTTTGTCAAAATAGTAATTAAAGGCAGTAGGATCCCCTTGATGAAATGCTGTCAACCGTCTGAAGGAGTCACTGAGTCCTTCTTTATAAGCAGTAGAGGAGAAATAAGGCATTTGAGGTATGATGAATGTATAATTTATCCAGCTGGAAGTACACGTGTAAAACAGGTCAAACGGTCCTGAAGGAAATTGCAGTGAAGTGGGGTGTGTGTGTGTGTGTGTCTGTATCTTCACATCTGTAAAATTTTCTAGACAAGCATTAAGACTGTGGTTAGGTTTATTAGTAGCATTTCACCCACTGACTGATGTAGTTTCCGAGGAATTGATAGAGCATTGTAAAAACTGAACTAATGGAAAAGAGGAAAATGCTTGTGGTCTGTATTATAAATTTCAGAACTACTTTGACTTAGTGTTCTTTGGTCATGAAATTTGAAGAGCCAACCTTTTTCCCTGCAAACAACAATTTATGTAGCATGCAGCAGCAAAGTATTTTTCACCTGACATAGTAGCAATGGTAAGAAAAGAAGAGGGAGGAATGCAATAATACAAACTGTTGGACATAGCGTACAATTTAAAATGCCTACATAATAGAGAAAGCTTTATTAAAATACCCAAGCCTGCAGTTCCATGGACAGCAGCATTAATTATACCTTTTCTTTAAAGCTGTTTTTACAATCTTTCTTCCTATCGTGTGTCTGCCATCCAGGTTAAATTCTGATTCTATAAAATATATATACTGCCTCTGAAGCCTACGTATTTATTCCCAGTTATGATGTACTTGTACTTACTAGAAGTCTTAATGATATTCAACCAGTAGACATTCCTCTTTATTAGAATAAATACTAGTTTGTGTTAGAAAAGCCAAGCAATATGTTCCTTAAGATAAAACTATTCACTTAGATTATGATGAAAATTCACTCCATGTTAAAGTGGTTTCCTTTCTGAAAGTTTTAGGAATACAGTAGCCTTTGAGTTTTCATTTAGTTTAATTTCATAGGAACAGTTCACAGATCTGGAGCAATGATGCTTTACTGTAGACACAGACACATTCCTTATTCCTCGCTGTATTTCATGTTCCACATACTCTGTTGTTGGAGCTGTAAGTTTTTCTTTGAAGCAGTTTGCCAGTCCTCACAGCAGAGATTATGACTCAGATAGGATTAATCAGAAGTCCTTAAAAGTTTACTATATCTTTGTCTGTCCTTTCTTTCGCCTTTCCTTTACTGCACTATCTTGTCTGTCTGATTCTCACAGGAGACATGGATTACAACTGGTTGGACCATACGTCTTGGCATAGCAGTGAGGCATCCCCAATGTCTTTGGTGAGACATGTGGAGCCTTACCACTTAGTTTCCTTTACCATTTCACATTTCCTTTGTTTTATTTACACCTTTGCATGTTTTCTTTTTTGTATCCTTTTTTTATCCCACACCTATAGGGGACAGTCAAAGGGGAAAAAGAAAAACTAGTGAGCAGGCAATTTTGTCGGATTCTAACACCTTATCCGAGAGGCAAAAGAAAATGGTCTGCTTTGGTGGCCACTCTTTGGAAGAGGACTTGGAATGGTCTGAGCCTCAGATAAAAGACTCTGGGGTAGATACGTGTAGTAGCACAACTCTAAACGAGGAACATAGCCATAGCGAGAAGGTACTGAGATTATGGAGCCTGCATTTTAACCTGCTCATTTGGTCTTTGTTTGCTCTCTGTCACTCATTAAAATAGTGCATAAAATAAAAGACTAGGGTGTTTCTAGAGACAATGTGGCATTTCCTAAGGTGCAGAAAAGAAAAACAAATGAAAAGTCTCTGCGTGATTGCAGCTTTTACTGTTTGGCAGCCTAAGAAAAAAAATTGAAAGGCATAAAGGAACGCTGTTCTTACGGTTGCATAATAGCATATCGTGGTATTACCTTCACGTACAAAGTCACTAACAATAAGGATTCTTCTGATTGGCTTATTTGATTTACTGTGTTCAAACTCCTGGGGCTGAAATTAAATTAACAGTTTAAACCCCAGGTGAAAAAGGGAGAAAATTTGGTCTCTCTGCACAGAAAAGTTGTTTTTCTTTTTTCCCTTTCACTGTCATGGTTGTTCTTTTGTTTTGTTGCCA
Source organism: Upupa epops (assembly GCA_013397515.1). NCBI lineage: Eukaryota > Metazoa > Chordata > Aves > Bucerotiformes > Upupidae > Upupa > Upupa epops. Next base: position 317,613 of record VZRI01011322.1, read on the forward strand.
TGCCATTTTTGTGTAGCACTGTGCAGAGTTAAAGGCTTTGCCATCTGCTTGGGTATCTTTTTATTTTCGCTTTCTGTTTGTTGGAGATTATGATAAATCTTTTTAGAGTTATTAGTTGCAATGGAAGCAGATTTGTCTGTGCCTGCTAATTTTGCATGAAATAGAGCATGAAATAGTTTTGGGGTTTTTTTCTGTAGAAAAAGTGCTATGATTACACACGCAAAAAAAAGGTTAAGGTGTTATTAGTTCTGCCAATATACGATACAACTGTGCCCATGCATAGTAATAGAATAATAGAGTTGACTGTACCTGTGCTTTGTAAGTGAAGTACAGAAACAGTACACTTCTATAGAAGATGACTATAACAATGTGTTCTATACTTTTTAATACTGAAAGGAAGTAAAACACTGAAAAAAATGTGTCATTCTTAGTGACAATGGGCATGTTTGGAGTAGTGAAAAAAGACTGAATGTTTTACATAACATTCCTGGTTTGGGTTAAACTTCACCCTCTCTTACACCAGACCTCGACGTTTGTTTTTGTCAGTGCTCAGGTGTGATTGTCATTGTGTGTAGATAACTGTCTAGTTGTCTACAGCTGTCTAATCAAGATGCAGAGATCATTTTAGGTATTTTTAAATTGAAATCAGTAAAACATATTAAATATCAGATATACTTTTTGGTGACCATACAGTCAAATATTTTCCAGCACAGTTTTCTGTCATTCTATTAAATAGTTGTGTAATCATAACACTTGCATGGCATTTTAAAAATATACTAGGAAATGAAAAGTATTACTGAAAGATATTTTTTAAAAATCCTATTCACTGTTTTCCATTAACATCGTATGATAGCACCCAGTGACTTGGCAACCATCCAAAGATGGAGACCGTCTCATTGGTCGGATTTTGTTAAATAAAAGACTAAAAGATGGAAGTGTGCCTAGAGACTCGGGAGCGATGCTTGGATTGAAGGTTGGTGACAAATTATTTTGGAACTAATGACTCTTTCAATTAGGCTAGCTACCTTTGTAATGAAAGTATTCTCACATTATGTAGTGTCTCAAAAATCCCATGTGAAGACATTTTCTGTACAGCTACTACAGTGTCCCTGACAGGCTCAAAAATTTATGTTTTTCTGAAAGGCCGGTCATGTTTTCACAAGCCTGCTGAGAACATCTGCTCTGCAAGGTAGTAATTGTGTCCTTGCTGGGCATGCCAAGCCCTGCCTGCTTTCTTCTCTATTGAGCAGTGCACCATGGTGTGAATTCTGCTCTCCAAAGGAGAGGAGAAATATGAGAAATGGTCTCTTTTGATGATCTGGGAGACATCTGGAAGTTAGTGACATATCAATCCAGAGCAGAGTCTGCCCATCAACGACCTGGTGTCTGGGGGTTTCTTTCCCCTGCAATTGATTTCTACATTTTAAATGCACAAGGCAGAAAATTATGTCATATTTGTTGTATATTGTCACAAACAAATGTGTTTATATCTTTTTCATGATACAGTACTCTGTGAACACATTATGAAGTTATTTCTAACACATATCCTGATTTAATTTTGGTGTGTTGTTTTTTTTGTTAGCACTTACAGCAATAGCACGAGAGTGAGAGTGAATTATGCACAAACAAATAAGCCTCGATTTATTTTGATTCAACACAGAAGTTGGATTAGTTCTCCATTCTCTGTTTAGCATGACACCAACTTCACTTTGGATGCACAAATTAGTTTAGGGATGAATGACTGTACATACTGAGAACATACACTGACATCCTTTGGAGATATTTGCATTTTTTATTTAATTATCAAATGATTTGCTTTTTAAGTCAATGGAGAAGCCAGCTGAGCATCACTTCTGTTAGTGTGTAATTGTAACATCAGACAATGCAAGAGAACAGACCAACCATGTCACTGTGAAGTTCGTTTTGTTTAAACTTCTATGATTAAAATTCCAAAATCTTCTATTATAAAAATGACCACTGAGATTAATCAATAGGTAGATGCAAAATTAAACACTTTTTAATCTCAATAGATGTTTGAAAAGCATGATTTCTACACTTACTCTTGATGTGGATTTGCAAATATTTACATTATGGAAAGTAACCTAAACTGGATGTAATGGTAGAAGTTTTAAGTGCCAATGTGTAGATAAACCATATGAATGTGAAGATTTTGCAATCATTCCTGATTTTGGTATGCAATTCTCCTGATTCCAAGAAAATAATGTTAAACCTGTTGAAGTTCCCTGTAGGGAAATCTTCAGTATGGCAAGTATTGTCATCTGACTTAGTCAGCCGAGGTGGATTTGGTTAGTTAGCGTGAACATCATGAGTTCTGTTACATCAGTATGACTGTTTGCAGTTAAAAAGTGTTCACGTAAACAGTCTAATGACCAATACCTTACCTTTGGGGGAATTACTGTGTAGTACAGTGAAAGACTATCCATACATTAGCTAGAGTTTAAAAGCTTGAGCATTCTCTATTTGCATTGTGTTTAAAAGCCAGAATGGGTACAAGTATAACCGGTCATAGCCATAACTCTGTGGTGGGTTTTTTCCAAGTTTATCTGTCTTTTCTGAGCAAAATCAAGGAAATAATTGTTTTGTTCTTTCTACTGCCAGAATTTTAAAGTCATTTAAACTAATTTTCATTTTATGAAAATACTTCCTCTTTGAAACAGGTAGTAGGAGGAAAGATGACTGAATCAGGTCGGCTCTGTGCATTTATCACCAAAGTTAAAAAAGGAAGCTTAGCTGATACAGTGGGGCATCTTAGACCAGGTACGTATCTACATGGGATCTGTACTGCTGATTGCTTTTCTAAAGGTGACAATGAGCAGGCAAGTTTAATTAGATGTGAAATACTGTTAAATAAGTATGACAAACTACCGCAGGATTCAACCTGGTAGTCGGTTACTAAATCATTCACATTACTGCTTTTACAAAATATATTCATTCTTGTGTTGTTCTAAATTGTATTTTAACACTTCTATTTATGCTTGTGTACTGAAAATAATACAGCAGTGATGTCCTGCATGGTCATTTTATAGTGCATATTTGATTTAGAACAAACCAAGCTATTAAAAATGTGCGGTAAAACCAGCTTGGCTAAGAAACTGTTTCTATCCCAACACACCAGCCATGGATTGCCAGACTGGATGTTGTGCAAGAAAAATTAACAAGTAACTTAAGAACTATCTGAACCTTAAGTTACTAAACATTTAGAGGTGAATGGATCTTCAACTTACATCAGTAAGTTGCTGATGTAGTAGTAAGTTCCCGGCTGCCAAAGTGATAAAGAGCTGTATGTAATACAACAGATTGATACTGTTGTCTCAGAGAACAATGCTTTACCTCATTGAAACTGAGCTGCAGGAAACCCGTAACACTCAGGACTTTTCTGTATGAAGGACTCCAGACTTGTTCTACAACACAATTGTTGACTGAACGTTCTTCACGGTTCTTGTAGAGAGGTGTAGAATGACTTAAATTGTTCTTGTAAGTACAGTCCACAGCAGATTTCCTAAGCAGAGTGTTATTATTGAAATTATAGGTGACGAAGTGTTAGAATGGAATGGAAGGCTACTACAAGGAGCCACTTTTGAGGAGGTGTATAACATCATTTTAGAATCCAAACCTGAGCCACAAGTGGAGCTTGTAGTTTCAAGACCAATAGGGTAAGTAATTTTGTCTTTTTTTGTTTAAATGTTTAAAACATTGCACTTCTAGGGCAGAGCACATCAAACAGATTCATAAGCATCGAGAGCAGTAAATGCATGCAAAATCTATAAGCCAGAAGCATAGGTAGAATGATGTAGATCACAACAGTAATAAAGATGGTTTTAAAACCCGTATTCTCTGGGAAACTCTCAGAAGTTATCTGCTAATGTGGACTATAAAAGGTTCCCTGTTGTGATTGTTCTCTTGGCAATCCAGCCTACACTGGCTCTGAAGCTGTTGTGTTCTTTATTGTGTCAGTTCTTAACTCTTTTGTTTCTCCATCTCTATTTTGGTTTAATACATGCAAAATTATGTATTCATAGCTAGTCTGTGAAGTGATAAATTCTACTGAGGGTTTTTAGTGCAGAATTTTGTACAAACAACAATATGCTAATAAAATTATGTGCCTCAAATCCACACTTGCGCCATCCTCATTCCCCTCTACAAGCACCTGAAGGGAGGTTGTAGAGAGGTGGGGGTTGGCCTCTTCTCTGTGACTGCAGACAGAATCAGGGGCAGTGGGTCTGAAGTTGAGGCAGGGGAGGTTTAGATTGGATCTTAGGAAGAAATTCTTTACAGAAAGAGTGGTGAGACTCTGGAATGACCTTCCTGGAAGCGTTTGAGTCCCCATCCCTGGAGGTGTTTAAGAAGCGTGTAGCCATGGTGTTTGCGACCAGCTGTAGTGGCAGCATGGAGAGCATTATGTTGTGTTTTTCCATTGATCAGGTATTTAGGTGTTTTGTGGGTGTGAGGATGGTTGGACTCAGTGATCTTGTAGGTCCTTTCCAACCGTGTTTATTCTATGAGATAGAATTATTATTGCTTTCTAAACCAGAATATATCTGTAAGGACAGCTAGCACTATATGAGGACTTTTTCTTTGGTGCTTAAGCTTGATGAGGTTTCTTAACTTTCAGATTCAATATCTGAACTTAAATGTTTCTTGCATAGCAATAGTTGCTTTGTTATATTGTACTTTGAGTACTTCCCCTTCTTCCTACAGTCACATCCATCTCTGTTACTTTACATTGTCATTTCAGTGAACACACCAGGGCTGTGAAGATGGGGATTCTTATCACTGTATTTGAAGACGTTTACAGTTGTTAAGGATTTTCTCTTTTCTCCCACAGAATTCAGTGTACTGTATATGATGCAGCTGAACAGAGTGCTAAGTAATGTCATCCAGGCTTCATTTTTCATGGGTTGTTGGACCAGATGTTCACTTAAGACCCCTTCCAATCTGGTCTGTGTTAAGATTCTAGATTATTAAATACTTGCAGCTAAGATAAGAAACCATGAGTAACATAAAAAGTAAAAAATAGGAGTGCTACAAAGAACCATCTACAACAACATAATTTGAGGATGGAATTTCAGTGATAACTTCTTGTGGGTCCAGCCACAATAGGAAATCAATGTGTTTGACCCATCAGGATCTTCATGTGTAGGAACTTCATTTGGTTTTACAATTTTAGATCAACTTGATCATAATAAACCTGCCTTATCCTGTCTGTGAGATGAGAGGTTTTCTCCTACGCACGTACTGGATTGCAGCCCCTTTAGGGTAAAGGCTGTAGCATCTGCCCTATCTGTAAAACACTTTGCACAAAGTGAGAATTGATA
>VZRI01011323.1:5925-20925 GCA_013397515.1 Upupa epops
CCTCCCTGGGCAGCTAGTTCCAATACCTCAGCACACTCACAGGGAGGGATTTCTTCCTAAGATCTCATCTAAATTATCCTCTTTTAGCTTGAAACCACCCCCCCTTGTGTTATCACTAGAGTCCCTCGTAACAAGCCCCTGCCCAGCTTTCCTGTAGGCTCCCTTCAGGTACTGGAAATGTGCTCTAAGGTTTCCCCAAAGCCTTTTTGTCAGGCTGAACAGCCCCACTGCCCTCAGCCTGTATTCACAGTAAAGGTGTTCCAGCCCTCTGATCATCTCTGTGATCTCCAGACTCACTCCCAACAGCTCCACGTCCTTCTTGCACTGAGGGCTCCAGAACTGGACTGAATACTCCAGGTGAGGTCTCACAGAGCAGAGAGGGAAAAAATCACAACTCTTGACCTGCTGGTCACGCTTCTGACACACGCCAAGATACGTTTGGCCTTCTGGGCTGCACTCACGCATTGCCAGGCGTTGAGCTTCTTGGGTACCAACACACCCAAGTCCTTCTCCTTAGCACTCTTCTCAATCCATTCACCACCCAGCATGTACTTATTCTTGGGGCTACCCCAACCCAGATACAGGACCTTGCACTTGGAGTTGCTGAACCTCAGTTCTCCAGCCTGTCCTGATCCCCAGGGATGTCATCCACTCCCTGCAGTTTGTCAACCACATCAAACAGCTTCACGTCACTGGCAAATCTGCTGAGCTGAGGGTGCACTCGGCGCCACTGTCCACATCGTGAGCAAAGACATTAAATAACACTGGACCCAAAACAGACCCGAGCACCCCACTCCTAACCGTTCTATGCTTGGACATTGGGCCATGATCACAACTCTTCGAATGGAACTGTTCAGCCTGTTTCTTCTCTACAGAGCAGAGAAGAACGCACTGGCTTTCTGGAAGGAGCATCATCTTGTAGCAGACCACGATCAGCAGGGAGAAGTTATCAACTTACTTTTTGTCATCTGACAGGTCAATATTGGTCCCAAACTTGATTGTTTTAAAAGGTCCTCTTCTCCTCCTCCCAGAACTGCAGATGCAAAACATTGTACTAGGTGAACGTGGAAACGGGAACGATGCTTTTAGAAAAGCACATGGAATCAACTACAGAATGATCACAGTTATACCACACTTACTTATCAGAAGATGTGGATTCATTATCTGAGTGGTCCTTGTGGTGACTCTTCTTCTCATTTTCCTCCTAAAAAACGTGATTGTGGGAAGTTTATATGTATATAACAGCAATGCACTGACAGTATTTAGGTATAAAGAGACAACCTGCTCCCAGAGGTAAGCACGCCTGTGTTACGACGCTGATACAACCTTCAGAGTACCTGCACTGAGGGGCTATGTCAAGGTTACCCTAAGAAAAAAGGAACTGCCAGTCATGAAAAACCTCTGCAAAGACTGTTGACTACAAAGTCACTGGTGCTCAGGCAAAACCAACAGAATGCACCGACCTGTGATTTAGCAAAGCATGCTGGTGTGCACTGCCATGCAAGCCAGCTGGATTCCAATGCTAAGGAATACCGTTAACTTCTCCCAAAGACATTTAGCTTCCTTCAAAGTCGGGCAGGTGTCCTTTCAGGGAACCAGGCTTCGGTTCATAAAATTCATTTTCCAAAATCCATTATACAAAGTCTCCTGCATTTTTCATAGCCACATTCTATTTTAGCCCTGCAGCAGCCAGGACTATGACTAGTGGAAAAAACGGAACCCGTATTACATGATGTAATCGGATCCTTTTAGCAGAGTGTTCTCAAAACCCTATTCTAAAGGCTTTTTTAGCAAGTATATGGACACAGAATTAAAAAAGGAGGAAAGAACTGCCTAGGGGCTATTCAAAGATCTCTGGCTTTGAACGAGACTGCTGTTAAATCTCAAAGTTCCCTGTGTACCTGAAAAAGTCTTATTCATCCCCTGAATGAAGGACAATGAGAAACTAAACGGAGCACAGTGATGATGGGATTTATCAAGTGCTGTAAGGCATGTTAGGAAAGCAATGGGATGGCTGTCAGGAGAATGACAAAAGAGATCTCTTAGGGCAAGCCACGAGGATTATGTCTGTAGAAATAAGAAACAGACTTGCTGTGAATGCTGTGAAAAGTCACCTAAGGACAGGTCAAAGCCGTTGCAGGCAAAGGATGCACACGGGATCTCTCTCATTTCCAGGGAAAAAAGAAAATCATAACTCTGGAAATATTTTACATATTCCATTTTTACCACCCATTTGTAACAGAGAAAACAATCACCAACTCCTGCAGTTCATTCTTTGGTGCAAATCCAAAGCTGAGGCTCTCCTGCTGACAAACTGGTATGTGATCAATGGCATATGTTATTGAACACGTATTTATGTAACGCTCCAGTGAAGTAATGTGCTCCATCCCCTCCGCAATGAGTACCAAAATAAAACGCTGGCACAACAGTTCAAGGGGCACCAGAAACCTCGAGTTCATTACCACCAAATTTACCGCCACTGCAGGAGAGGAAAAAACCCTATTTATGTCCCAAGCTCTGGGTAACTTTTTTATCCCCCACTTCCCAATGGTACTCCTGTTCTTGTTCCTCATCCTCTGTCCGCCTCACCCATAATCCTGTGACTATTCTTCCTTTTCCTCAAGTATTGGTTCATTCTCTAACGCACAGACTCTCCATTTAGAGCTTCTTTCGTTGCTGGAAACACTTTTGTTGTGTAACGTCCCTGCAAACCACAGCAGTCCCCATGGTGGCGTGTGCCCTGTTCTGTGATCAGCTACTGGTCGAGACTGTCTTGGTCTTAGTCCACCTTAGCCTTACACTCCTGTACCACCACACAGCATGAGCCTCCAGAGAGTGCCCACAACTAATTCAAGTCATGCGCTCCAGCAGAGCCACGAAAACGAACACCAGTAAAACAACACTTCAAGCACCTCACTCTGCGGCATGTTCAGTGACTTCAGCATCAGACAGAAACTGCTGTGTTTGGAACCAAACAGAAGTCACATCCCAATGAATTCAGAATACTATGAAGAACAAGGAAAACAGATTTTGAAGGATGTGTGAAATCAGAAGTAATACAAGTTTAGAAAAAGAAGCTCCTGAAGTTCTAAGTGTTTTTCACTGCCGTTATTACATGAAAGCTTAACCTAACAAGCTTTTCAAGTATCTCACGTGCAACAGTCCTTACAGTAAGAAAACCAAGGTTTATACTGGGAATTTCTGAACAACACCCTCCACATAGTATTTGATCCTGCATTCAAGAGGCTGTGAATTGACCTGCGCTCCTCACGCTAACGGCAATCTCCCCTTCGCCTTAGCAGCTGGCTCGCTTTCAAGAACCATCACTGCTTGGTTCTGGAGTCAGGATACAGTTTGTAAACGTTAACTGAAATAACAAGCACGGACTTACCCTTAAAGACTCCTGGAATGAGGAGGCCTGGTACTGTGCATATTTAGCAATTGTCGTATGAGATCTACTGCTTTCGCAACGCCAGATCTTCTTTGTTCCAGTGGGGTCCCAGTTTTCATCTGCTGGCTGCAGTAGCTGTGTCCTTACTTCTACTATGTGTTCGTTATTTGCTTCTACCAGCGTCTTAGTGGAGAAGAGTCCTAGGTCTAACCAACAGGAATCGCATTCATAAAGGGCAGTCAATACGACAAAAAGCTTCAAAGGTATCTGCAGGATTAACTGAAGCATTTGCCACCCTCCTCAGCCTTCAAAACACAGCCCACCAGTAAGTCAATTCTTCACCACCGTGATTAACACTCAACAAGCTTGTCTGAACACAACAGCACAAGTTCAGGACAGAAATGGCAGTTACTGCATGGAGAGTATTCCAAGAAACACTTGACATGCCCCGTGCAAACCAATCTGCAATGTTCAAATCTATTAGAGATGAAGTTTTTTCCAGGACAGAGCTTTCTGAATGCACTTCCACCACGCGACACACCTCCCACCAGCAACGGCGCTCCTTCTGTCTAGACTTCAAAGTACTGCACACAGCCAGGCTATGCAGACCATTAAATCTAAGCACAGAGACACGGAGCAAACGAATCCATAGGAGAAACGTCTATCTGTAGGATTCCGTACCCACAGCTCAGCTCCTCTCAACAGAATCTGCTGCTCTTTGGGATTTGTTTTTCAGATGATGGAGATGAGAAGCAGCAGCAAACTGAGAAAAGGCACATTACCCTAATTACTTGGAATGCACGAGTCATGCAGCAGCACAGCAACGCAATCTCCATTTCTACGTGTTAAATAACACATAAATTGCTATTCCAAGTGAAAAGGCACATAAACTTACCTAATTTAAGCGCTCCAGCAAGGCCACGTATTACAGTAACAGGGTTGTTTGGATTTGTACAAAACTGATGTAGAGGTGGAAAGAAAGCATCTCGTTTATTTTCCAACTGTAAAATCATAATGGAATATTAGATGCCAGATGGATTTAGACTCCTTGCGCGTAAAATAATAAAGAATAATAAAGACAAACTGCAGAAAGAGGTCAGGAATTTTCTCCATTTCCCTGCACTGTGGGGAATGAGCAGCTGCATCACACAGCCCTGGTTTGCCCCTGAAATGAATCTGTTACTGCAATTTATTCCTTGGCATGAATTACTCCCAGTTGCTTCAGCTTCTTCAACTCAGCTTTCCTGCAGTTTCTTTCTCTATCTGACAGTAGCCTTGCACATTCTCTGGATCTAAAGAATCCTCTGAGGAAGAGGATAATATACTTTCTTTACAGAAGTCAATACAGCTAATTCTACAGATAATACGTACAAGAAATGATGCTGTCACAAAGACTGCTCTCAGACTGCACTTCCCCGGTCACCAGAAAGGCAGATTGCATTTTCTTACGCTTTTGTGCACCTGTGACCCCAGTTTTATGATTCGGTGTCCTCTTACTTTTTCAGTTTCTATTCTTCAATCATTTTGAATCTTTTAAAACCCTGACAGCACCTCTTTTCCATACATGGAACACAATGCAGAATTCCCAACTACTGGAGCCCACGCTGGCCTATCTACACAGTTTGCTGAAGCACGGTGACTTGCCAGCTTTGTATAGGCTCAGCCAGAGCTGTGACGGACCTTAAATAAGGCTCCGAGTTCAGACACAACGCTCGGAGAACAGCTGGATGCATTACTGCTTTCAACTTAAAGATCACAGGCAGGCTGCTTGTGCAGGATCAGACCAAAGTCTCCAGGCTGAGCCGGTGAAAAGCGAAGTTGAAGGTTTCTCTCTGGCTGTATGGACACTCTAATTTATTCTATCAATTGTCCTGTTACGAAGGAAGTCAGCTCAAACTCTGTATGAGGCTACTGTGCACTGTATACAATCACAGAATCACTGACTGGTGGACTGGAAGGCCCGAGCAGCATCACCTAGCCAAACGTTTTGCTCACTTTGCCAGCATTTGGCCTATTAAAACAAAGTAATTCTGAAGCTGGTTGTCCTCTTGTTTACTGACACTTGGACTTGCATCTCGGAGTTGTCTTTAAGGTTAGCATTTCCCCTGCTCAAGCGATAGCTGGAAGAGTTCTGCAAGCAGAGCTCAGCTACGAACAGGGCGCATCTTGAATTGCATTATGTAATTCAGGTACCCAAACCGTTCTGAAGGGCGGTCGATGTGTTTACATCACTAGAGTACTTACATAAATACTAGGTGTAGGTGGATTCAGCTTGTCCTTTGGCAAGGGAGGGTACGGTGGAGGCGGTGGTCGTGGAGGTGGGCATTTGTCCAATAGAATACTACTGTTAGATAAGCCGTTTTTACCCAGATTCCTGCAAGGAAAAAAGAGCTGCCTCTGTCAATACTAAACAAATAAAATACATAGGCATTAGTGTCATCTCGTCTTCAAAACAGGGATGTGTAAGGCAAAACCATAAATCAAGATGCAAATGAAGCTTCTATACTTCAATCAAGAATTCTCAGTGCATAATTTCACATTATCCAAAGTAATTCCCATTCTGCTGCCAGGTTTGCAGAGCTGCCCCTATTAGCTACAAATACAGACATTTAGAACACAGTATTAGGACAACGCTTAACAGGGAAGGTGGATTCCAGCCACAAATACAGAACCACTCACAGCCTGGCGTCAGCTGGTGGGTGGTCAGTCCACAGCAGCTCAGGTAACAGTCTGGCCACGCTGTGCTCAGCGCTGCAGCAGTGCATGCAGCCATTAAAACGACAATGCCTCAGCCGAAAAAACCAACTACACCTACACCAATGACACTGAATTGAAGAACCACCTACCTCCCTCTCTGGTCTACACACCTGGAAGCCAGAAGGAGCCACTGCTGCGTTTGCTTGAGCACCAGGGGAAAGGACTTAACTTTCCCTGTAATGAATGATCTGAAAATACCTGCAATTTGAGCTTAGTCTATCCTACACTCCCAGTCTCTATCACTAGGATAGAGATTTGCTAACAAAGCAACCCTCCGTTACTTCAAAATTCTTCCAACTAAATGTTATGGAAATCCTTCTTGTAGCCTCATTTGGTTTGCCAGCTGTTGTTACAGCCTATCAACACCCCGCAGAATCGGATCTTCCTAATCACAGTCACAAACAATCCTGGCTGGAAAGGACTTCCTAGCACACCGAGTCCAACCATACCCACACCAATACCTGAGAGACTGAAGAACACAAAGTAATCCCCTCGTCCATGCTGCCACTCCAGCCTGTCATGAAGCACCATGGCTAGACGGTTCTTCAACACCTGCAGGGATGGGGACTCAACCACCTCCCTGGGAAGGCCATTCCAGTGCCTCGCCACTCTTTCTGTGAAGAATTTCTTCCTAAGATCCAATCTAAATCTCCCCTGCCTCAACTTCAGACCATTGGCCCTGGTTCTGTAGCAGTCACCAAGGAAAAGAGGCCAACACCCACCTCTCTACAGCCTCCTTCTCTTTTCCAGAGTAAACCTGCCCAGCTCCCTCTGCCTCTCTTGGGTAATCTAGTCCTGTATCTTCATGAAACTCAGCAGTCACCCAAAACTGTTTCTGGTAGCAATGGTGCTCAGCAGAAAATACAGCTGCCTGATAGCAGAGGAAACAATAGAGCTTGGCTGTAAAGCACAGAAACGTGCTACTGGCACCAACACTGTTAGGGCTGGATGCTGACATAGGAGAGCGCTGCGCAAATTCAAGCTACTGCAACCCATGAATAAGATGGACTTGGGGCTTAGGGTTAGATCAGACTGACTGTTACAGAAAACACTTTGAAGAGAATGAGGAAGCATTGCACATACCCAGGCTGCAGCAAAGATGAGCACCCTGAGAAACCGGTGCTCATCGTGACAAACAAGTCAGTCATTCAGTTCCGAACACAGGCCAGCTGTCTAGGTCACACACTGCTCTCCACTGTACCTGACAGTGGGCACAACACAGCAACAGAAGCACAAAACCCACCACTGAAGTACTGAAAAGATTTGCTACTGGCACCTGACATCCGCAGTGAGGATCTACTGCCAGCCTCTACATCTCTGGATATCAAGCAATGCCACAGAGCAAGGAAAGACCACACCAACTGTGAGGCAAACCTCACGCGTGCCCGTTTCAAGAGCAGTGATTTTGTGAGAGGATTTCATGCTGGCTGAAAGGGGCAACAGATGCAATTCAGGCCCCAGAAAGCAACTGGATGCCCAAACAGTCACCTACAACGCTGTGATGGGTAAACGAATGCAAAGGACATGCTTCACTCACTGAAGAGACGTGACTTTTTGGAGACGGCACAGGCAGAATTCCCTTCACTCCCACCCACAGTGTGGGCAGAGAAGGCAGGAGGAGCAGTTAGTCTCCGGAAGGTAAGGACAGGGTTGCACAGTGCCCCGAGCCAAGCTTGCAGCTCTCAGTCCACTGCAGTTTGCCCCCCATTGGTAAAAGCAGCAACACCTCACGGAACTGTTACACTGCCACACTCACAAGTGACAGCGAGCAGGATGAAGCGGATGCCTGGAGTTCATGTCATTAAAGGATGTCCTAAATAATCCATCACTAGAGTTTTTCTCTCCCCACCGTTTTACTGCATCCTCAGCTACATTCCCAGGCCTTCTGCAAAGACTTTAGAGCCTACAGTCTTAGAGAACTGTCCCTCCTCCCAAGTCCCAAACCAAAGAGTTAACTGGGAACAGAGGTGACAGAGTCTGCTTCTCAGCAGCCACTCTTCTTTTCCTTGCACGGCAGCCACTCCCCAGTCTGTGTGTTTAGCAAATATTAACACAACCCCTTTCACGTTATCTCGGGATTTCTTAGCAAATGGAGACTGGTGCCTTGGTCTGGGACAGAACTACTCCCAAAACATCAACGTGGCCGTGTTAGAACCCACTCCCTGGAATCCAGGAATCGTTATCATCATTTAGCAGCTAAGCAGTATTTTTTTACTTCACTGATGTTTGACAGAGAGGACTTGTGCTTCACAAAGTAGTTTTGTAAACCTTTCCAAGTCCTCTGCGACTTTCTCTACTTTCCAAGGACTAGAAAAGAAATCAACTGGTATAAATGATAAGCATCAACGGTCTGGCCGCCTCTCTGAAAGCTCCTGGATGCATGCTGTCTGGGCTGAATTAGGAATGCCAATCGGACACGCTACGCGCGTTTAGCTTTCTCCTGGATTACTGCAGAACTGAGTGCGTTACCGTACATCCTGTGATGCAAACGTGGTTATCTGCCTTCTTCACCAGCACAGTCTCTATTTCTAGAGTATTCTGACAGCCCGGCAGTCACCGAGCATTAGGCGGTTTTGTGGGAGTCTTCGCTAACCTCGCTTCAGCACTTGTGAAAACACTCGCCCTCCGTGCTTTTCCTTGTGAGATAGTGACTTTTTGATGATGACGGGATGTTCCTGAACAACCTCCAGTCTGGACTGCGGGTACATCTTACAGGCCAAAGCAGAGCTAGTCACAACCATTCACGCTTCAGTGGGGGTATTTTCGTTGTGAAGTCAGTCTAAGCAAATTGGTTTCTGAAGATTAGCTGCGTTAGAATTAACACTGCTCCACCACTCCAGAGATTACTCGAACAAAAATAATGCCCTCTCTCAAATGAAAACTACATTTAACATGAGCACAAGAAACTATGGAATGCCATGGTTTTTATAGACTCCATAAAAATATTTAGTCTACAAAGAAAACCAAACAACACATCTTTAAAATGTCCTTACAGAAGGGATTTTCTGAAGGTGGATGCACAGTACCTACTCGACCCAATTGTGATGCAAAACAGTAATACCCAGCCCTTCTTCATCATTAGTGGATCCCATTAATTGCTTTCATACTGCACGGTATTACAAAACCACAGCAAAGTGCCTGTCAGTACTCCTCAGCCCGGCAAGGAGGTGGCCATTCGCAGCCCCTGACTTGGGCTCTCTGAGGCACACCTCCTCCAGCTGCTTCCACAGCCAGTGCGAAGAGACGAACCCTCCAAGAGAAATACAAAGCCGTGCTCAGAGCCAAGCAGTGCCGGATAATTACACAACCCATTTATCATGCAGTTCTCTACCCCACTCTTTCACAACCAGGTAATACCTGGCAGTAGTCCCAGAGACCTTTCTTTAAGCCTACATAAAATCCTACACAGGATCGTGGATTTTCTCATTATGCAAATGCCACTCTAATAATTGCTGGATTCTGTTCTGACGTTGACCTCAGCAGTACAGGTTGGCAGCGAATCTCACAGGTTAATTACAAGTTATATAAGAAGTGACGTTCCCTTTTTCTTTCCTTAATGACTTTTACATCACTGCATTTCACTTACAGACTAAGGACAAGGTGATTAGTAAGACCAGCACAACCACATTAGTGACTGACTAGAGAAGCACTCCAACAAGCGGCACCAAACTTCTGTGTACACTTTTGCCTTCCCCCAGACTACGTTACGTGTTTTTCACTGCAGATAATGCTGCTCCTTAGCTGCAGAGTTTTCTATTTGCCCTTAGAAACAAAGCACCGTGTCCTAATGTTATGGTTCGAACCCAGCACACATAATCAAATCAGGGTTTAGCTTGCAAAATCACAGCGTTTCAACTGTAATTCTTGCATCTTCTGCCATGGTGAAGCTGACTCGCTGAAAGTAATGTGCCTTTAGAGCAATGGAACACTTTTGCCTTCAAGCCAAAATAAGTCCTCTGCTTGTAAAGAAACCTCCCAATAAAACATGATTTGCTTTTGTTGGTTTTGTTTTTAAGAACAAAACACAAACTTAATCCAGCTCCTTTTTCCACAAAGTACTTCCTCTCAAACAGATTTAGGCTCTTTGCCTCTCAGCTGCAGAGTTCCCAAACCAGTGATTCACTAATTGACTTCACAAAGGAAGCTTAATTGCCAAGGCCCAGGAACTTCCAGAAGATCAGCTCAAGACTATTAATGCCCCAGGCTTCAACACAAGAGGCCACCGAGCAAGGAGGTATCTGTCCACTTTAGCCTCTGCACTGCTCTTCCCACTCCCCATCCACTTCCTATGCCTGTGAACCTGTACCTACTGGTCACGCCCTTTGGGCTGACGATCAGACCATCACATTACAAGGTCCCCTGAGAGGCAGCTCCTCTCTCCTAGTTACTTTCTCTTCTCAACCGATTGTTCTCTAGTCTTCCTACACCACTCAAAAAGAACCACAGAAGTGGCTATTAGACCCTTTAACATTCAATGCTATCGAGGCTCTCTCTCACTTGCCTTCCCCAATGAAGCCAAACTGGCACAGCTTTCAAGCTGTGAAATTCCTGAAGAGTTTTCAAATTAGTTGTTCCACATTCCAACAGAACAATAACAGCAGCAACTGGCAGCTGTCACAGAGTTGCCCAGTTGTTCATCCTCACTATCAAACCAGAGCTTTGCCTCTTCTTTCAAGGTTGTGAATAAGCAATGATAAAAAACCCCTGAACAACCCAAACACCCAAGTTATTTATTGTATGAGAACAAAGTAAGTTAACTCAGGAGTTTCTCCACACTGCAGAAAGGAAGAACTTGACCTCATGTCAGTTTTAGAAAGGGCAGGCGTTGGATGCTCTCAGCTGAAATGGATCCTGGATTTTTAACGCCCGTCCTCTGGGTTGTTAATTAAAATCCACCAGTTGAAAGAGGGAGTTAAGAAATCATCAGCCTCAGTAGAAATAAACAGCTCAAGCCTTGTGATAACATTGCGCTCTCCTTTCAGGAGGACTGCTCACAGGGAAAGACACCTGCATTTCTAAGAGTGCAGAAAAGTTTTTGGTAAGTCTTTTCAAGACGATCTGACAGACAACTAGACAAAGCAACACCCTCTTCCTTCCCCACCCCACATTAACAATCAGCTTCTCCAATAACAGTTATTCCTGCTGGAGTTTCTTCATTTCATCATGTGGTTTTCACTTATGCTCAAAATGACTTGTTTTTTTGGGTTTGATTGTAATGACCTGAACAAGGGGATCTTTTTGACCTCAGGAGGGGGAACTGACAGCACACTCTTTAATTTGTTACTTTGCTCGGGGCCTCATGAGATTTAATTTACCATGCAGACAGTTGACTCTACCAAACACAGCAATTGTTGTTTTATAACCACCTTAAAATCCTCTGCTGCCATTAGCTTTGTGCGCTGGTTTTATCGGTAGGGAAAACTAACCAAGTCCCATTTACACTTCCCACAATCGCTGCCTCAGTTCTCCCTCATCCAAACAGCCCAACAGCGGTTTAACAACGTGAGTGCAGCTGTTACCCTACTGTTCTCTGGAACAGCAGCTACCGAGATTTGTCTATCTCAGTCAGTAGCTTGGCTAGGCCCTTTCTGAATTCCTTGTAGCTTTTCAATGACCACTGTCTTCAAGGGAAGCCCCTTGTCTAAGTTTCAGTTACTATGCCAACACCCCCTGTGTGACCTTCTCAGCCTCCTAAACCTCATTTCATTGAATGAACAGGGCAGGTCTTTGTTAAGTATTTCCTCAACACTCTGAGGAGGAGCCTCCGCAGTGATCTTGCCCTACTTAAGCACTTTCTCTGGCCCTTGGCAAAACATTCACCAACTCTGCTCCTACCGACCACACAACCTGCTCACACACAATGAAGTAATAATCAAGAGGAGTCCTCTACATGGTGTTCTGCATTCTACGATACAAAGCTTCTCCCATCACCTCAGCTGCTGTTTACAAGCAGCAAAATGACAACCTCCCAACATTTACTGGTGCCTGACCGCTTGTTGTAACACACCCCTTTTCTGAACACCGCTTTTACCCTACAACCCACCCGACTTCTGTTTCTGTCATGTTCCTGTTCACTTAAGCAACAAGTGAAACCCTAGCAGCATTACTAACCAAGTCAGGCTCTGGTGGTTAGCATTACCACGCTGCAACCCAGTAAATTCCTTCGAGGGAGATGAGGCACTCCATTACTGCAGTGTGACCGACAGAGTCACAGAATCACAGGATCGTTTAGGTTGGGAAAGACCTTTAAGATCACCAAGTCCAACCATTCACCTAAGCGTACAGGCCCCCTGCTGAACAGTCACATCAGTCTGGTTGCCAAGTACGCGCACGGTAAACTGGACCAGTGAGAAGGAAAACCAACAGTATTAACCTACAGCTCCAGCTACAAAACCGCCGCGTGACACGTACTCGCTCCCCTGCCACCACACTGTCTTTTTCCCTAGAGAATGCGATCAGGGCAATACAGTGAGAAGGTGTAAGTACTGTCAGACAGCAGGAACAATATGCCAGAAGATGACAGAGCGTAATTACCAACACTAGAGAGGGAGCAGGAACTTCTTTCTGAACATACCAAATGAAGGAAGGGCAGGCATGCACCATGGGGCAAACATGAACACCAGCATACAGAAACTATTGCTACAGGACAGCCACCCTCACCTGAGCATGGCACTCATTCTACCAGGGATTTGGCATTCCTCTTCAAGGGGGAAGAATGCGTTCTTGTGAGGTTTTCTACTGCAGAGGGCTTTTCTGAAATGGATTTACAGCAACACTAAAAGATCAATAAATACTGCTCTTTGCAAATTCACTCCCGCACCTGTAGATATTTTAACAGAGACAGCGCTCAAACAATCAAAACCACGACAAGTGTTCTGCCTTTACAGTCTCCTGGATCGTGTTAAAGTAATAAATTAACACAGCACGCTGAAGTCGACAGTCTCTGGTATTTTAGGATATGAACATCTCTCCCACTACCGACAAAAGTTGATTTAAAGAGGAAGCAGGGCCATCAGCAGAGCACCTTTCTGCATTCCTCCCTCCAGATACGTTTCCCTATGCCATTCTTGCACCCAGCGTCTGTGATTTTGTGTTGACCCCAAAGCTCTGCTCCTGAGCTGTTACAGGCACGCCTGCACACCTTCAAACTTCAGGCTTAGCCTAAAAATGGTTATGTTGCTGTCAGTCTTAGAAATGTTCTCAGCATCTCTCATTATCAAAAGATGTATGCAGCAGATACATAGTTTGGCTAGGAGAGATCCCGAGTCCTAGCGCAGACTGAAGCATTTCTTGACCTACAAGTTGACAGAACTCCCCATTTCTTCTCCTTACTCATCATTCATCTTTCTTTAATATCTGGCTTCCAAATTCGCCTGGATGAATCAGTGCAGACTGGCTGAAGAGGGAGCTCTCAATCTCCACTCGTAAGAGGTAAAGTGAAAGGCAGATCTAACACTTCTAGAGCTGTCTGCAATCTAAATGGGGCAAAGTATTAGCTTACCTCCCTTGAAATAGGATTACGTGAGCCTGGAAAAAAACTAAGGTCTACAGGGTTTTGCTTGGGTTGATATAAAGATGAGAAACCTGATCACCACATGAAGACGTACTTTTGAAAGGGTCAGGCTGCATTCCATGAATGCTGTCAGAAACTGTCCTGTGCCATTTAAAGCAGGGCTGTGTGCCATCCCAGCAAGTAAGCTGAAGGAAGCACAGTGGCACTACCTGGCCAAGCAAAAAGTACACCACAAAGCTTACTTGCCCGGAATCTATAGGGTTTGGCAGTCCCTTATGCACTAAACTCACAAGTCTGATTTGCAATCTGTCAATAGCCTTTGGCAGGCAGATTTGACGTGCCTCTCCTTAGACAAAGTGCCACTTTGAACTCATCAGCAACTGGTGAGCAGCACCCAGCTTCTGAGAAAGAAGGCAACCACCTCCCAAAGACCACCTAGAAAATTGCAGGACTTTGAGCCTGCATGTGAAAGGCTTGAGCAGCGAGCACAACTCATGAATGTGTGAAGCTAACCGCTCCAGCAGGCTCCCTGCTGGCACATGTAAGCATGAGCTCACCTTACATCTGAAAGGCAATGAATTACTTTTGAAAAGCTTTGCCTAGCTGTGTCTAGTGGAATTTGCTCCACTTCCAACAGCATAAATTTACTAAACACTACACCTAAGATAAACTGGTAACACGGTGCATTAGCAGCAGGCAGGTGCATACAGTGGTCTCCAGTTAACTAGTCCTCTCCCCCAGAGATAACCTTTCAGCGTGCAGTAACACAAATCTGCCCACTCTGCTGGGAGGTGAGGCCAATGTCTCAAACCCGTCTGTGCAGCTACCGTCTATTTATGTCTGCCAGCACCTTCGTATTCCACAGGTACTCCGAAGTTGCGGTACGCTCCGAAGGCTCACACGGGAACCTCTACACTTCTGGACAAAACTGGAAATCCTGTGTCAGCTGTAAGGAAACCTAAGCCGGACGCTCCAATACTTTCTCCAGTGTGATCACATGCATTTTAAGTGTCAACACTTGTTAACAGCGTCCATGAGAATCTCCCACAACACCTTTAAGATGCCTTAGGATTTCACTTCGATGGTGACACTCGATGACACAGCGCAGAGCAATAATAAAAGCAACAGCATATGCAGGGCTCTGCTTTTGTGAGGAAGGGTAAAGACATGGCTTGTAAGCAGAGGAGGGGGAGGAATGGCTCAGGCTGCAGAATCACAGAATCATCAGGGATTGGAAGGGATCTCGACAGGTCATCTAGTCCAATCCCCCTGCCACAGCAGGACCACCTAGACCCATCAAGTCTTACAAAAATGTTATTACTGCTATGGTGAAATCTTT